>CM053413.1:20510313-20653836 GCA_028644305.1 Xerus rutilus
TGCCAGAGCTCCTTAACCAATGGTGACAATCCAACTAACTTCCCTCTCCTCAGTTCTCAAAGGCCATGATTTCAGGATCATCTCCTGGCTCCTTTAGGCAGCTGAGTTGGTGTGGGTCCCTCTAGATGCAGCCTGGGAGTGGCCCCCAACTCTGGCTACTCAGGAAAAGCTCCCATCTGAGCACTTGCAGGTGAGGACAAGTGGCCTCTTAGCTTTCTCTCTTGGATATCTGTGAGGCTGGAAACTGGGTAGCATGTTGGGAAAATACAGCACTTGGACTTTCTCACGTGGCTCTTCTTGATTCTTGATAGTTCTGAGATAATTTTCAGTTTTGGTTCCCTAACACCAGGGATAGTTTCCTACTATATTGTTCTTTATTTTCCTAGGGTGTCTGTCCCCTTGTTCCCACCCTAGTTCTCAGGTGGAAATATCTGGATGCCTACCAGCTTCTGAGGGACATTTTCAGATCTTGGTGATTGGCCCACTGTCACCTTTACCCATACCATGGCTCCATCTTGGCCTGCAACAAATGGAGCTCTGAAGTTGTTTTTGGCAGTGTCTCCAGATTTGAGCAGAGCTGCTGGGGCTGGTCAGGCAGAGTGAGGGAGGCTGTGGCAGCCTTGGAGGTGACCAGCCTGGGTCATTACATGCTTCTGCTTGCTGTTTAGATCTTCTGTAGAATGTTTGTGGATAGGAAGCATCACTGGTCTCAAGCCAGGTCTTGGTTGGCTCTCACTTGTTTGGCCTATGTCTTAGTTGGAGGACAGCACAAACAGAGATTCTGGCAAGGCAAGGGCCACAACCCAGCCTGCCCCTGATGTCTTTGATGTTCTTGTCTTAGTGGGGAAGCATAGGTTTGGATAATTTGAAGCATGGAGCCTTCATGAGTTTCTTAGTGGACATCTGATTCCCAAGCAGCTTAAGCATTGTGTTGCTGGGATACCAAGGATTTGGGCTGGGAAGATTCCCACATCACAACATGACCATCCACTAGACTCTGGACTGTTGCCCAGCACTTTCTAATGGAGAATGCCTAAATTGGGATTCAGGCTGGGTGACCATCCACAAGTTCCTCACCATTCAGAACCTTAGTGTCCTCCTCTATAAAAGGGGATCTATACCTCAGCTCTGTCCTGATTCGTAGCAGGATTAAATGGAGTCTTAAGCAAGCTAAAACCAGTGGGTGTTTGTCATGTGACTGACCCTTTTTGTAGTGCCCTCTTGCTTTAAGAGTTCAGCCTAGTGCTGGGGCATTGGGTCAAGATCACCTATTATTTTTGAGGCCTTATGCCTCCCTTCTCCCCACAGAGGAGAGACCTCTCTCCACTAGCCAGCTCCCTTTCTTCTCAGCCCTGTCCTGCCTCCCTGCCTGCACAGGTCAGATTGGCTTTCAATGTGAGCTTTGTGCTGATTTTAAAGATTTTCCCTGAGTTTGTGGGCCCTGAGGGCAGGGCCTGGGCTCATTGGATGTGTTTCTTGTACTGTGGAGGATGCTAGAATGCTTTCCTAAGAGCTGCCAATTGGCTGGTTTCAGCAGAGGCATAGAGTCATGTCCTTGCCCCTGGGAGTGCAGTGCTCTATTCTGGGATGTAGGTAGAGACAGGGACCCCCCAGCCCCAGCTCTGCTTTGCTGGCCAAGTGCCTCCCAGACAGCACACTGTACTTCCTGAGGACTACCTGGCTTTTCCCATCTCTTGCCAAATGCCCAGCCATTTCTGCTGGAATCATGGCCAATTTGACTCACCTCTGTTTCCTCCTTGTAGGGTGGAGTCTGTGCCTATGGGTGGGAAATGGGACCCTGGAAACTGCTTCCCGTGTGCAGGAGAACAAGAAGGCCAGAGACTGCCTGGTCCCCATGGGGTGAGTGCCCCTCCTCAGCTCCCTCATCTCTGGCAAGGCCAAAACTTTTTCTCTCTCCTTTGGATGACATCGGCTCTGCAGGGATTCTGAGCATGGAACTCAATGTTGTCATGATTTCCTGTCCCTGAGGCTCTTGAGTCTTCTTTGAGTTTCCAAATATAGCCCATTTTGTCATAAATGAGGTGCTCAACTGCAGGGAGGACAATGACAGCTATCTCCTGAAACCATGGGATCCTAGAGCATTGAAAGTGGGGAGCTTTTGATCCCTGAACCTGCTGGGACCTTGGGGCCTGTCAGATGCGACCTGTGAAGTCACTGCATCAGTACAGCACCTTGATCAGCAGCTAGTGCCACTGAGCTGGGGCCATCTGTAGGGCCTCTGGGTGGGGAGGCCTGGTTGACCACATTCTCCAAGGGCAACCTGGAGAACCTTTGTAGAAGCTGGTCATAGCGAGCCATTTGGGCCCCCAACAAACCTCTTGATTCTCTTCTTCAGCTGAGGCAGCTCACCCAGGGAACACTTCTGCTGTGCCCTGCATGCAGCCTACCCTCCCACTTGGAGACAGTGTCTGGCTAGCATTGGTGACTATCTATTCCATGCCTAGGTGAAGAGAGTGCCACCTCCAGAGTCTTCACTAATTGTCTCTGTGGCACAGACCAGCCCTCCCTGCCTTTAGCCCTGTGGTTCCAGTGTACAAGCACAGTGTTAAAGCCTGGCGAGACCCATGCCCCACCAGTTTGCTGTTGGTGTCCTAGGATAACCTTAGGGAACATGGCTGAGCAGTTTGGCATTTCACAGGAGAAGCAGGATACCTTTGCACTGGCCTTCCAGCAGAAGCGAGTGCTGCTTGGGGTGGGACCTTGAAAGGGCTGGAGGGTGAGGTTGTGATGCTATCTTAAGTGGTCTGTGGTCTGAGGTCTGAGGTGGACTTGACCCAAGGGTACAGCTGTGTACTAGGGGTTTGCAAGCCTCCTGCCTCGCAGCTGGGGAATGGAAAGAGGGCAGGACCATTGTGAGCTGGTGGCCCTTCCCTGTCCCTGACTGTTGATGTGGAGTATCTGAGTGCCTTCTCCCTATCTAGGGTTCAGTTCTGCCTGTTCTTTGAAGCATAATGAGGGCCTGGACTCCACTCTGATTGTGGCCTGGGGACTGCACATGGTAGCGAGATGATTCCTAGGGGCCTGGAGTGTGGGGCCAGTGATGCTGTGGACCAGCTAGCTTAGATTCTGGGACAGGCCTGTATCTAGGCCAGCATCCTGAGCCCAGGGCTGGGGCTGATGTCACAAAAACCTGGGGCTCTGCCTCTGGGGAGCAGCAGGCTAGATCAATCAGTACTAACTCTACAGGGAAGGAGAGCAAAGACAGAGTGGTGCATGGGCCAGGTGGGCTTCTCCAAGGCAGGGCCTGTTAGCCTCTTGGGCCAGGTGGGCTTCTGAGCTCTGTTGGAAGATTAGGGTTCCTCCCATTGAAATGCCCCTAGGTATTATAGTTTGCATAGGGTTGTAAGGGTTACCCTAAAATGCCTCATAGTTCAACTCTGAATTGGAAAAGATGTCAAGGAGTTTGGGATGTGTCCCTTGAGATTTAGCAAACCTGGGTAAGGGGTTAAATTCACATGTTGAAGCTGGGCACGGTGGTGTACATCTGTAATCCCAGCACTTTGGGAGGCTGAGACAGGAGAATTGTGAGTTCAAAGCCAGCCTGTGACGGTGAGGCTGCTAAGCAACTCAGTGAGACCCTGTCTCTACATAAAACACAAAATAGGGCTGGGGATGTGGCCCAGTGGTCAAGTACCCCTGAGTTCAATCCCTGGTACCGAAAAAAAAAAAAAAAAGAAAGAAATTCAGATGTTGAGGTCACCCAGGAAAGCTGGCAGAAGCCATCACAAATGTTCCTGAGGCTCCAGCCTCAGTGGAGCAGAGGCAACTGACAGCCTCAGTACTTGGACGAAGGGCTCTAAGAAGCAAACGCCACCTGCAAGCTCCCTTCTCCCCCTTGAGTTTGGAATCAGCTATGATGTAAACATCTGGTGTTGATAGCAAAGGAGGCTCTGGATGGCCCCAGGCAACGCTGCCCCTCCCCAGGGCAGGGATTCCTCAGGAGCTCCAGCTAGTCCCTCAGATGTCCCCTAGGACTAGAGGTGTCCCCGAATTTAGTAGGCTGAGGTTGCATGTCTGCCACAGTGGGCCAGAGTGGGGACAGGAGGAAGGGAACTCCAGGGAAGCCTGAGCCTGGCTGCCTGCTGCTGGCAGGGCAGCAAGAGCCCAGGGGACTGGGACTCCAGAGCAGACTGGATCCTCGGCACAGGCCCATGGGAGAGCTGGTTCTCCTCTGCTCTGCCCTGATGCCTCCTCACCCCAACACTTCCTCCCTAGGAAACTCCAGCCAGGTGAGCGATGGTGTGGCTGTCATCCTGCTGGCCTGGAGATCCAAGGCAGAAGAGTTGGGCTTCCCCATCTTCAGGGTCCTGAGGTCCTATGCAGTGGGTGGGATCCCACCTAACATCATGGGCATTGGACCTGCATATGCCACCCCTGCAGCCTTGGAGAAAGCAGGTCAGGCGGCTCCTTCACACCCTACACCTGGGTCCCCTCAGGCTCTGCTGCAGGGTCTTGGAACAGGTACTGGGGATGGCCCTGTGGGTGCTGCAGAGTGAAAGTGGGCAGGCTGGCACTCTATACCCGAGGCCTTCTTCACCCACAGCTGAGACCCACTCGCCTGTCTGAAGTGACAGACACACTAGGCATTTGTGGGCCTGTGCATGGGTGGAGGTCTGGGGAGACCCACTGAAGGGCCTAGGGTCCTCTGTCAGCTCAGGTCTGAACCTTGCCTGCAGGGCTGACAGTGAATGACGTGGACATCTTTGAGATCAATGAGGCCTTTGCAAGCCAGGTGAGTCAGTCTCCCCATTGCCTGGGCCCTGGGCACCCAGTGGGAGCCAGTGGACAAGCCATGCAGGGGAGGGGGCCAGAGTCTCAGGTGCTGCTCTGGCTCCTTCTAGGCTGTCTACTGTGTGGAGAAGCTAGGAATCTCCCCCGAGAAGGTGAACCCTCTGGGAGGTGCGGTGGCTCTGGGCCACCCCCTGGGCTGCACCGGGGCATGACAGGTCATCACGCTGCTCAATGAGCTGAAGCGCCGGGGGAAGAGGTGAGGCTGCTCCCCATGGGGTGTCATGGGGTGTTGTGGGGGGTGCTGAGCTGGGCCATCGAAGGGGGGTGGTTAGAGAGGTCAGCATGCACACATATGTACTTTGAACTTGGCATATAAGGGCATGATCCCTGTTGTCCCCGAGGGTCAGCCTCGAAAGGGCCTCTGGCCTGCCGAGGGCATCTGCCACTGAGTGTGTGCTGAGTTGGGTAGTCAGGGCACTCATTTCCCACAGGTCTGGTCTTCTGATTTTGCATCCTCTGTTCAGGAGGCCTTGTTCCGGGAGGTTTGGTGGTTGGGCCCAGACTGCCTGTGCCCAGCCAACGTAGTTCTCTTTCCCAGGGCGTATGGAGTGGTGTCCATGTGCATCGGCACTGGAATGGGAGCTGCTGCTGTTTTTGAATACCCTGGGAACTGAGTCCCTGGCTCAAGGCGCTACCCAGATGGTTCTACTCTGGTGGCCAGAGAATAGCTCTAGGAAGCGAATCTACACAGGATATTTAGCACTGGTGGTGGTGTGGACAAATCAAGGCACTTCAACTAATTTGGAATCTATGAACACTCATGAGATGGTACAGGAGTGGCTGGGGTGTAAGGCCATACCGCCTCTAGCTGGGTAAGACAAAGTCAGTGTGGGTCACCCAGGCCACAAAGCCCCCATGTAAATCCTAGGGAATTGAGTCCTTATGAATAAGGGTACATGGACATAGTAAACATGTATTATCTCATCTTAGTGGCTATGGATTTTTCCAAGGGTGAGTGTTTTCCTGCTGGGCTTCTGTGTGCTCCATCTGAGTAGTGAGTCTGAACTGCTATCTATAATCTGCACTTTGGTGTGGCTTCTCCTTTGTTAGTTCTGGGGACTTAGGATACAGGGCCTAAGTCAAGATCATTGCTTTGGAGGAGATTCCTCCATCCGAGGAGCTGCTTAGAAACCCCTAGTCCATGTCCCTGCCCAGCACACCTGTTCCTCAGCCCTTACCATCTCCTTCCCTCAGCTGGGTCTGGGGCTGAGGGGCAGTGTGAGCCTCAGAGCTGGTGAGGGTCCATAAATGTCTCATCGAAAGAGCCTTGACCCCGGAGCCGTAGGGCACAGGACTTCTCTCCCAGCATGCCTTCGACCACCATTGTGGACTCATACAGCTCATTGCTCCTGTGGGAGAGGGGGGCTGAGATCTTCGGGGCCCTGGGCAGGGGTCCCCAGCCCTGTGAGTAGTGCCAGAAGGTGAGAAGGAGCTATACCTGGGAGTGAAGAACACCTGCAGGGTGATGGAGGTTGGGGGCGCATTGGTGGGTCGCGCCTCCAGCAACCCACTGCTTGGGGAGACACCAAAGTCTTTAGTGTCCTTGTTGGCACTGCACTGTCCTGCATCAAGGGGAAGGGAAGACACACATGGGCACAGGCATCTCCGTGTTTTGTCCCGGAAGACTTCACTTGTCCCAGGTCAGCCCATCCTCTCAGGAGTCACCTCTGGTCTTGCCCACAACAGGGAAACCTGGGGTCACAGGTTGGGGGACTGGCTATCTCTAGAAATTCTGGGGGCTATGAGCCCAGTCTACAGGGACAGGATACACAGACACTGGGAGGGCTGGGTTTTACCCAGCCCCACCTGGAAACAGTGGGCAGGGCAGGTGTGAGGTCCAACATACTCATCAACACAGCCCAGTAGCTCCGGCAGCTGCTGAGGTTCATCAGATAGATCTCCCGGGCTGTCTGCTGGTTCACAAAGCAGGTTCCGAAGTCTACCCAGCTGCTGGAGAGCTGCAGCTCAGGCACAGCCACAATGGCCCTCAGGGGCACAACCTGGGGAACAGACTTCAACTTGGTGGAGAATGGAGTGACCTCACCCACTGTGATGGGGTCTGAGCCAGGGTCACTGGACACAGGGAACCCTGGTGCCCCTGAGCACCAAGGCTTCTGAGCAAAGCAGTGGCAGCAGCACAGTATGTAGCAGGGGACTGGCATTGCCATCATAAGCCAGGGGCTGCTGGCGGGATTCTGCACAGTGACAGGCCAGGAGGTCAGGCTCTTCCTTCCACTCTTCTTTCTCCTCCTTCCCCAGCCTTCAGTTCCTCAGATCCTGGGCCATGATGCCTTGGCCCTGACCTTCAGGTTCCCTACCCATGCCCTGCCTGCCAGAGCACCTTAGCCGCCCCTGCAGCACCTCAGCCCCAGCAGCTGCCCGGCTCTGGGCAGGAGTGCTCCGGCTCCCCTGCTCTGCCTCTGGCTCCTGACCTCTCTGGAATCCAGCACCTCCACCATTCCTTCTTACACTGACCTGCAGCCCCAGCTCAGCTCCCTGCTCCCCCCTGGACCACACTATGGCCCGTGACCTTCTGACCAGTGGAGCCCCACAGGAGCCTGAGTGTCTTCCTTCACAACTGCCTCAGGTGCTCATGTCCCAGCCATCAGTCCATTTCCTTGGCCTGACTGTCCATGTGGTTTCCCTTCTCCCTCAATACAGTACACAGGCTTCACCTGTCACCTCTTCCAGGGAGCCTGCCCTCATTTCCTTCCCTCTAGCCCCTCACCTGACTGAGCTCCTGAGGCAGGTGAGGAGCACTCTCCTCTCTCCATGCACAGGACCACTTCCAGGCAGACTGTGCCCTCAGGACAGAGGCCAGGGCTCCGCATTCCTGAAGATATCTTCCTCACTCCAGGGAGCAGCTCCCAGCTAGTTCCGCCCCTTCCCCTGCCTTGAGGAGCCCTCCTGGGACTAGCCTGAGTGGTCTGGTTGGTGAACTCCAGGAGCAGATCCTGAGTAAACACCATCTCTTTCTCTCCACTTGTGCTCTGCTGGATGTCCACTCCGGGCAGCATCTGGTCAATTGGGAGCTTCTGGTAGGAGAGCAGCTCCAGGGAGAGTGCGAAGGACACATCCACCTGTGTGGATATGGATAGGCGCCGCTCAAGCTGGTGCAGGCAGGCGCTGCTTCCCCCACCTGGAGCTGTATCCTGCTCCCCCTGAGCCTCTGAAGGCCCAGCAAGGTCCCTTCAGCTCCTGGCTCAGTGCAGCCTGCAGGGCCCAGAATGGCCCAGGCTGCCCCATGAACAGCTCAGCAGCACCCCCGCCTGGCACATTCATTCTACAAATGCTGCCCTGCACCTGCCCCGCACCCACAGCAGCCAGAGGCTAGAGCGGAAGAACAATAAGCAAACTGCCTTTTCCCACCCAGCATGACTAGGGCTGGGTTCTGGCTGCCCCTAGGCTGAGGAAGGACTTTGCCTTTATCCTGAGGACAGTGAGGGGCATGTAATGGGTTTGAAGCAGGGGTGTGTCCCAGTTAGCTTTGCCTCCCACAAGATCACTCCGGCAGCTATCGGGAGGTGGGCTGCAGGAGCACGAGTGGGTTGAGGGCATCAGTCGGGCGGCTCAGACCAAACTTAGGACAGCAGGAGGGGGCTTGGACTCCTGGCTCCCAGATAGTTCCGTGGTGCTAGCTCATAAGCATTGACTGAGGCATTTGTTAAAATATGGATTCCTGGGTCTTAGCCGAGATCGTGACATCTCTGAAAGTACAGCCCGAGAGCTTGGATTTTTAACAAGATTTCTGAAGGCCACTGATGTATTGCCAGGCTTGGGAACCATTATTACAGAACAAGATGCACATGTAGAGGCCAGGACAAGTGAGAAGCACTGAGAGTTAGGGGCATCCACAGGGCTTCGCAGTTGGTTCTCGGAGGAGGGGACAGAGCTCTGACCTGGGCACCGGGGGTGGGCAGTACTTGCTGAGCTGAAAAGCCACTACAAAAAGAAGGTACAAGTTTGGAGCAAGACAGGATCTGGAGGGTTATGGGGGATTCAGTTTTAAAGTTTGAATTTTGGTCTAGAACTGAGGAGAGAGTTCTGGTCAGGGGCCAGATGCTTGAACATTATCTACACACAGAGGGTAAAAGACAGTGCCACCACGTAATGTTCTTTTCCTGGGAGCCATGGGGCCTCCTCTGAGCTACCCAAGGGTTTTTAAACACTTAAACCCAGAGTCTCCTGAGGAAGCCCTGGAGCTCTGGCGGAAGGGACCTCTAGCTGTGCTCTGGTCCTTCCCTCCATGTAGGCCCAGAAGGAGGAACCAAGGCAGAATGGCCAAGGAGCTTGACCACCATCTTCTGCAGATCTATGTCTAGCTCCTCTACCTCTGTGAGGAGGTCCTTAGGGGCACAAACCCTTGAGTGAGGGCACGTGAGGAGGGAGGAAGTCTGGGTGTGAAGAGGAGGTACTCACAGGAATGCATGGGCCCCCACCAGGCCATGGGCAGTGTGAGGGAGAAAGGGAGGGAGGGAGTCTGGGTGTGTCTGCAGAACTTGTGTGGCTGGTGCACTCTGTCCACCCCCTCCACACATGTGAAAGCCACCTGTGCAGAGGATGTGTACCTGGGATGGTGAGCAGGTACTGTCTGTACAGTGTGTGCGTGTACAGCGAGGCCAGAGCCACACACCCCTCCACTGACCAGCATGTTCTCCTGTGGGCGGAGCTCCAGCTGCTTGTCTCCGGGGGCTATCTCTTCATACTCCTGCTCCTGGCCAGAGCCAACTCTGTGGCCCCGGCTAGCCCGGCCTTGAGAAACAAAGAAGGGCCTGGAGACCAGGAGCCAGAAGTAGTGTGGGATTTCCGTAGTGTTGATCAGCTTCAGGTGGCGGGTGGTCAGCAGCTCACTCAGCACCTGGGTGGTCACAGAAGTGGGGAAGCTGGGGTTCATCTGACCCTCTCCTCAGGCCTGTGGCTCTGGGGAGGGGATTCGGGACTGAAAGCCTGTGCCCCAGCAGGGTCCCTAGGTACGTTGGAGGTCCAGGTCAATTGGCAAGGCTGGGGGCAGGGAAGCAGCACACTTACCCCAGAGCAGGGCTGCTCAGGGATGAGGTCGCTGGCCTGGCACCGGAACTCCACGCTGCCACTGCTGTCCAGCTCCACACTTAGTCTGCCCAGTGACAGACACTGCTGGGGCAGCCAGGTAGCTGGGGCCTCCTGGCTGCCCCTTCTCTGCTCACCTGGTCTCTCGCCAGCCTTTCCCTGGGCTTCCCTGCTGGCTTCTCCTCCCCTCAGATCCCAGCAGGAGGTGAGTCAGCCTGGGTGGGAGCTTTCTCATGGAGTTCTACTCCAGGAGTAGATTCCTATTCTACTCCTGGGAATATCCTAGCATATTCTACTCTAGGAGCCCAAGAAATAGTTTTGTCCTTTGACTCCAAAAATCCTGACTGGCCCCACTAGTGACCATGAGGGTGTCCCCACAGGGGGATAGGGATGGGACCACCCAGCCACTCACTGCGCACGCCTCACGTGTCCATGCAGGTCCAGTCTCAGGGGTTCCACAGCAAAGTCCTGCAGGCGACGCCTCCTCCCAGGAATCTCTCTTTCCACCTACCAACCCCAATCCACCATTGATCACTGTGGTGGTCCCTGCACTGAACAAGCAGTGTGCTACCCAGGAGAGAGGCGATGGCTGTGGCCCCCACCCCAGGCCAGGGTGTTCACCTCATTGTCCAAGCTCATGAAGCCCAGGGCATAGCCAGTACACTCCACCTTCTGCTGGATGTGGGGGCCAAGCACCGTGGGTGTGAAGGAGATGTAGATGGTTCTACTTCCCTCAGCAGGGACCACCTGGTATGGACACAGCAGCCTCAGCACTGCTCCATGCCTGCTGGGAGGCCAGGGCATACCTCCAGAGACAGGTCCACCTGGACTCACTCACCACCTGCTGAGGGCTGACACTGTATGGGAGGTTGGAGGGCACCCCCTCATGCCCCTGCAGGACGACTGAGATGATCTGCTCGACAGCCTTGTTGCTGGCACCGGAGCGGGCCTCCACCTGTCACCAAGAGTGGCTGAAGCTCACACAGGCTCAGCTGGCCCCTGAGCTATACCTCAACAACCCCTAGTAGCCAGCTCCCCTGCCTCGATGCCTCTGCTCACCAGTGCAGCAGCTGCGTGGCTGGACTCTGACACATTGGAGAGGCTTGAGGACCCTAGTAAGCTGCCGTTCTCAGGGGTCTCGGGGTATATGATCTCATTTCCAACTTGGTCCCGCAGTGGGAATGGTGGTCCAAAAAACACTAGCAGATCCACCAGCTTATCCTCCTTATCTTCTGGAACATAGGTGATCCAGTCTAGGCGAATGTCTGGGGCAGACATGGGGAGAGGGCAAGGAATAAGGGAGTTGCCGATGGTCTGTCTCCCTGGGTCTTCCACCTTCCTGTTCTCCCATGCCCATGGCGGAGGGGGCCTCACTGTCTTTCTAATGCCAGTTCCAGGAAATTCTTATTTTAAAAAAATAGTCTTCACAGACTTTCGCCATCTGGGTCCACCATCTGAAGCCCTCGTGACCACAACACGAGATCTTCATGTTTACCTGCATGAACCCAGACACCTCATCCTCACCACAGCTTCCTTTCCCTCTGGCCTGTTTGCTGTCAGGATGGGCCCTCCAACCCGCATATCCTTTACCTTCTCTCCCGCCATCTATCAGCCTTTGTTGCTTTCACTTTCTTCCCCAGCCAGGTTAGTCTTTGGAGGCCTCCATTTCAGCCTCTGCCTCACTGGAAACCTCACATCTTCCTTTGCCCCCCATCCTCCCACTCACCTAGCAAGGCCTAGCCCTGTATGAACAGAACTGCACCATCCCCCTGGGCACCACTGGAGAAAGTCTCCAAGTTGGAGAGATTGCCACTCCTGTAAATTTGTCCCCATCCTAAACTGGGTCTCCACATTGCCTTCTCTCCCAACCATGACAACATCAAGTTGTCTCTGCTCTCCTATGACACCTCCATCTGTATCCCTAATGCCCTACCTCATCTCCCAGGGGTTCCCTGAAGACCTGTCCCCGTATTGCGTGTCTGTCTGCATCTGTCCCCTCCTCCCTTCCTCCTGCCTTCAACCTGCTTTTTGACAGCACTGAAATAAGTTCAGGTCCACCATCATGAATAAGCTTCCCTCTGCCAGCCCACCTCCTCCATGCTCCCTTTCTTCCCTTCACAGCAAGCTGCTAGGACCAATTACTCATTCTGTCTCCTCCCCTTCATCTCTCACCCACTCTCCATTAGCATTTGATTTATCAGAACTTATAATGCCAGCCACTGGGCTGGGCCCTGGTGAACACCCAGTGGACACACACCCACAGCTCCTGATCTTGTTTCTTATGTTTATTGCCTACTTAGCACCTGCCTCTTACCAAGGTCACCAATGACACCACAACCCTGAAGTCAAATGGACAACCTTTCAGGTAAAGATAAGAGAAATGTGCATGTGATTCCCCAAGGAAGAGGAGGAACCACCAGAAGGAAGGGAGGCGGAAGAGAAAATCCAAAGTAAACAAGGAAGATAGACAAAGGCCACAAAAAGAAGCAACTAGAAAAACAAATAACAAAGCAAAATAAATCTTAAAATGAAATGGAAGAAATGTATGGATTGACTAACTTTTCCCATTCAAACATTGAGAATGTCCAGGTATGTTAAAAAAAAAAAACAAACCAAAAACAACAACTCAGCTGTCCATTGTTCACCAGAAACAAATCAAACTCATAATGGGTGACAATGGAAGAGTGGGCAAGGAGACCCCAGGTGAATGCCAATGAGAAGACACCAAGGAGAGCACCCTAAAGAAAGCAACCTGGAATTTAGTCAGCAGCGTCCAATAAAGGGATCAGAGGAACAATACAGATGATAAAAGACTCAATTTGAGAAGAATATCCAGTGTTCAAATGCACCGACCAATACAGCAGCTAAAGGCATAAAGAAAAACTACCGGAAATACAAGGAGATGTTGACTTAAAATATGGCGAGAGGGTAGACTGCCAACACTTCCAGAACTGCAGAGATCTAGCCCTCCTGGAGCAGGGCCCTCTCCTGCAGCCATGCCTTCCTAAGATCACCTGAGCAGCTTAGCCACTACAGTCCCAGGCCCTGCCACCTGACATGGGCTCATTCGGCTCAGGGGGACCAGCCTGGGGATGCTTCAAACACTCCCCAGGGGACTCACAGAGACCAGGCTGACCCTGCTGTCTCCCTCAAGTCTCTGAGCTGCCTATAGCTTTTCTGGTGGCCCAGAATACTCTTCATCATCACTCACTGCTCCAGGCAATGCTGGCTTACTTTTCTTCCAGACTCAGTCTAAGTGCCCCTCCATGGGGACATGCAGGCCCCCTTGATCCTCAGGCGCTGGCCTCCACACTCGATCACACAGACAGGGGCCCTAGGCAGAGACCCTGCTATCCTGTCCTTTTGTATCCCCAGCTTCTTATACAGATCCTAGGTAGAGTTCAGGTCCTGCTGGCTGAAGGATTGAGTAACAGGGTCCCCTGGAAGTATCCCCAGACTCAGCAACCCTGATAACAGCAGGGCTCTGTGGCTCCTTTGATCCTGGGAGATCAAGGCTGGGCAAGAGAAAATCCTATACTCAGTGATGGAAGTGGCTCTCTCTGGCAACCCTGGACTGCCATGGTCACCTCTCCTTCTTGATCCTTGTGAGCCTCCCTCAGTAACCAAGGGCCCCTGCCATCAGCTTCCCCCAGCACCACTCCAGTTTATCTCATGACCATCTCACCACAGGGGCTGGAGTTATTCAGGCGAAGTTTCCGCGTGACTGTGGCTCCTCCAGATACCTGGGTCCCAAACCTGGAGGCAAGAGATGGGATTCAGCACAGCCAGCACACACCTAAAAGGCAGGGGTACTGCAGAGAGGAGTGCAAGATAAGGACCCAGGCCACAGGGGGTCCACAGGGGTCTGTCCTCACCTTGGTGACACTGAGATCTAGAGCTGGAGGCCTTCCCTGTGCAGTGGCTGATAGCCTGTAACCTGGGGCTGCTCACTGCTCTGGAAATCCATTCCCTGCCCCTTGAATTGTGCTGATCATCTGAGTGAGCAGCCCCACATCTGGTACTGGCCTTGAGTTACACTGACTACTCACTACTTCTACCCCCCAAAATCCCTCAGAGACCCATAGGTGCTGGCCATGTCCCCTGAGGCCTCTCTTCCCCAGGGATAACCTAACCTGGCACTTCCTGTGGGTGGTACCAGGTGGCCCTAGGCCATCTGGAGAACACTGAGCTGGATGGGAAGTCCAGGAGATCAGAGGGTTTGGGGAGCCACCGGGGAACAAAGGATGAGGACAAGGGTGGGGAACCTGATGATGGGCTCCTTCTGGAACTTGTCAGTCATGTAGGAGGCGGTCCGCCGGGAGCTGATGGGGCAGCCCACCACGGCCATGTGCACTGGGATGACTGCTGGAGGCAGGTCTCCCACCTGAAAATACACCCTTTATCACCCCTGTTCCCAGCTGCCCCTGCGTTCCCTCAACCAGCTCAAGGACTGCACAGCTGGGTCCCAGCTTGGCCCAGCCTCATTCCCCACCGACTCCTCCAGAAGGCCCCAGCCTGGGCTTCCCTCCCATCTGCCACCTGCACAAATCTCTATATCTTTTAAATGGGGAAAAAACTTTATTATTCTTGTATGTTACTTAAAAGTAATAAATGCTTATTTCTACAAAAAACTTAGTGTACTAATCACCCGTAATCCTACCCCTGCTGGACTTGCTACTGCCATCTAAACATCCCTACACCCTTCCTTTGTGTCCATAAGACAGATACAGATAGGCAGCATGCTAGATAGGTTTTTATTTAATAACCTTTTCTTTTCTCTCTCTCTCTTTTTTTTTGGGGGGGGGGGTACCTGGGATTGAACTCAGGGGCACTCCACCACTGAGCCACATCCCCAGCCCTATTTTGTGTTTTATTTAGAGACAGGGTCTCACTGAGTTGCTTAGCGCCTCGCTGTTGCTGAGGCTGGCTTTGAACTCTCAATCCTCCTGTCTCAGCCCCCCAAATTGCTGGGATTATAGGTGTGTGCCACTATGCCCTGCTCTTTTCTCTTAATGATATAATTTCATTAAAACAGATTCATGACATCATAGACTAGGCTTTGCAGAATTCCACTGCAGGGCTGCAGTCCAATGGCTTATCTAACCTTCTACAGATGGACACAAATCCATATGTTGTCCCTGCCCCCATTACAAGTAATGCTAAGAAGAAAAGGCAGCCTAGTGTGAAGTCATTTGTACATAATCTACAGATATGTTCTTGGAGACACTTTAAATGTGTACATTCACTTTAAATGTGAACAGTCAGTCCCTAGTGCAACCAAGGGCTAGAGGCATTCACCACCTTTGCACCCACTGGACTGAGAAGTTCCCTTTCCCTGTACCTTCGCCAACAGCTTTTAAGTCTTGCTAATCTGACAAAACCCATTATTCTATGGTTATTGTACTTTGCATTTATTTAACTACTAGTGATGATGACATATTTTCTCTATGTATTAGCCAGTTGGATTTATCTTTCTTTGAATCACCTATTCAAAACCTTTGCCCACTTGCAATGCTTTATTTTCCCCTTACTGTTATTTAGTAACTCTCTGTGTATTAACATAAGCAACCATTAGTCATACATGATACAAGCAACTTAAAGCAAATAACTACTATAATTAACCTGTTCAACTTACTGAAAAGTTCATGAAAATCTATGCAACAACTGAAGAGTGTAGGATAATGTGTGTTTCACCTCTCCATGGTAAACCAGGGGGCTCCTTGCTGGCATTGACTCCTGGCTGATCATAGTATTCATCCTCGTATCCCCCATAGTACCAAGGACTGCACAGGAACCCGTACACAGTAGGGGCTCCATGTGTGCTGAGTGAAGGAGCAAATGAATGGACCATGGGGTAACAATGGAATGCACAGAAGCCTAGGCAAGGCTGTGGCTCTGGGAGGCTATTGTTCCATCTATTTCTTACTCCCCTCTCTAGGTCTTGGGTCCTAGCATAGCCTGCTAATTCCTCTGTCCTTGCTGTGGTCCCAGCCCAGCACCTCAAGGCAACATGTGCAGAAGGCTCTACTGCTCATGAGGACCTGCCTAAACCATCCCAGCCTCCATCCCAGAGGTTGCGGCAGGTGAGCCAGGATCAGAAGGATCACCTTGTAACTTGGTGAGCTTTGAGAGGCTGAGGACTGGGTGTTGGAGGGAAGGAAGCCAGAGGGGCATGTCCGCCTATGTGTCCTTACCTCACAAATAAGGCTGTCCCAGTACTCGCCCCACATGTTGGCACAGGCTGTGATGTCAATGCTTAGCTTCTGGTAAGGCCCCAGAGTGCCCTTGGAAGTGTGGGGGAAGAATGCAGCTCCTTTCCCATGAGATAACATGCTTTCCATAAAATCTGGGGGAGAATCAGGAATGAGGATTCAGGAGCCTAGGGTTGAGAGTGAGGTCCAAACCCTCGGGTGTTAGCAGTGCACTGCCCCAGACAAGCCACCTCATAACCTCTCCTTGGTCAGGAGGATAGCTCAGGCACCAGCAGCTCAAGGCCTGCCTGGCCAACTCTCTTCTCTCATGAGAGTCCAGAGCTCAGCAGAAGCCATCCTTCATGAGCCACCATGCAGCCCAAATCGAGTTCAGGCCCTGTGCATGAGTTATACCCTAGCAAGGAAATGACCTAATTCAAGAGTGGGAGACTGTCATGTGAAGGCCCACGGCCATCTTGAGGATGTAGCTAGGAAAGACACTGAGAAAGGGGTCCTGGTCTTGGTTCACTTCTCTGGCAGCTGCTGGCCCACATCCTCAGAAGGCCAGGTGAAACTCCACTCTGACCAGGCATGGGCCCACAGCGTCCACCCTAGTGGCTCTTACCCAGCTGTTCTCTCCTGGCCAAGTGCTCTCGGATCCGTTCCGTCTTGAGCAGGGCAGGAGGCAAGTCAGGGCTTTACAAATGGAGACAAAAAACAACACAAAACCAAACCAGAAAACCAGCATCAAAACAGCTAAGTCTTTCCCAGGACCTGAGCCATGCCACAGGGCAACCAGCATGGTACCCAGCAGAGGAAGCTGGCCCTGCCTGTTCCTCCTAGGGAAGAGCTGGTCAGGTCTCTTCTTTACTTCTTTTTCTGGTCTTTGCCCCCACTGCACCTCTACCATCCAAAGTATCCCCAGCTACAGGCCACTCCCCAAGTCATACAAATTGTCCCCCAAGAAATCCAGGAGGGCTCTGGGGCAGGGATCCCTTGGGGCAGGGATCCCTTTGCCCAGGCTGTGCCCTAGTTACCTGGGATGCAAACCCAGCCCAGTGTCCCCTCTCCTGCCCAGACTTCTGCAACAGGCCCATTTCCAGTATACCCTGCTGACCTCTGTCCAGTGCTGGGTGCACACTAACCCTTTGGAGCAGAGACACTGCTTGTGGCTCTTCCCATACACACATGGCAGTGGTTTTAAGTTGGGCTCTCCTGCCTCAGAGATGAGGCAGTGAGGTTTCACACAGTGGTGTGCTGGCAACTGCCTCCAATAAAGATGTCCTAAAATATAGTTTTGGCCAATATCTGTAGTGTAAATATTTTTACCCTCGCTAATTTCAAGTAATAATAGCATTGTAAAATGCCTGAATATTTAACAATTGGCTCTCTTGAGCCAGTACTAGCTGGTTCTGGCATGTGTGTGTGTGTGTGTGTGTGTGTGTGTGTGTGTGTGTGTGTAAGAGAGAGAGAGAGAGAGAGAGAGAGAGAGAACACGCAAGAGAGAGAATGCACAAGACAGAGAGTAGAGAGCTGCCCCAGGTCTTGCCTCTCCCCTTGACCACATTGTCTCTGCTGATCTCTCATCTACTGGACATCTGCCCCAGCTCACTTCTCCACATGTCAGCCCAGTCACACTATCCAATGTCCCCAGAACACTCCCCATTCTTGACTCATCACTCCCACACCTTTGCCCGGTTCTTGCTGTCTATAGTAACTTCTCCCTCATCCACAGGTCCCTCCTGCCTGGTCTCAAAAGTCCCCCATGTCAGCAGGCCAGGCTGAGGAGGAGGGGGCACAACCCCAGCCTTTCCCACAGGCCCAGTCAAGATTGGACCCATCTCCATTCTGTGTTTCCTTGTATCTCCCTGTGAAGTCACAGATGCCCCCTTCTCACACCAGTCAGCCTCTGGTCACCTAAGCCACAAGGAGGCCCAACAGGGTAAATTCTACCAGGCCATACCCACCCTGGGAACAGCCTCCAAAAGAAACAAGACTTACAGGCTGGTATTTTTGCTCAGGCTGTCTTGGGGACTCCCAAAGTAGTCAAACTTGAGGGTGAAAGAGGTCTGCTTTGGGGAGCAATTGGTCAGAATGAGCTGGCCATTCACAAGGGTCCTCAGTGGCATCATGGAACCAAAGTCCAGGTGGAGCTCCTCCAGGTCTCCTGGCCACCGCTTTGTGCTGAAAACAGTGCCCCGTGTCCACAGGCGCTATGTTACCTGCCATCCTTGGACCTACTCAGAGAGCCACCCTGGGTAGGGGTGCAGGAGCTGCCCAGAAACCTGGTTTCATCTTCAGCTCCCTCCTCATGGAGCCGGAACCTCCAGGCCCACCCTTCCTGTCTGCCACCTCACTGTGTAGGCAGTCCCTGGCTAGGGTCACACTGGCATGTTTGCAGTTTCTGAGCCTTACAGGGGAAAGCCCAAGGAGCATGCAGCCCTGTCGCCTGCCATCTCTTGCCTGTCCGGACACAGAGGACAGGGGTGGGATGAAGGGTCTGCTCCTGCAGAAGTGGGGTGAGGGCCCATCACAAGTCTATGGCCTCTTCCTGGTGGCAGGAATCAGCTGGGAGTGGACTCTCAGTACAATGCGGGTCTTTTGTGTAGCTGCTCCCACCCTGGACTCACCTGAGAGCAGAGCCCTCCACAGAGACAGTGATGGTCACTTGCAGTCCCTGGGGCTTCCCAGAGATACCTAGGGCCAGTGGCTTTTTCATTCCTGATATGTGACAAGGAAGGACCAGATCCGTCAGTTCTTCCTATAAGAAAATCCATCCAGGGGTCAGACCCAGACCCAGGGCCTCAGAGGTGGGTCCAGATGATCTTCCATAGCAGAAGTAGTTTCTGTGAGTGGCTCCACATGAAGGCCTTGATCTTTGTCCAGGCTCATCTCTGAGAAAGGGCTCTAGAGTGCTTTTAGTAAGTCCAGCCAGTAGGCCCACATCCTGTCCCCAGAGGCCTAGCCCCTTCCTCAGAGTTCATGGCTATCTGAGTCTTCCTGAAACATCTGTGCATGTCCACAGAAAGGAAAACCTCTCAGTGACCTCTGGAGATCTGTACAATCTCTCTGATGCTGCTACTACAATAGACATCACACCCTTCCTGAGTGGGGTCTGCACCATGCCAGGCCTGGGTCTGTCTATCATCTTAGAGCTCAGGATCAGCTGTGTAGGCAAGCTCACTGTCCCCATGTTTGCCAGGGAAGAACTGCAACCCAAGTCTGCAAGTTCTTTCAAGGAAGAAATTTCTCCCCCGAGAAGAACCACTCAGCAATAGCCAGCAATGCCCAAGCACTAAGCTGGAACCCCCCACCCACCCCCCACACCAGCCACAAAGAATGCTCTGAAGAAGGCTAAAGTTGGTGCCAAAATGGCCAGCAGGGGGCTGGGGTTATGGCGCAGTGGTAGCGTGCTCACCTAGCATGCGTGAGGCACTGGGTTCGATCCTCAGCACCACATAAAAATAAAATAAAGATATTCTGTCCGCCTACAACTAAAAAATAAATATTAAAAAAATATTAAAAAAAACCCAAAATGGCCAGCAGGTCTCACAGCACATCAAGCCAGGCCTGCTCCAAGCTCTCTGACCTTGTGTTCCTAGAATGTAGGCCCACCCAAATGCAAGAAATCCCTTCCCTACCCATAAGGACCAGGAGCCAGGGGCAGGACCTCCCTAAGGCACAGGCACAAACTGTTGGCAGGTGTCTTAATCACTCAGGCCCTCACGTCACTGTACTCACCATGGTTTGGGCAGTCAACTCCAAGTTGAGATGGCGTTCCTCACTGGGGCCCAGCAGGCCACGTTTGGGAGAGACTGTTGCTGTGCAGAAGTCTGCTTGGTGCCCCAGGAGCTGGCAAACACATGGGTGGGCCTGTTGTGTGAGGCTCCCAGAGGAACCAGAATCCAGACAGAGTGCTCACTGCTGGCTGAGACAGACCATAGCAGGTCCTACAGGTCTCTTCAGTCCTCCCCAACCCTGGACGGACTTTACCACTTGTCAGTGGGTTGCATGGACTAAATAAATCTGCCCTGAGAGGCCCAGAATGATGGGGAGCAAGAGGTAGTTGCCTTTGATATACACAGATACGGCTCCATCTTCCACAGATTTCGGAGCCATGGGGCAGTACCACAACTGGGCTCCTGACAGCTGTGTGGACCAGCCACAGCCTATGCTAACTGGAAGGCTCTAACTGTGTTCACCAGAAACTCTTCTTCAGGCAGGAACTGGAATTCCCTAAAGGAAGGATCATGCAAAGCCAGACCAGATGTGGTGCTCCTCCCAGGAGCCAAGCTTTCCTGGGCTCTGTGGGGTTATGGACAGGCTGTGGGAAGGAAGCTGAACAGATGCTGTGAGAAGGATTTGGGGGGCCACATAGGTCTCTGCTGCTGAGGGCTGCAGACTGCTGCTGGATGGTACAGGCTCACTCACCTTGCCCCAGTGAAACCGCGTGAACAGGAGTGTGCCATTGATGAGCGTAATGGTTGACTTTGTGGGTACGCCCAGGTAGAGGTTGCTGACCTCTACCTGGCTGCTCTTCAGGTATACATGGGGCTCCTGTACCTCAGCATACACAGGAAGGTAGCTGGAACACAAGGAGACAATCAGAAAAGAGAAATAGAACTATTTGCAGGTGACATGATGAATCTATATTTAAGAACTCCTAGAACTAAGATCAGCAAAATTACAGGGGATAAGATCAACGCTCAAAAATCAATCATGCTTTTACACACTAATAATGAAGACATTGAATCGAGTGAAAATACAATACCATTTATAATTGCTTCAAATTGAAATGCTGAGGTGTAAGAGAAATTATATGGAAATACTTTAGGCTTATTTTAAAGAGGTTAATTTTCCAGAATGGTTACTTTGTCTCCCTGCCCTACCCTGGCAAAACAAAAGAGAATTTTTCCAGTCTCCATAATGAGAATCTAGTGAACCCCCAAGCTTCTACCTACAGCTAGTCTATATTCAGCCTCCAGAATTTGCTGAAGTTACTTTTTTTTTTTTGGTTAGGTACCAGGGATTGAACTCAGGGGCACTCGACCACTGAGCCACATCCCCAGCCCTATTTTGTGTTTTATATAGAGACACAGTCTCACTGAGTTGTTTAGCGCCTCACTGTTGCTGAGGCTGGCTTTGAACTCACGATTCTCCTGTCTCAGCCTCCCAAAGTGCTGGGATAACAGGCGTGTGCCACTGCACCCGGCCTGAAGCTACTTTTTAAGGGCTTCTTCTATTGCTGGCCCCACTAGCTTCTGCTTCAGGTCAATTGATCTGTATTCTGTATTTTCCTCTCTCCAGGTTTGGAGGTTGCTATTTATCCCATGACCTCAATTCTCTGATAGATCTAAGAAGTCCATGATTTTCAGTTTGTTCAGTTTTTTCTTGTGGTAAGGGCAGGAGCTCAACAAACAGGTGTTCTACACAGATGGGTGTCTGAAGGTATTTTGCCAGCATGATTAACTTCAGAGTCAGTCCAGGGTAAGCAAAGGAGTTTATCCTAGATAATGTGGCTGGGCCTTAGTTAATCAGTTGAAATGAAGTTACCCAGAGAAAGATATTCCATGTGTGCCAAGCAGCATCAGCTCCTGCTTTCTGAAGGCCTGCCCTATGGATTCTGGAATTGCCTGGCCTGCCAAGGTCATGTAAGCCCAACCGTTGCAATAAATTTCTGGTGGAACCCTGACGGACACAACTGCATTATAGTAATACATAGATAAATACAAAAGGTAGAATAAATGGTACTTAATTGAAATTCTTTCCTTCTATCTGATTTAAAAGATAATTGCATAAGCCAGCAACTGTAAAACTGTTAGTGGGACTTTAGTGTATGAAAATGAAGTTTGACAATAATTGTACAAAGGAAGGAAAAGAAAGAGTTAAACAGCACAATTCACCAAACAGACCCAATAGAAATATCTAACACTTTGCCCAACAACAGCAGAATACATATTATTCTTAAGGGCATATGAAACATTTCCAGAATAGAGGACAAGACAGCCTATAAAATAAGCCTCAGTGAGCATTAAAGGACTGTAATTACATATAGTCTCCAATAACAACAGAATTCAGTTAGACATCAACAACAGAAAGAAATTAGAGAAACAAAAATATCTGTAAATTAATTAAAAAATACACTTATAAATAAAAAAGTAAAAAAAGTTAGGGCCAAGTAGAAAAAAATCACAAGAGAAATTAGAAAATATTTTTATGTCAATGAAATTGAAAACACAACATCTCAAAGCTGATAGGATGCAGCTAAAGCAATGCTCAGAGGTAAATCTATATTTATGAATGCAGATATTTAAAAAAAAATACCAAAGCCTCAGCTCCCACCTAAGAAACTAGAGAAAGAGCAAATGAAATCCAAAGAAGAAATAATAAAATAAATTATCTCTATGCAACTAACATGACCTTTTTAGAACATTAGAATAAATGAGATCCAAAGCCATACAAAAACTACTTCCAAAAGCATCAAAAAGCATAAAATATTTAGAAATAATTTAATAAAAGAAATATAAGAGCTGTACACTGAGAACAAAATATCACTGAACTAAATGAAAAAGAATGTAAGTGGAAAGACATTTCATACTCATGGATGAGAACACTGCCAAATTAGCGACACTCCCTACAGATGCCACTCACTCCCTTATGGAAACGCCAGCTGGCTTTTCACAGAAATTGACAAACAGATTCATATGGAGATGTCATAAAGTTCATATAGAAATTTAAAGGACCCAGAATGGCTAAAACAATCCCAAAAAAAGAAAGAGTTGGAGAATTTGTATTTCCCAGTTTTCAAATTTATTACAAGGCCACATCGGTCCACAGTGTAGCATCTGGCGCAGGAACAGACATAAAGATCAGTGGAACAGAATGAAGAGTCCAGAAATAAATCCTCACACATACATCAGTTGATTTTTGGCAAGTGTGCCAAAGCAATTCAGTGGGTAAAGAATAGTGTTTTAAAGAAATGGTGCTGTGAAACCGGTTAACTACATGGAAAGGAATAAAATTGGACCCCCCCCTTCTTTTGCACTATATACAAAAATTAACTAGTTTCTCCAGAATTGACACAGATGACCTGAGTGCATCAACAGATGCTCAGCATCACTGGCCAAAGGCAAATGCAAATCAAATCCTCAGGGAAATATCACCTGTTGTGCTAGGATGACTGCCACCAGAAAGAGAATCACAAGTGTAGGTAAGGATGTGGAGGGCCAGAAGAGCACGGAGGACAGAGTGGTTAGGACTGGCAGCTGTGATATCCAGCACCTGTGCCACCTGTGAAAGCTGATAGATGAAGGATAAAGAGATTGGGGGGGGGGGTGTCAGTGGGAGGGCACATGCTTAGCATAAGTGAGGCCCTGAGTTCAATACATGAAGGAAGGAAGGAAGGAACGAAGGAAGGAAGGAAGGAAGGAAGGAAGGAAGGAAGGAAGGAAGGAAGGAAGGAAGGAAGGAACGAAGGAAGGAAGGAAGGAAGGAAGGAAGGAAGGAAAGAAGGAAGGAAGGAAGGAAGGAAGGAAGGAAGGAAGGAAGGAAGAAGGAAAGAAATTGTAATGCCATTCCAAGGAAAAAAGGAGAAGGCGCAGAAAGGAGAATGGGATGTGATCAGATACAGCAGAAGACAACAGCGCAGCTTCCTGAACCCCTGGGTGAAGTCCCTACACAGGTGAAGGGACTGCTCACACTCAATGAGGAGTCAGAGGGCAGGAGTGGTCTATGGGGAGAGAACTGGAAACACACAAGGATGGCTGGAAGCTTCATCAGCTTGTCCTGCCCCCTTCCCCCAACCCACCCCGACTCAGGCCACGACGGGACACTGGGCTGTAGTACTTGCCGCCCCTGAAGAACACAGTCATGGGCTGGAGAGAGGTCAGGGCAGAGCCCCTTGGGCCTCTCAACTATCCTGGAGGAAAAACAACAAAATTGCTCCCAGTCCTTCATTTCTATTGACGAAGAAAGGGATGGACTGGTTTGTGTAGCTGGCCGAGGTGGGCGTCCTCTGCTCTCTGTGTTGGCTGGTTCCTCCAAAGTCCCTTCTACGCAGGGGATCGGGGCTAGTGGTGTGCTCTGGGGCAGCACGCTCACCTGCTCTCCACTCTCTGGAAGAGGGGCGCTTGCCATTCCTACATCCACTTAATTAGAGGAAACTGACACCGCCAGTTCTGTGTGTGGATTAACTAGATCCTCCATTTGGAAACAGCAGTGGACAGCCAATGGTTGCCGGATGTAGAAGAAAACTAAAAAATGGAGAGAGAAGGTCTCCAGAAAAGGGAAATTCGGTTCCATGGGGGAATGTGAGAGGCTTTGTATGCACAAGACACTAACAGATTTTTATCAAAAAAAAACCAACAACAACAACCCTGGAGCCGGCGCAGTATGGCATGCCTGTAATCCCAGCAGCTTGGGAGGCTGAGGCAGGAAGACTGTGAATTCAAAGCCAGCCTCAGCAAATTAGCCAGGCCCTAAGCAACTCAGAGAGATCCTGTCTGTAAATAAAATACAAAAAAGGACTCGGGATGTGGCTCAGTGGTTAAGTGCCCTTAGGTTCAAGCCCCAGTAACAAAACAAACAAACAACAACAACAAAAATTTAAAAACCCCAAAATTAAAATTTAAAAGCATGGCTGCCAAAAGAAGGGCATATCACCAAAGGCAGAAAGAGTGAGCTGCAAGGCCAAGGACCTCTTCCCTAAGTGAGGAGCAAAGCCACTGAGAAACAGGAATATGAGAAATCCAGTGAAAATCATGCTGCAAGTTTCCAGCAAGTGTTAGGTGGGCTATGGGAGCCCAGTAAGTTTTCTCACTTGCTTCTTCTGGAGACAGATCCCCACCTCTCACCCCGACCCTGGGGAAGGGGAGGACACACGACCCAGAGAGGACCCATGGGGGCCCATCTCTGGACAACGCAGGTTCACTTTTCACCGTGGGAGCCTGGAGCTCTATGGCTTCCCCATGCAGAGTGGCTAAGGGCCCTCACCAACAGGGGAGGGAAAGGCCAACAGAGAGAAGCGGGAGTTGAGGGTTAGGGGCTGGGATGGAGGTTTCAAGAAGGAAAGAGGATGGAGGATGCAGAAGAGCCAATAAAGGGAAGAGTTTCGGCCTTTGGGAGGGCAAGGCAAGGGTGTTTTTTCTTCCTTGCCTGAGGTGGTCCAGCCTGTGGCTCCATCACCTGAACTGTAAACATGGAAAAAGACACTCAGACCCACACTGGTCATCACAGTAAAGGACTTCCAACCACTAGTGGCATCACCCCCATCAAATGATCAAAGTATTAAAGCCAGATAGTTATCTGTCATTGTGAGAGTGTGGGGCAAGGCGCAGTCTCCTGCCAGGCAGGGGGAAGTATAAAATGATGTAGTGTTTTTGGAGGATAATTCCAGAGTATCCATACAGGTTTAAATGAGTATTTCAATGTTTTTATAATGAATACAAAATACATGCAAAAATGAATATAAAACGTATGAATAGCTTAAATATATACAGCTATATATAAAGAATAATAGTAAAAAGAAGATTTAGGTGCACCCCCCCAGCTTCAGACACAATATTACCACTCGCCTTAAGAAAACATTTTTTACTTCAAAGTAATTTGGGAAGGGGTTGGGAGGATGGGGGATGCAGATGAAATGTTATTTGCAGTGACCTGATAAATTTTGAAGGTAGGTGCTGAATTCATGGGCAGTTTTTATTACTCTCCTATTTTTATATAGATGAGGAATTTTCCACTAGACAGCAAGAAAGAGAGAGGAGAGGGAATAGCAGTGGCACACGCCTGTAATCCCAGCTGCTTGGGAGGCCGAAGTAGGAGGATCGCAAATTCAAAGCCAGCCTGAGCAATTTAGCGAGGCTCTAAGCAACTTAGTGAGACTTTGTCTCTAAATAAAATATAAAAAGGGCTGGGTTGTGGTTCAGTAGTTGAGTGCCCCTGGGTTCAATGCCCAGTACCAAAAAGAAAAAAAAAAGAAGAAGAAAAAGAAAAGGACTACCACTACTTTTGAAATCTCCAGTGTGTCCCTCCCAGAATACAAAAGCATTAGCACACTGAAATATGTCACTATTTTTGTTGTGCTCATTCTCCTACTGATAAACATTGGGGTTTCTAGTTTTTCACTCTTATGTCACACCTTACCAGAGGATAGTAAAGTGGTTTTGAAGGTGGTTGTACTAATGTACATTCCTTGAGCACACACATCCTAGAAAGACATACCCCAAAATATCATCAGTGAACTATTTCTAGGTAATTGATTATGGGTCATCTTAATTTTCTTTTGGGTAATTTCCAAATTTTATAGAACAAACATGTATCAATTGTTTTAAATTCAGAAATGTCTCTAGATAAATATGTCACTGTACATAGCATAAATAAATATACTGTAAACATGCACCGTCTGTTGTCATCTTACCATGCCCGCCAATCCCATACCTCCAGGTCCCTTTTTCCACTTCCAGCTCCAGTACAGTCTGCAGACGCTGGCAGCGCAAGGCCTCCAAGGTGACAGTCACCCGGCACTCCCCCAGAGGGTAAAGGTAACCACTTGAAGGCTCTATGTCGAAGGGAGATGCCTGATGCCAACCCAGAAGGATGAAAAGTGAGGACACGGAGAATGGCAGAGGCCCTGGGGGCCAGCCATGCCCAACTCGGTTCACTTCCAAGAGCTCCTGGCTCTCACAGAGCCATCTGGGATCCAGAAGGAGGCAAGCATGCGGGGGACTGTGGCTGGGCGAGGGACTCAGGACTGAGGATAACAAGTGAGTCTCTAAGCACAGGAGTTCACAAGACAAGCGCCCATACCCTGGTTCAGATCTGAGAGGTAGAAGACAGAGGGAGGCCCCTGGGATGTAGGGAGAGAGGAGTAGATGGAGACTCCAGCTGGGGAACAGGAGGAGAGCCTGTGAACCCTGCGGGGAGGTACCAGCAGCCCTACGGGCAGCCCTAGGTCAGGACCCTGACAGCTTCAATTGAGGAGAGCCATTAGGCCACCAGATTGGAGAACACACCACAGATTTCTCCTTTGCACCCAGGTGGTCTTTTCTCTACCCTCTTGTCCCTTGGAGAATTGGGCTCCTTCACCTGGTAGGTCTGTCCCTCCCCTCATAGCAGGAATGTTGACCTTGACTGACCCGGGGTGGGTCACACTGGATACTGGGGTGTCACTGGACATCTAAAGGTTACATCGGAAGGGACCTTATCCTTCTCTGGGGTCTCTCCCTTCCATGAGAATCTCACAGTGAGTGCAAGGGCCACACCCGCCTGGAGGTGCCAAGTGGCCTGATTTGTCCTCTCCCTCCCCCACTCCACCCAGGCCACAAGCAGGCAGGGTTGGCCTGGTGCTGTGGCCTCCTGCTTCTGAGCTTCTGCCTCCCTGAGTGCAGAAGTAGGGGCTGCAAAAGACTTGCTCTCACAGAAAAAGAAGGCTTTATGCTCAACAGCGTTCAGGCATTGGAGTTTGGGGTCCAAGCTCTGCTAAAGAAAGGGCTAAGGAATGCAAATAAATCTAGACTTTTTTTTTCTTTTTTTTTTAAGTCTTCAGATTTGGGTCACATGCCTGTGCCCAGGCGCCACCTGCTGGTTGTACCTACTGCAGGCATAGGCCCCCGAAGGATCAGAGCCCTGGGGGAGCCCTGCAGAACGTAGCCTCTGCCCAAAGCAGCTACTCACGGGCTTCCTCACTCAGACTGCTCAGACAAGGGAGAAGCCCATGTCTTGTTCTGCATCTGACAGTAGAAAAGGGAACCACAACCACCTACTGAATTGGACTGGGGGAATCCATTCTGGGGAGAGGAGTTGCCTTCTAGTGTGGAGAACTGGAGACACTGCCAGGCGACAATTGCCAGGTGTGCTCTCTCGCAGCCCCAGGGCTCTGATTGGAAAGCATGGCGCAAGTGTCCCAGTTCAGACCTGAGCCGAAGTGAAGTGGCTTGTGGGGGAGGTGGCCTCCCAGGAGCCAGCAGCACCTGACTTACATCTTCATGCCTTTCTTGCAGGCAGCTGGGACTCTCTCTCAGGTGCCACATGGCTGAGAGCTGGCTGATGTTCCGGATCTGGATAGAGCTGGTGACTTTCTGCCCCAGGCGGAGCAGACCAAACTGAAGGGCTGAGACGTTGATGACGAGTGCAGGTCCCTGAGACATCCGGAGGGGCCTGTCACTGAGCAGCCGAGGAGTGGGCTCTGTGTCCTACCCCTGCCACCTCTCTGGGCCCACCCTGCTGCCCAGCCCCCATGTGCAGCACCTTAAAGGCTGCCTCGATGTGTAACACCACTGGCGAGGGTGAGTCTCTGATCTCACATAGCAGGTCCTGGCTTGCTGGACCAGGGACACCCCCGGTAAAGTTCAACTCAAAATCCCCAACCTCGTTGGGCTCTGGGAAAGAGAGGAAAGTGAGGTGGAGAAGAGAAGAAGCAGGGACAGTTTCCTTCTGTGCCTGGACCCGGACGTCTGGCCTGTACTCATCTCTTATCTACTGTGTGTCCCAGGCCATGCTGCAGCTGATCACAAGACACCAAGGGCTTTGCAAGCACAGGCCCTTTTAACTCTAAAACCTCCTCTAAAACCCAGGGAGGTCACACCCCCTGCAATCCCCAAGGTACCTATGACCCCTGTGCAGGGTTCCACTTCAATGATGTGGCAGTGGCTGATCTTCCCCCACGTGTACCTGATGGGTGACTTGCTGTTGTTCCACATCTAAAAGACACACCACAATCTGGGCTGCGCCAGTACTGCCCTTTTATGTCAAATCTGTACCTGCTGAAGGCCTGTGGGATTGAGGGTTCACAAAGGGTCCACTTGACCCCCCTCCTGACTAACTCCTGGCTGCCAGAAGCTACAGCCTTCCCAACTCATCACTTTTACTCCATGTTGCAGGGATGAGGGTGTCTGCTACATCCTGTCAATGACCTGTGAACCTGGGAGTGGGTTCCATGGCCTTGACTTTAGAGGACTCTGGAACACCGATAAAATAAAAGACTCACCTGGCTCCAAGCATCTATGTGAACCACGTTGGGTTCAGAGGCCCCGGGGACAGCCTCAGGCTCCATGCAGTGGCTGTTTCAGCTCTGTCTGTCCTACACCCTGACCCAAGTGCCACACTGCTTCAGTCAGCCCACACAGATGATGACTTACCTTAAAATCCTTCTTCACATTTATGCCAATGTAGTTCTCCCCTGGGATGATGAGGGCATAGGGTTCCAAGAGAACCTGGAAGGGTTCTGCTGAGCCTTTCACCTCAATTTCTAGGACAATCACATCATCCACAGAGTACGTGTAGTCCTCCAGGTTCTTCACCTCTGAACTGAACACAAACCCGCCATGAGCTAGGAGCCAAGTCCCCACCTCTGTCCCACATATTTGGCCTTGTGAAACCAAAATTCTCCCTGACCCACGGCTCCCAACCCTATACAGTCAGGAGCATCTGTCAGTGCCCTGGAAGACTGTGAATGCCTGTGCTGTGACAGCGGGCCTCAGACAGCGGCACTGCCCTGCTGCTCCAGGGATGAGACTGAAGTCCCAGCCTGGGATCTCTGCACTAGGCTGACTGGAGACTCACCCCTGGCCAGTGCATCATGGCAGAACCTTTCCTCAGCACCCCCTAGATGGCACCAGCTTGGTTATCCACAGGTAACAGTAAGCCTGGAGCCCCAAGTTTCCTGGGGTGACCTAGGGCATTCATAGCACCCTCTGCTTCCTGGATCCTGTGCCCATTCAAACTAAGCTGGATTGCCAGGGCAATGCAAAAATTCTCATAGCCCCCAAAGCCTGTTGAGATCAAGTGACTCATCCACCCTGCCTGGAACCTTCCCCAGAAGTATCTCCAGCGGGGGCTAGGCCCAGCTGCCCACCCTGATCAAGCCCAAGCCCTGCTTACTTCAAGGGCTCAGGAACTTCTTCCAGCACCATCTGCAGCACACTGTGGTAGCTCTTCAGCTACAAGGAAACATAGAACCCTGAAAACGCAGCAGGCTGCCTGGAGAAGACAGGTGCAGGTAGGAGCTTCTCCTCCCCTTAGCTTCATGCCAGAAATGCTTCCCTGTCACTTCTTGCCCACTCTAGAAAAAGTGGGGTTGCTGTCAAGACAGGAGCCACGACTCAGGAGCCTAACTCAGGTAACAAGAAAAGCCTCCCATGAGACTGACAGGGCCTTGAAGTGTCTAAAGCACCACAAACTCCCAGGCAATGCGATGGCTGCATGCTGCCTCCAGAGGCACCCCTGCTTGCTCAGGTCCAAGGACCACTAGCAAGGGCTCTGGACTGGCCCTGTGCTAACCTGGCCCTTGGGAACCTACACCTCACTCTCTCTAGGTACTGCTATAGGATGGGTAGGGATGGTAATGTGCTTTGACACAACAAAACTGTGAAAGACATCAGGGCTGTGGAAACGAGCCCAGGACCTGTTGCAGGTGGGGTGTCTGGGATCAGGACCAGGCAATATGTTCTTGCTCACCAGACACATGCTCCAGTGACACTTTTAGTCATCCAGGTGCTAACCTTGGTAGGATGCCCAGGTACCTTGTCAGGCCCAACTGGGGCTTTGATGTCATTAAAGAACATGGGTTCAGGGGCAAAACATCACAACACAATCATGTGTGGCTAATAAGATGACATCATTTTAACCTTAGAAGGAGAAAAGCTTAGGATGAACTCCTGGTCGGTGTGGGGGCTCAGAACCCCCTTCTCAGGCATGATGGAGAAGGCAGTCTCCCTGTCAGGGTGGTACTTGATGCTGTCCATGCTGTAGGTTTCTCCAGGCATTAGGGGCTGCAGGTTGGGCTTCATGATCTGCCAGTGGAAAGCCAGCTCAACGTGTCTGTGGGGGCAATCATGACAGTGGGCAGCAGATCCAATGCTATGTTCCCATTCTTCCAGGACCAGGTCCTCCCACCCTATACGTGGCCTGCTCTGCTCCAGGAAAAAGCAAGAAAACACCCAGAAACAGGAAGTGGCCAGGTCAATCTTCAAGACCTTCCCATGGAGGAGCCTAGGGGAAACTGCTTAGGGACAGCAGGGGAGTCAGGGTGTCCAAACTAGAGGCCATGGAAGAGAGCCACCTCTTCCTACCCACAGTTCTGGAGGCTGGAACCACAGCAAATCAGGAGAAATGGACAATTCAGGAAATCATGCTGTAACTATTAAACTGAAGAGATATAGACTACCCCTGCAAAATATTAGGAAAATCCTCTGCACTTTTTTTTTAAATATTTTTTTAGTTGTTGATGGATCTTTATTTTATTCATTTGTTATTTATATGTGGTGCTGAGGATCGAACCCAGTGCCTCACACATGGTAGGCAAGTGCTCTACCTCTGAGCCACAGCCCCAGCCCTCCTCTGCACTTTTTCAACTGTTTGCCATATCCACCCATCTCTGCCCTCTGCCTCCAGCTATTGCCTCCCAGGACAGTTATGTCCTGAAAGATATGTGCCCTTTGACTACCAATAGAATAGTGAAAACTCTATGGCAGTAAGAGGGGCAGGACTCTAGGCATGTTGTGGACAGGCCTGTCAGCATCTGGGGTCACCAGGTAGCGTGGGCTGGAGGTTCTCTGAGGTTGGTCCTGATAGAAGGGTGGTGCTCAGAGGCTGGTCAGGAAATAAGTGGCAATGAGACTTGAACCTACAGATGTAGTGCTGGGGACAAGGATTTCTTCCCCAGCACAGGCACTCCCTTGACCTCTGTGGAAAACTATTCCTGGCTCAGGGTGGTCTGAAATGATTCAGAGCAGCACTGTGAGAGTGAGCTTCCTGAAGCAATGGAAATCTCAGAGAGCTGCACTGTCCAATAGGGTAGCCACTACCTACCTGTGGATATTGAGCTCTTAAAATGTGGCTAGTGTCCCTAGAAGGAAATTGTAATTCTATTTAATTTGAATTGATTTAGATTTAAAATCCATATGTGCCTGGTGGCTGCTATGATGGACAGTGTGAATCTGGATCCTTCCATCCAATCTGGATCCATTCTGGGATCAGAATCTCCCCTGGCCATTGGAAGAAAGCTCCTGCCTCACTGGGAACTCAGGGCCAGGTGAGGAAGGAGAAGAGGTATGTGTCAGGGCACACCCAGGGGCAGCTCACGTAGCGTTTCGGATAATCAGCTGTTTCCTTGCTGTGGACCGAAGGTTTTCAGGCTTGAAGCGTATGAAGTGTTGGGCTGTTAAGTCTGTAAGCTCTCCAGGGTCTGGTTGACTTTTTTCACCAGAAACATAGATCAAATCCAAAGCGATCAGCTGCCCCATTCCTGGCCAAGTAGGGTAGTGAGTTTAGAGAAGCTCCGGTAAGCTGAAGGTAGGACTCTGGTCAAAGGCTGCGTCAGGACCCATGCCACCACCCACACTCTGCAGGCCTTGACCATGATTCCCAGAAGTACATGCAAGAGGGGAAAGAGGGTCATTAGCACACGTACTCATGTCCCTGCCTCTTCATAGACCAAAAGGAGGGGACTTTGAGAATTTGCATATAGCAAGCACTCGATTAATGCCTGCCAAGTGAAACTGACTGGAAGGAAGGGAGGGAGGAAGGGAGAGAGCAAGGGAGGGAGGGAGGGAGAAGGGAGAATGGGAGGGAGGAAGTTCAGCAGGAAGACTCATCTAACCTTTTAGAAACCTAAAGGTGCCCTCTGGTGGTTTATATGTGTTGCAGATAATTCCTCAAATGAGATCACAATAAGCTCCAAAGTGAAATTAGAGATTTCACCCCAGGTTTCCATCTGTTCCTCACTAAAAGGCTCCTTGGATTCTCCTGGAAGCCACACAGGCTTGGGTCTTCAAGATCCAAGAGTGAAGGGCCAAAAGCTAGTTCCTGGCACCTGGTGACCCCAGCATCCTCCACGGCTGCCTGACATAGGGCATGTGAAGCTGGGACGGTGCTGGTGCCAGTGAAGCTAGAGTAGCCCCTAGAGCAGCATCTGTGCCCACCAGGCCCCAGGAACACACTCAAGCCCACCTGTGATCACCAGCTCCTTGATTTGGCAGTTGTCACACACGATGATGAAGGTTTGCTCTGCCTTTTCCAGGCTCATTGGGAGGAACAAGACCTGGGGGAGAAGAGGGTGCCCTGTCACCCCCCATCAAGGGCTCCCACCCCCACCTCCCTTCTTCCTCTTCTCAGACATGCAACCTCCCTTTGCTCTCTGCTCCCCAACCTCCCCACCTGACCCCCAAGCCTAGAGGTTTCAGTCCAGGCTCTACCCCAGAGTAATGCAGGGAGTAGATTGAAAGAGTGTGAAAAGTCCAAAAAACAAATGACAACATGAAACTTCATTTCTAATAAAAGAAACATAAATGAAAACCACCTAGAAAAACAGTTTTGTGGGGGGGGGGGGGTTTCCCTCATGATACTGGCACAGAGCAGAAAGCTCATTCTGTGATTTGTTTTGTCCTATATTTTCCCCCAGCTTCTCTCCACCCCAGGCCCGGGTAACTACCATTCTACTCTTTTGTTACTCCAAGCTCAATTTTTTAAGATTCAACAGTTAAGTGAGATCATGCAGTATTTGTCTTTCTACGCTTGGTGAGAAAAACATCTTCACGCCCATCAGTAAGGGACTGCCCAGCTAAATTCCTCACGCAGTAGAATACTATGCAGTTGTAAAAACCACGAGCATGTTCTCTAAGATGTAGTGTTAAATGGAAAACACGTAGTTAGGAATACAGAATGGGCAACTCTGCATGAAGGAAAAAGGGAAATGAAGGAAAGAAGAACCATGTGTGGTTGCTTATTTAGGCCTACAATATCTCTGGAAGGACCCTTAGAAAACTGGCAGGGTGTGACCTCTGGGGAACTGAAGAAATGGGGTGAAAGAGAGCATTTCATTGTTAACTTTTTTGCATCTTTTCAATTTTTAATCATGTAAATTAATTTCTTAATTGGAAATAGTGAATATATTATAGAACAAACAAACTCCAAAACAACCAACAAACACATTCAAATGCTTGCAAAGGGGAAAACCTCTTCTACCATCTCACTGCTCCCTGGAGCCTTATTGTTATCCTCACCTCCTCTGAGATCAGAGATCAGGATGAGGGGAGACATTCAGGGGATGTCAGCCCCAATTCCTTAAAGCCATTATAAGGCTCTCTCAAGGCCTGGGCGGCACCAGGCACAGAGAAGAGACAGCATGAGGCCCTGCAGAGCCCACCTGCCTCGCAGCAGTGGACAAAGACTGACAAAGCCCTACAGTGCCCCTGAATTGCCCCAGTCCCAACTTTGAGAACCAGGCTCTCATGGGGGATCAGGTCAGCATGGGCGTGAACTAGAGAGCCAGAGCCCAGTGCTCCAGATGTGGAGCAAAACCACATCTGCCCTTGAAGCTAGGACACTGGCTAGAGGAAGCCATCGCTTACACCACAATAAAGAAGCAAAAGGCTGCCGGCCTCACATGGCATCACCTAAGCAGTTTTAAAAGTCCCGCATCCAGGCCATGCCACAGACCAATGGACTCAGAACCTCAAGGCTGGAGCCCAGGTATGGATTTGTGTCCAAGTTCCTTGGGTGAATGCAAAGTGTAGCTGAGTTTAAAAACCTGTGGCTCTTGGCTCTCACTACTGGCCAGTTTTTCTGCCTGAACTATCCTTAAAAGATTAGTGAGGAAGGCCAAGTATGTCTGTCACAGCCCCCATACCAAGTCACATGATGGCAGTTGGACTCTGGGACTAGGGAAACAGGAAGGGTGGTGGCGTGGAACCACAGGACAGAAAGCATCACCATTTCTCACAGGCACTTCTAGAAACCATCAAGGAGGTGTGATGAACCCAAAGGAATGCTAAAAAGGGGCCAGAGGAAGACCTCTGGATGATTCTGAAGAGGTTCAGAACAAGACCAAAGGCAGATGGGCCTTGCCGACTACTTAGACCTGAGAGTGAGAACAAAGCCACTGTTATGACCCAGGTACCAGATGGTGGGGGGAGGGGTTGGGGAAGAAGACTGAAGAACCAAGGAAAACTCTTGGAGGTAGCTGAGACATTGGTGGAGGTCAATCCCAGCTAACAGTGTAGGCAAGACATGTTCAGGGACTGTGATGGAAATGACAGCTCCATCTGCTTTGCAGGAGAGGTCATGAGACAGCCAAATGACAACAACCTACCAGATGCAGGAACATGCGCTCATCCAGAACCCACTAAGGCTGGAACCTGGGACAGCAGTGGACACTTGGGTCATGAAATCACAGGCAAATGCAATCATGCAGCAGTGGAGGACACAGCCACGAGCAGTCACGAAGAGGAAGGACCATGAGTCAGTGTCTGATTACCTACCTCCACTAACACGGCAAAGCCTGGGGCCAGTTCAAACACAGATGGCATGACTCCAAAGGGAGGCTGCTCAACAAAGCCGCTGGTTGCAACAGCCTTAAAGAAAAGCAGATTGCACAGAGGTGTGGGGAAAGGTGTAAAACCCAGTGAGTAAATCATAGAGCATCTTTAAAGAGCTGACTGTTGGCAGCAGGTGCAAGGAATGTCACGGACAAGAGCATGAGACACAAGCAGGAGGTGTGTGAGAAGGTCCTCCCAAGGAACTCTGTCCTTTCCCTGCCACAGCATCCCGTGTCAGTGGTGCTGGTGTGTCTCTCCATTCTTATCCCACCCCTGGCTCTAAGCTCCTGTCTCATTGGGGCAGCTGCCATCTTGCTAGCAGAGCTGCAGCTCCAGTGTCTACACAAGAAGCCACTGAGCATGCCAGGGATAAAAACCCATGCTTACAAGACCCTGGCAGGTGTTGAAGGGAGTAAAATATGCTTCTTGGGAATGTGAGGTCCTCTGGGTCTATCACATGTTTTCTGGACATAAGGGTACAGAGGAATCATCCTACTAAAGCACAAATAACTGTGCTCATGATGATCAGTGGCGTCAGGCTGGAGCTTCCTGGGCAATGGTGAAGCCAGGCCAGTGGGGCAGAGTGCACAGACCTTGCCTCCCAGCCCTGGCTGACAGGGTCACAGTGTTAGTGCCATGACCAGAACTACCACCTGGTCTCCATACACACCCATTCTCACTCAGCCATGGCAGTTACACCTTTCTGCTTTTGTGCGTTTCCAGTTGTGGGTACAGTCTACCAACTCCCTCCAGGGGGTTATCTCCTTTGATGGATTTGCTCTTTTTCCAGGTAGCAACCTATTATCACTCACCCTGAAACTTGGCGGTGGCCAACTCTTTTGGGGCATAATGCAGAATTTGCCAGTGCTGAAGCCCACATTTTTGCAGATGAATCTGGTTATCTTTACTCCTCCAATGAGGCAGTAACCACAGTCCAACACTGGTGACACTGCAGCCACAGGAGAAGATGCATGAGAGAGGCCATAGGTCACACTGAAGGGGCCCTGCTGTCATTGTCCTAAGGTTCAGCTAGAGCTCAGAGCAGCTTCAGAAGGACCTGGGGGCTCTAGGCCAGCATTCTAAGCACAGAGGATAAAGGAGACATGCCTGACCCTGCACCACTTGGGTTCTGTTCAGGCTGCTCTGGGTCACATGGTAATAGCACCATAGGACTCTGTCTTCTCCCAGCCAGAGCTATGGGAGCCCGCACACACTGTGGACTCATGCTTTGGCTAGGGCCACCTGGCATAACCCCAGGGGTTATGGCAGAAGTGGGGGGGGTCAGAGTCCCAAATTCCACCTGTACCCAGCTGAAAGGGCTTATAACTGAGGCTGCCTAATGGAAATTCTTCCTCAGGAGCCCACTCCACCGCCACAGAGACAACATCCACTGCAGGCTCCTCAGGGTGCCCAGGCACCTGCTCCTTGTCTCACTCAGTATGGCGTCAGGTTGTTCACTCTGGGATGGGGTTAGCTGGGCTGCAGCCCCCTCCCCTCATGTGGGTCAACCTCCAAGGGACACCTAGAAGCGAGCAGTAAAATCAGGACCTGACATTCTGGAAGATGGTGCAGAAGGTGCTTGGCAGTTCCCTACCCAGAAGAACCAAGAGGACCAAGCTCATGCTGCCACTGGAGGGGACGGGCGTCCTCATGGGGATCCCTCGGCCCTAACTGAATCCCTGGGAAGGGTAGCACACACTCACAGGTCAGCACGGGGGGCGGCCTCCGGGCCTGCAGGGGGATCAGGAGCGCGTGGGCTGACTGGGTCTCGACTAAAATGAAATCATCAAAATCCCCCAGACAGTCGGGGATGAACTGTACAGTGTACTGGCAAGTCATTCCGGGAGCCACCATTCCACCTTTTCCTGGGAACATCCCTGTGCATGACAAAAGCCACCAGTGAGGATCAGGACCACCCACTCTAGCTGAGCCTAGCTGCCTCAGACCAAGCACAGCTGGGTCTGGCTCTGTGAGCGAATCCCTTCTGGGTCAAGGCCAGGCTGATGGCAGAACCACCAGGGTGTGCTAGGGGACAGGCTTCCAGGGCAGGGACTCCAGGCAAAAAAACGCTAGCGCCCAAGGGGGAGTGCAGTGACCCATTGGGAGTGGTTAGCCTGGCTTGTGTGGCTTAAAATTTATTTTGTGGGCAGCAGGGAGTCCTTTGAGATTTTTGAGCAGGAGTGGATTTTTGACCGAAGCTGGGAGGCTGCTGCGGGGACATGAGCAAGGAGGAGGGCCTAAGGGGAATGACAGCATGAGGGTGAGAGATGGCATAGCCAGTGCCTTGAGGGAGGTGATCAGGGAAGAGGCGCTGGGGCGTCCCTGGGAGGCTGTCAGCTAAGCATGAGGGCCCCCAGTGACTGCTGAGGGAGAAGCCCTGAGCTCAGGACAGGAAGTCAGGAGGACCCAGTGGCTCAGTACTAGCAGCCACGGAGCTTGTAATTTTGAAGCTGTCTATAAAGCTACTGTGCTGAACTCACCTAATCCCAGAGCAAAGTGTGGAGTAGAAGGCGGGAGGACTCGCAGGTAGCGGCTGGCGGAGGTGGTGTTCTGCAGGGAGATGACCATCTGTTCAAAGGCAAGGGTGATCTCTTTTAGACGGCAGCATTTAAGGACATGGCCATATGGTGTCTGGGACTTACTTTACATAATATGGAAAGGGAGGAGGCATAAATGAAATAAGCCTGGCCAAGTGTTAGTAACTACTGGAGCCCAGTGAGCACTCTCTCTATTTAACAGCTGAAGGACCTGAGGTGCAAAGAGGCTCCTTCACCGATAAGCAACAATGCATGCCGGATTCATTGTTATTCCATCTACTTTTGTTTGTTTCAGGAAGTTTCCACAGTTTAAAAAAAAACAATAAAAAACAAGGTAAAGATGAAAAGCGAAGTCGAGCTGATATATTTGATCCTATTGCTGAAAACAACTACAGTTGTATCCATAGGGGTTGGTTCCAGGACCCCAGCAGATAATTAAACCCTGCAAATCCTTTATCAAATCTCTTATAGGAGCTGGAGTTGTAGCTCAGTGATAGAGCACTTGCCTGGCATGCACAAGGCACTGGGTTCGATTCTCACCACCGCATATAAATAAATAAAATAGAGGTCCATTGACAACTAAAAAAATATTTTTTAAAAAATCCCATAAATAAAATAGCTCAGTATTAACATAGAGCCTACACACATCCTCCTCTACACTTTAAATCATCTCTATTGCTTCTCAGCCTTTTGGCTAAGATCAAGAGTAACATCATCTCTATATTACCTATGGTACCTAATACAACGTAAGCTCTATGTAAATAGTTATTATACTGTATTGTTTAGGGAACAACAACAGGAAAAATGTCTGTCTGTGTTTGGTAAAGAGGCGACCTTGCAGGCCTAGTTAAATAGTACGTGAACGAGACTCAAGGTGAACAATGCTCGAAGTGAAATGATGGGATGCTATGGCAGCGTCCACCTATATATTGCTGCATCTGCAAGGGTTTAGCACAGTGCTCAGCACACAGCAAATTCAAGCTTGGCTTTATGGAACTTTCAGAAGTTTGGGGGAGTGATATTTTCAATCTATTCTTGGTTGAATCCATGGATATGGAACTTGCAGATACAGAAGGCTGATCATACTATTGAGCATTTACTCTGTGCCTCCTCAACCTCTGAACAACCAGGAAAGGTGAGCACTTTCTCTATTTAACAGCTGAAGAAGCTGAAGTGCAAAGAGGCTCCTTCAACGATAAGCAACAATGTAGAGATTCAAGTCCAGGACATTTGGATCCAAAGTTTTGACTACCTCACCTCATGTATTGTCTTCTTCCTGGCATTTTTCTTTGAGCCACTTCTTCCTATAGGCCCAGTCAAGGGCTACCCCCAGCACCTGTGTGTCAGGGTTGTAACTGGGTCTCTCTCCATCACTCAACCCATCCAGTTCCTGTTACACCCCACCTTCTCTCCCTGCCTCAGAGTGGGAGATCCCTAAGGGTGAGCCCTGGAACTAAACCACAAAAGCACCAAGCACAAAGGAGGGAGCCTAAAACATGTACACACCTTTTGCTTCTATTTTGTGCAATATAATACTAGAAAAAAAATGTATAAATTATTACACAACAAAAGCCATGTTTCTATTACCTAACTTAAGAAACAAAACATTATAAGTTCAGTTGAAGCTCTCTACCAGCTCCCCATCAGACAGCACTGACATAGATTTGAAATATGTCTTCCTATTTTTATTCACAGGTATATATTCCTAAATCAGCACCTGAGGTTTTTTGTTTTTTGTTTTTAGTGCTTGCGATTGAATCCAGGTCTTGTGCATGGTAGGCAGGTGCTATACAACTGAGCTACATCCGTAACTCCTTAAGCCCATTTTGACCAGCACGACATTTTAGATCAATTCACCTGTGAACCAGGCCATAATTTGGAGAGACCCACTTTATAGTTTTAATTTTCATTCCTCTGTTATTAATGATAGTGAGCATCTTTTCATGTTTATTTGCTATTTGAGTTTGCTCTTCTGTGAGTTGTTTACTCATGTCCTCTTACCTCTTGCCACTGCAGTTTTTCTTATTAATTTGTAGGAGTTCTTTATATATGCTAGAAATTAATTCTTTATAAATTAGATGTTATAAACATCTTCCAGTTTACAAACTTGTATTATCTTTTGATGCATGGTTTCTAAATTGTTGTGTGTGCATGTATATGTACATTCTAGGAATTGAACCCAGGACATTATGCATGCTAAGCACACACTCCCCTCTGAGCTACACCTTCAGCATCAGTTTCTAAAATTTTAATATAAAATTTGTCAACCTTTTATGGTTTGTGCTTGTTTCAAGAAATCTTTCCATATCCCATATATTTTTTACTTAAAAAAAAAACAGCTCTTGTACCTTGAGATCTTTACTGGAAACTATTTGGTTTGGGGTATGGTGTAAGGTAGGGATTAACTTATTTTCCATTGGTAGATCTGCATATATCCACTGATGAGCCCTAACAAGAGCATGCATTGATCCCCCAGTCACAGAACTAGTTGCAGCCACTGCTGTCATTACAAATTGAGGGGCTCCTGGCAATAGCTGTTCACATCAGCTGAGTCATGCCTTGCTTCCAGCCACGCAAGGCGAACCTCTCACTAGGGAAAGGCAGGAGCCAAGGGGTTGTAGACTTCTCAGGGGATGTCCCACAAGATGAAGCAATCAGTTGCACTTGATGGTGGTCAGCTCTGTAATACAGTTTCATATCGGCTCTCCTTCTTTTATCCCCTTTCCCTCTTTCCTCACTGAAACTATAAATGATAGTAAATAATCTCACCATCTCAGTCTCTGCCATATGGGAAATCTGAGCCAATACAGTCAGTACAAGAAGGATCCAGCACTTTGAGACAGGAGAATAGCGAGTTCAAAGCCAGCCTCAGCAATGGCGAGGCACTGAGCAACCCAGTGAGACCCTGTCTCTACATAAAACACAAAATAGGGCTGGGGATGTGGCTCAGTGGTCGAGTACCCCTGAGTTCGATCCACAGTACCAAAAATAAAAAATAATAAAATAAATTTTAAAAAAGAAAGATCCTAAAACAGTAGACCTTCAGGATGCCATTCTGGAGTTGGCTTACTCACCAGTTTGGTGGCAAAAATAACTCTAGCCGGCAGGAAGTAGTGTGTGAGACTCCTAGCATGGTGGCATCACAATTATTAAAGCTTCCACCAGTGGTCAGCTGGTATGAGGAACAGGTAGATGGTCAGGCAGTGACAAATGGTAGCTGGGGAGGCTGGAAGGTCTAAGGCAGTGGTAATTACATGGAGTTTGGAGTGGGTTGGCTTTCCTTAACAGCACTACAAACCTTGGAAGGAAAAATGACAGGCTGGGGCAGCCAGCTGCCAACTCAGCCCCCACCAAGACATTCCTTGCATTCCTGAGATATATTTGCTCCTGTGTATGTTTGTTTTTTAATTCCTGCTTGTTTTGGTTTGCTGCTTTTTACCTAGTATTTCTGTACCTATGTTCTTCAGCAAGATTGACTTGTATTTTTTCATTCAGTGTCAAGGTAATCTTGGGCTCAATTATTTAACAAGGAGGGCAGGTTCCCTCCTTTTCTAGTCTCTAGAACAATTTGTATAAAATTTACATAAATTAATTTTAAAATTTATAATTAAAATCTATACGCAAAACCATTAGCTTGAATATTGGGTAGCATACATCTGCACAATGACGTAGGCCTGTTGTTTTTGTTTTATTTTATATAGAAAATGCTTTTTTAAAGTTATTTTTATCAGAGTTGGACAGCCTCATCGTTTGAAGAGACAGAAAGTTCTACAAGGTTTTGAAAATAGAAATCCTTCCCCTGGTCTCCACCCTGCCATTTCCCACCTGCTAAGGGCAAACACTTTTTCCTACTTCAGCTAATTCTTCTCTGATTAACTTCCATGTCTATGAAGAACATTACATTTCCCCCCTTCGGTTTTAGGCACTAACGGTGGATGGATGATGTGGATATGCTCTCTTTCCTCTCAATTCAGTGTGCAACTTTCCCTTCCTATCCTCCCTCTTCCCAATATAGTCACATCATAGTACTGGTTAGGTCAGTAATTAGTGCATTAAAGGTATTCTGTAAATGCTATTCCAAGCTGAGCAGGAAGCAAACTCCGCTTCCTTTCCCTCCCTCATACAAATTTATTTTTTTCCTGAAGTTAATAATCAACTAATTATTTTGTTTGTTGAATACTTATCAGGAGCTCAGTCCCTCTCCACTACTCTACAAATCTCTTCCCAAGACTTCCAGACATATCAGGGATCCTGATTATCAAGGTCTCCTCCATAAATTAACCTCTCCTAGGGTCTCCTGACCTCTCTAATCTGGGCTGGTTGCCTGCTACACCTGCAGCTAAGCTGTCAAGCAGGGTGAGCCCTGTAGCAGTTTTAAGACACATCCACAAGTTCTCTGAATCCACAGATTCTCTGACACTCCTCCGGTTGAGAGGTGAGTTGTAGGTATCTTCCCCTTGAATCTGGGCCAAACTTGGTGACTTGCTTGCAACCCAGAGCATGCAGAGGAAGTAGTGCTGTGTAGCTGCCAAGGTTAAGTCATAAAAACCTAACCTGGCTTGCAAGGATGCTCACTTCTTGTTGTCATGTGAAAGTCTCATTACCTGAGGCTGCCACACTGTGAGGAGGCCCAGCCCGGGTAGAGAAGCTCTAGGTCGGTGCTCTGGTCGGCCACCTCAGCATCAGCGCCCACATGAATGAAATGCCTCTGATAATTCCAGTCACAAACTTTCGAGTCACCTCTAAGCCCTGACTTCCAGCTATGGTCTTAAAACATTGTGGAATAAGCCGTTCCCATTGTGCCCTGCCCGAAAATCTGACCCAAAGCATCAATAAGCATGATAAAATGGTTGTCACTAGGTTTAGAGAAATTTGCTTTGCAGCAACAGTAAACCCCCAAATTCCCTGACAAGTCTTAAACTGAGGATTCCCTTCGCCTCGCCCCTGTGTTGGATCTCTTTCCACGTTGCATGTCTTCCTCTGCCTTGGTTCACTCACTTCTATGGAGCATGTGCCCTGGGAGCTTCAGTGTGTATGGAACATACATTTTTAAAGGCTCTGAAAATTTGTAGCTGGTTAACACTGTTATGTGCACAGTCATAGGCTGAATGGACATACGATGATTTCCAAGAGAATTCACTAGATAAAATTCAGATTGGCAGATTGTATTTTCCAAAAATGGCTACAGTGATACTTCTGGTCCCTCACATGCTTTCCTAGAATCTTGCCACACCCAGTCATTAAGGTGTGTGCATGTGTGTGTGTGCTTTTGCCATGAGTGGTTGAGAAGTTCCTAAAGATTATGGATCTGCACAAGCTCTTAAAACTCTAAAGTACAATCCACTGCATGTGGGGGCCGTTGTCATGAGGCCCCGTGGCATGTGCACCTGGTGGATGGAGCTAAGTGTGGTCGTGACCTGATTCCCCAGAGTGGTGAGAGCCCAGCATTAAGATAGAAGCTGGAAGCCGGGCGCGGTGGCTCACGCCTGTAATCCCAGCACTTAGGGAGGCTGAGACAGGAGGATCGCGAGTTCAAAGCCAGCCTCAGCAACAGCGAGGTGCTAAGTGACTCAGTGAGACCCTGTCTCTACATAAAAACACAAAACAGGGCTGGGGATGTGGCTCAGTGGTCGAGTGCCCCTGAGTTCAGTCCCTGGTGCCAAAAAAAAAAAAAAAAAAAAAGATAGAAGCTGGAGCCAGGCACAGTGGCACAGGCCTGTAATCCCAGCATTTTGGGAGGCTGAGACAGGAGAATTGCCAAGTTCAAAGCCAGCCTCAGCAACAGCAAGGCACTAAGCAACTCAGTGAGACTCTGTCTCTACATAAAACACAAAATAGGGCTGGGGATGTGGTTCAGTGATCAAGTACCCCTGAGTTCAATCCCTAGTAACAACAACAAAAAAGACAGAAGCTGGGAAAAGAGATAAGGAAATCTCTATGTGAGGCTCTTAGAGTAATTGCTGGGTATGCTGTTAAAGGGCAGAGGAGAGTTAAGAAGGAGAGGGGCTCAAAGATATACACATATTTGCTTATGGTTCCAAAAGCAAACAATGGAAGAAACCAAACCAATAGAAATCATTACCTGCCAAGGTAAGGAGAGTGCTAGGAAGAGGAGATGGGAATAGAAGTTAGAGGAAAAGAGTTTTTTTAAAATATTTTTTTTAGTTGTAGATGGACACAATATCTTTTTTTTGTTTATTTTTATGTGGTGCTGAGGATCGAACCCAGTGCCTCATATGTGCAAGGCAAGTGCTCTACCACTGAGCTACAATCCCAGCCCAGTTTTTTTTTTATTAGAAAACCATAGCTGATGAATGCAAAAGGAAAAAACAAAATTAGAAATTGCCATTTTGTAACTCCCAGTTTTAAAAAAATGCTGGCAACAATCATCCAACGCTTCTAACCAGGAAGTCAACGGTTGATAAGAACGTTAGAGAGGCTTACAACACCTGACCCCAGCAAGAATGCTTCCCCCTGAGCAATAAGAGATACACGGTACCACCAAAGAAGTATTCTTGCCAAAAAGAAACAAAATTGAACCTGAATCTAATCACCTCTACACTTAAATACCAGTTTATGTAAAAGGTGGAGAATAAAGGAACATGTTTAATATCACCAACAAGAAGATAATTGGCCAAATCTAGAATGCAAAAAACTAAGTTTCTTCAACAAATAAATGGCATTTTTAAAAAGTTAGATTTGGGAGAGGACAACTAAGGGAGAACAAAGAATTATTTTCAGCCAGATGCTATGTTTAGATTCTGATTTCAATAAATCAATTGACTTTTTTATCAAATGGAGGAAGATCAGACATTGATGGGTTATTAGTCTCTATTAAGGAATTATGACTAGTATTGCTGAGTGTGATAATGGTATTATAGCTGCTTTTTAAAAGTCCTTGTCTGGGGCTGGGATTATGGCGCAGTGGTAGCGTGCTCGCCTAGCATGCATAAGGCACTGGGTTCGATTCTCAGCACCACATAAAAGTAAAATAAAGATATTCTGTCACCTACAACTAAAAAATAAACTTTAAAAAAAAAAAACGTGTGTGAATGTCATTTTTAAAGAAAAAAAAAAAAAAAAGTCCTTGTCTGTTAGAGATACTTAATTATTAACTGAAGAAGGATGTGCTATGTAGGCTTTTCCTCACAATATGCCAGCTTGTGAATGGACATGCACATGAAGAAGTTGTAGGGAGCCGGGCGTGGTGGTGCACACTCGTAATCCCAGCAGCAGCTCCAGAGGCTGAGGCAGGAGGACCATGAGTTCAAAGCCAGCCTCAGCAAAAGCGAGGAATTAAGCAACTCAGTGAGACCCTGTCTCTACATAAAACACAAAATAGGGCTGGGGATGTGGTAGAGTGCCCCTGAATTGAATCCCTGGCACCTCCCCCCCAAAAAAGTTGTATGAGTGACAGATGAAACCAAATTTGCAAAATATAACCTTTGAAGTTATCTATACTGGGTGATGAGCCCATGAGGGTTCATTACCATCTTTTGCCTAGTTTTTTTTTTTTTTTTTTTTGGCACCAGGGACTGAACTCAGGGGCACTCGACCACTGAGCCACATCCCCAGCCTTATTTTGTGTTTTATGTAGAGACAGGGTCTCAATGAGTTGCTTAGCGCCTTGCCTTGCCGTTGCTGAGGCTGGCTTTGAACTCATGATTCTCCTGTCTCAGCCTCCCAAAGTGCTGGGATTACAAGCATGAGCCACCGCACCCGGCTTTTTGCCTAGTTTTATGTATGGTTCATATTTTGAAAATTCCACAATAAAGTATTTTTTAGTAAGGAAGGAAATGAGTTGAAATTGATAAAGAATCAAGATTTCTACCTCATAAACTGGTCCAATTTCATAATCTGTGAAAAACCCAATTGATGGTTTAGCTAGAAACACTGGAGCATCCATGCAGCTGTGAGAGGGAAACGGGGGAGAGAAAAGCTGTGAGTTTCTTCTACATGACAAAATACCAGGCAGTGACATTAACGCAAAAACAAACACATGCAGCCAGCGAAGATATTCACAGCATGTCCCTGCTGTTGTTTAAACAGATTAAAAAATAATTTAACACATTATCCAATCCTTATGAAGACAGACGTAGCCATGTATATGGTTTTCAATATGCACAGGGAAAACTCTGAAAGCTTAAACGCCAATACATATAACTAGCTTTTTAGTAAAGTTTGTATTTTCAAATGCTAGTCTTTTCCAATATTTCTGTATACAAAGATGTCACTTGTCTAATAAAAAAATGCTAATAGTTTTAAGTCCACTAAAATTACACAGCTATGAGCCGGGCGCGGTGGCTCAAGCCTGTAATCCCAGCACTTAGGAAGGCTGAGACAGGAGAATCGCAAGTTCAAAGTCAGCCTCAGCAACAGCGAGGCGCTAAGCAACTCAGTGAGACCCTGTCTCTACATAAAACACAAAAAAATAGGGCTGGGGATGTGGCTCAGTGGTCGAGTGCCCCTGAATTCAATCCTCCGTACCAAAAAAAAAGAAATTACACAGCTATGAAGCAATTTGTTCCCTTCATTAGGACAATTACTGAAAATATAAAGGTTCTCTCTTGAAGAAAGAATCACGACTTGCACTAATTACATTTAAGTAATCAAATTGGAAACCTTGATATTATCCAAGACACACAAATTCCATGGAAGGAATGGCTATGGAGATTCTTCTCATGTGACCCAGATTGTTCCACTGTCAACAGAGGACCAACACCAACCCCCATTTTCTCTAGTCCCCTATTTATGACCCTGTAAGGTCAGAAAAGTCTAAGACCAGGACTGGAGAATGCCCAAAGCCCACATCTGTGGGTAACCCTGAAACCCTGTTTTGTGCGGATACTGCTACCCTGTCCCCTAAACTCTAAGGGCCCTGAGCAGACCCAGGACCTTCTGGGTTTTACCATTAAGGGTCAGGTTGTCTGAGAGTGTAAATCACGGAAAAGACGTACCTCTGTTCCAGCTCTGCACTCGGGGGTTCTGCCATCAGTGCTGGCTTAATTGGAGGAAAAATAAGAGACTTGCCTCCGTGTGGAGTGTTAGGAGGGAAAAACCGAGGGTTTCTCAGGAAGTGGTTTCGATTCTCCATTCTGGCAAGAAGAAGTCGCTCCAGTTCTCTTTGGGGCACACGTAAGTGTTTCATCCAGTTTTTATTCTTTGGTGGTCTTGATTTCTTTGAAACACACAGAAGTATAGCCAATGACAGGAAAAGGGACTGTTGCATGTTGACATCTTGGCCTGACCCACAGACGCCAACTCAGGCTCTACTCTAATTTGCTGTGGATTCCTCACAACTTTTGGTGTCATGTGAACTCTTTTCCCCTTACTGCCCACATGCACTGCTGTGCCCAGGCCTCAGAACTAACCTTGACAGTTTCTTTGGTCCTTTGTTTGGCCTTGGGAATTGAGTCCCACTCCAGACTGTCCATAGTGTACTCAAATTCATCTCCGAACACAGCAAGCTTCTCCTTGCAGGACGCTGCAAGCTTCTTGCCCAGTGGTCCTTTGGGGGTGACATGCTTCTCACAACTGAATGTCAGTTTTGAACATTCAGGGATGGAGGTGCCTAGGGCACCAAAGGAACAAGTTGAATTACCTACCATAACTGAGATGAGGAGGCAGGTGTTTCTAAGATGACCGCATAAAACCACCAAACCCACTGTCAGTGAAATGAAGTAAATGTGAAATGAAGTTCACATTTTCTGTACCAGAAGTAATAGCTCTTTAACATACGAATTACTCTTGGAATTTATTCCTTGTATTTCCAATTTAGATCTACAGGGTAAAAATATCTTTCAAGGGCTGGGGATATAGCTCAGTTGGTGGAGCACTTGCCTTACATGCACAAGGCCCCGGGTTCAATCCCCAGCACCACAAAAAAAAAAAAAAAAAAAAAAACCACTTCCAATTTTCCAACTCAAAGAACATACGTGGACCATTGTCTCACAGACACACATACACATAACCCATAATGTACCTTTTAAAAAGCTTACATGAGGAATCAAAATTTGCATTAGCTTTTTAAAAAATATTTTCTTAGTTGTAGATGGACACAATATCTTTGTTGATTTTTATGTGGTGCTGAGGCTCAAACCTAGTGCCTCGGGGCTGGGATTGTGGCGCAGTGGTAGCGTGCTCGCCTAGCACGCATAAGGCACTGGGTTCGATCCTCAGCACCACATAAAAATAAAAAAATAAAGATATTCTGTCACCTACAACTAAAAAATAAAAACATTTAAAAAAAAAAAAAAAAAAAAACCTAGTGCCTCTTGCATGGGAGGCAAGCACTCTACCATAGAGCTACAGCCCCAGCCCTGCATTAACATCGAAAAGATCATCCCCTCCGGGCACAGTGGCGCATGCCTGTAATCCCAGCACTTTGGGAGGCTGAGACAGGAGAATCACACGTTCAAAGCCAGCCTCAGCAATGGCAAGGTGCTAAGCAACTCAGTGAGACCCTGTCTCTAAATAAAACACCAGAAATGGGACTGAGGATGAGGCTCAGTGGTTGAGTACTCCTGAGTTCAATCCTGAGTTCAATCCTGAGATCATCCCCCACAAGCTAAACGAGAACATTCATTGCAGCAAGAATGCAATGAAAATTGGTTCCCCTATCCTATTTCTGAGCACAGTTCCTTCACATGCACTAGCTCTATCCTTATTTACCTGCATAAGATAGTGAGTATCCAACTAACTGTGAAATACTGAGTGGCCTAGTATCCATGACACTTGATTCTGCTGCCCCTTCCTGGCTTCTTCCCTACGTGGATCAGGAACTCATCAGTGAAACTCTTTTCCCTTCACCACCCTCAACTCTCTGGATCCCAGTCTTTCCCCATATGCCTTTCTAAGCTCCAAAATCCTAGGCATCATCATATACTCCCACTGACTGGGGCTGCTAGAGAGCTTGGCATCATCTGGCAATCCTAATGCTTGGCCACAGGGTTCAAAGAGACTTCTCTCCAACCACACAGTGACTCTTCCAAAAATCTACCTCCTCGTACAAGCCCACAACCTATTCATTCTCAGAAGACCTTGCCTCCCTGATCTCAGGAAACTGGCCCAATGTCTCACACACAAACACACACCTTCTCTTCCTCCCAACTCATCCTTCTCCCCGTTCTCAGTGGGTGAAAAGCTGCTCTTTTTCTCGACGGGGAAGTCACTGTCCACGTTCTGCCTCATCGGAGCTTGCTCCCCTGCTTATCGATGGCTTCAATCCTTGCCTTTGTAGGTCTATTACATCCAAAAATTTTGAGGTCTCTGGGCAACCGATGAGAATATCATAACTCATGTCTTACAAGCAGTAAGAAAGTGAGAAAGTGGCACACTCAGATTTGACCCTCCCAGTTGTCACTATAAAAATTAAAGAGGAGGGCTGGGAATATAGCTCAGTTGATAGAGTGCTTACCTCACATGCCCTGGGTTCAATCCCCAGCCCCACTCCTCAAAAAAAAATTAAAGAGGAAAAACCTTACAAATGAGGAAATGGCCACAAAGGTGGCTGATGTGGCCCTGCTACTCTGGAATGTCCCTGGAATGATACTTGAAGCTCTAAGAGAACAGAAGCATTACCTTTAGGTGCAGAGCAAAATGGCACACTATCACTGTAGTAATCTTCTGGGCTGATCAAATGATGTTTGCGTAGCAACTCGCTGTCTACACACCACCTGAAGACAGTCTTAACTACACAGAGGGGAGAGAGGACAATGGTGTGTCAAGCCAGACCCATGTGAGAGAAGCTGCACTCAAACTTTCTTCATCCTCTGAGCCTCAACTGTCCAAGGAAACTCCTCAGAACCCTGGACTAGTGTTGAGATTTAAGAAACTAATCAGCAAGTATTTATCAGCCACTTACAAGCATTGTGGTATTATCTGAGCTTAACATTGTTATGCAGGGAGTTCTAAAACAAAATAGAGCTAAGTATGGCATATGGTAATAAATGGCCCCAATATTTCACCCTTCCCCACACCTTTTGCAACATGACTTTGTAGTCCCTTCTACTGAAGACACAGGTAACATCTTCACCCTTGGCTTTGGCCATGCCACATACTTTGACCAGTGAGACGATGGGGGTGGGGCACGGTTTGACATGTGCTTGTTGCAGTGAGCTTTCTCTTTAGTGCTTTGGCCATCATCAGAGAAGAGTTGTCCTACAACATTTTTCTAAGACATTTTCCCTACATCTTGAACACCAGTGTAAATCTACGTGGAGTGGAGCTGAGCCCAACCTCCAGCAAGGAGCCAGGCTTGCTAGACCCACAGCTGAAGCCAGTCCAGATAGCCAGGCCCAGAGAGGTCAACCAACTTCCCACTGACCCAAAGACACATAAGAGAGAAAATTTCATTTAATAGAATGGGAAGTTGCTCGTGTCTATGTTGATGAACCAAAAATAGTAGTAAAGACATATTGTTTATACAACATATAAATAACATGATTTAGCGTTATCCAGAAGAATTAAAACTACCTTTGGCAAGTGGACCGAGACTAGGAAACATGAGTTGGGGGCTTCTGTTAAAATAGACTTTATATTTTAGGGTACTTATAGGTTGGCAGAAAAACTGAGAGGAAGATTCAGAGAGTTCCCCGCCCCCTGCATCCATACATGCATCGCCTCCCCCATTACTGACATCCTGACCACAGTGATAACATCTGCTACAAACAATGAATCTACACCAACACATCATTCTCACCAAAGCCCATGCTTCATTCTTAGTAGTGTACATTCTATATTTAGATGGATTTATAATGGCATGTAGAGGTGGAGGCTTTTTATACATTATTAGGTATTCTTCTAAACTTTGTTAAAACCATAATATATTTATTACTTTGATAAAAAAAATAAGAAAAAATAGGATGAATGGAAGCTTTGGAAGTTTTCAAACTCTGCTGCTTGCTCCATTAGCCAACATTTTCCTAAGACAGGACACCATTAAACTGACTTTCCCTCTGAGGTATCCTCTAACCAAAGTTGAGGGTGAGACAAGTGAAGAATGCCCATCTCCATATCAGATATGCAAATTGAGGATTCTGAGGTTTGGCCTAATGACTGCAATAATCAGGAACACAGAAACCACACTATGCGTCTTAAATAGAAAGACTTAATATAGGGGATTACGGACTGAGGGAGAAGAGGTCAGGGAAGCCATCATTGACAATGTTAACTGGTAGCTCTGAGGCAGGTAATTTTTTGGAGTTATCTGGAATCTGCTTCAAAATTGACACTACTGAATCATCTTCTGGGTGCTGCTTCTTGAGAGTAATGGCCTCCCAGGGCCCCTCTCACCAGTGATCTGTCCCAAAACTGCAGGAGAGGTGCATTCTGGGAAATGTAGCCCCTGGCTTCTCCTTGGTGAGGGAGACTGTGACAGGGAGTGGCAGGAGCAGTCAGGTTGACACAATCCAGCCCAGTTCCCAAGGACTTGGTGAAACATAAGGGCAAATGCCCCATGATAAGGGATGTGTCCTCTCTCTTCTGATACTGGTCTCTCTACAGTCCTCCCCCACTGGACCTGTAGACAATGCTGTACTGGTTCTGTGACCATCTTCCTCCTTCTGGGAAGGGTGGGCTTCCTACACTGACGCCATGGCTCCTGAGCATGGCTCTGCAAAGGGTTGGTTGTTGCATTCTCCAGAAGATAACATGAACAAGTTTCCAGCAAGGACAGGAGAGAAAGCACAAGATGTCCTTCAGGGTTCTGATCTTTGTCCCTCTGCCTGGACAATGTATGCATATTTTCCACTTTGTGATATTTGTATTAGTGGACAGAGAAAAGCTGCCTTGTTCCTCAGATAAGAAAAGTTTGGGGGGAATGTCTTCAAGTTAGAAAAAGAGTTTTGGGTCACTATGCCCCATCCTGAGAAGCAGGGACCAGATGACATCCATGAAACTGAATTAAGGTCTCTTCTTCCACCACTTTCATAATAAAAGAAAGAAGCTGGGCACGTTGGGGCACGCCTTTAATCCCAGCACTTTAGGAGGCCGAGACAGGAGAATCACGAGCTCAAAGCCAGCCTCAGCAACAGCGAGGCAGTAAACAACTTAGTGAGACCCTGTCTCTAAATAAAACACAAAATAAGGCTGAGGATGTGGCTTAGTGGTCTAGTACCTGAGTTCAATCCCTGGTACCAGAAAAAATAAAATAAAGACAGAAGAAAGCTGAGAAACCAGAGCAGATAATCTCTGATTATAACTTATTATCTTGGGTGAAAAATCAAATGAATGAGCTGGGCACAGTGGTGTAGGCCTGTAATTCCAGCAGCTCAGGAAGCTGAGGCAGGAGGATCCCAAGTTCAAAGACAACCTCAGCAATTTAGTGAAGCCCTAATCACCTTAGGGAGACCCTGTTTCAAAATAAACAATAAAAAGGGCTAGGGATGTGACTCGGTGATTAAGCACCCTCTGGGTTCAATCCTCTGGTACCAAAATGAAATAATAATTAATTAAAAAATAAAATGAATGAAATTCTCCTGACATCTGTCTTCTGCTTGCAATGTTTCATTTCACTTTCATTAAAAACAACAAAACACAAACATCTAACTATTTAATCTCCCCTGACATTTAGCAAAAAAAAAAAAAAAAAAAGGAAAGAAAGAGAAAAGAAAAATCCTACCCAAAAGCAGGACAGTATTTGATTCCCAGGGATTAGGGGACATGAGGTAATCAATTAAGCCTCCTAGGAATCTGCTACCAATAATCTCTCCTGAAATCCATATTATCTGATCTAGAAGGGCTGCCATTGAGGATGAAGTCTTAGGAGCTACCTTTTGCTGTAGTGGAAGAAGAAACAGGGAGAGATATGGAATGCTGTGCCTCAGAGTTCACGGTCCAACTGGACCTGAACTTCAGAGGTGGCAACGCTGACGAAGGATCGGGCCCCAAGCTCACATCCTAAGGGAAGTCATAAAAGCCCCTGGGCTACTATGCCGGGTCAACAATCTCTCCTCCTTATAGAAGGAGGTAGGCTGTCACAGAAGGCACACCCAAGTTCAAATCTGGGTTTCCTCTTTCCTGAGCTGTGAGAACTTACTGAAGTTACTTGATCATCTAAGTTTAGTTCCTGCACCTGAAAAATGGAGAGAAAACCTACCCTGCAGCTTGTTGAAAGAATTCAGTGGATAACCTAGGCCAGCATTTGGAGGGTGTGTCCTGTTTACAAAGGACAGTGTCCCAGTTTGGTGATACTGTGAATGCTGGTGTGTTTTGTGGTAATGAAACACCGTAACCGCAGCTGGCTCTCCAAACGTTCAGAAAAGGAGGGTGGGCAATGGCACAATTACAGTCAAACACCTAACCTGGGGAAACGAGGGCAGGCACATGAGAACTCAATACACACCTGGGGGCAACTTGACGGTCTCGAGGACATGCACTCTGGCCTGGTTCGTGGCCCGCTCTGTTTCAGCAAGGGCTCGTGCTTGGGCCTGAATGATATGTCTCTCCAACATTTTGACCTCATCTAGTCGCTGCTTATAGAGCTCTCGAATCTGGCAAGTGGATAATTAAATGCACAGAAATATGGTGAGGTCACAGCTTTATTCTGCCCCACCCCGACATCAGGGTTTCCATGGAAGCACAGAAAAGCCAGAGGGCTATTGCAATCCTCTGGTCCAAGTGACCAGCTGTGAAAACTTCCCATAGAAGGAAATGACTTAAAAGGTTTCATGGTAAGGTCAGGATAGTCAACCTCGGAGCCCTTGTTTCCTGGCTTCATGGTAAAGAGAGTTGTTCCCCATACCGTGAAATCCAAACATAAGTGTTTTAGTCAGCTTTTTTGTTGCTGTGACTAAAAGACCTGACCAGCAGAACTGTAGAGGAGGAAAAAGTTTGTTTAGAGGCTCACGGTTTCAAAGGTCTCAATCATGCACAGCAGACTCCAATTCCTCAGGGCTCGGGGTGAGGCAGGACATCATGGCAGAAGAGGATGGCAGAGGGAAGCTGCTAGCACGATGATCAGAAAGCAGAGACAGCTTCTCCACTCTCCAGATACAAAATATATACCCCATAGCCACACCCTCAATGAACCACTTCCTCCAGCCACACCCCACCTGCCTCCATTCACCACTCAGTTAATCCCATCAGGGATTAATTCATTGGTTAGGTTAATGCTACAACCCAGTCATTTCTCCTCCAAACCCTCTTGCATGGTCTCACACGTGAGCTTTTGGAGGACACCTCACATCCAAACCATAACAACAAGTTAGCATACTCTCTGTGGGGCCACCCAGAGCCTTGTTCAGGGACCGACTTCGTCCCTAGCTCCAAGGAATATGTTAAGCAGACAGCGTCCAGCTGTCAGCCCCATCAGAGCCTAGCTAAATTACTGGAAAGGGCTGCCCTGAGAGTACAACCTTTCTGTGGAATCCACATCCAGTGACTGAGAGGCAAGAGTATAGATACAGGCCTGGTCATTTTGACCCAAGATGAGAAACTGAGACAGGCCATCCTCTCTCCAATGCAACCCTGTGCATTTGCCAAGGGTTACTGGACCCCCATCAAAATTCAGCTTCTTCCCTGGCTCGATCCTGCTTTCTCTCTCTTCCTCTTGTAGGTGTTGATGGCTAGTAAACACCTTGTACCCCAAATTTTGTCACCATATCTGTACCCAGAAATCCAACCTGGATACCCAGCACACATCTCAAGACTACAGATTGACTGGTCAGCCTGCCAAGCTTCTGATATGTATTTTCAAGTTCAGAATCAAGGCAAGAAGCAAAAAGCTCACTGGTGCAGGTAATGTTAAAGACAGATTGTGCAGGGGGTGACATGGATCCTTACTGTATTCCTAGAGCTGACAGGGCCTCAAACATGTTTATTTAGTTATTTTATTTTATTTTATTTTTTTGGTATCGAGGATTGAACTCAGGGGTACTCAACCACTAAGCCACATCCCCAGCCCTATTTTGTGTTTTATGTAGAGACAGGGTCTCACTGAGTTGCTTAGCGCCTCGCCATTGCGGAGGCTGGCTTTGAACTCGTAATCCTCCTGTCTCAGTCTCCCTAAGTGCTGGGATTACAGGCTTGCGCCACTGCGCCTGGCTTATTTAGTTATTTTTAATGAAAATTTATTGTGAATTTACAATGTACACTTGAGGAGAGAAATGCATCAGATGTGGTTTCTGCACTTAAGGAGTTTAAGATTTAACAGGAGGGGCCAGGGAAAGATACACATGAGTGGAACAGACTCATTATAAGAATAGCATAGATATGAAGATATAAGAAGGCTAGGAGGAGGTAGCTAAATGTTATTGAGGTCAGGCAACCTCCTTTCAGGAGACAGTGGCCACGGCAGTTCCTTACACACAGAACCATGTTTATGTCATATGTTTTATTATTTGGTTCTTCTGATAACACCTAACCCTAATTCCTAAATGTAGGAATATCCAAGTAATAACAACAACTATCACTTATTGAGCATCTACCATGTTGTAAACAATGTTATAAATCCTTTACTAAATTGATTCAATCCTATTGAGTCAATTGGAATGAGTCAATATTAGCCTATTGAGGTATTACTACCCTCATTTGATAGATGAGGAAACAGACTTATAGAAGATTGTCTAAGGTAATAAAGGTGGTATGTGGTAGAGCAAGGTTTGAACCCAGGATACAAGGTTCCAGGGCATTTGTTCTCAATTATTAGACCACACAGTTATTCTTGTAGGCAGACCTGGTGAAGACCAGAAGCCAGTGAGACTGTCTGGGGAGACCTCAGTTCAAGAGAGACACTCCATATTGGATGATGACTATTGCTTCCTTCAGAGAGAATGAATTCAAGTGGTGCACAGCCAGCCAGTAGATACTAATTACAAAGTTTCTTTTGTACCTACAAAATGAATTCTTGTGCATTGCAAAAGTTCTGAAAACAGAAGTCTGCAAAGAAAAATCTATATGCTCCCAGAAGGGTGCTGTTTACATTTTGATATAAAACTTTTCATCTTCTTTTCCATGCATATATTTGGATTCTAAATTAATCCTAACCTTTTCCTATGACTTTTGTGCTAAATTAATAAACCACAGGTAGCTGTCTATGAATATAATATAGGTGTAACTCATGGTTTTTAACAACTTCATAGTATGGCACAGTGCAGTAAGTATACCATAATTTATAAAGTCAAACTACCTTTGCATGAGTTGATTTTCTATAGGACCACACTTTAAACTTTTCTGCATTCTGAAATTTTTAAAACATGTATTACTTTTGTGTTCAAAAAACATAAAGCCTTTTTTCTTTAAAGAAGGATGCTCTGCCAGTTCAGATGCTGGCTAATCATAGAAGGGATATTAAAAGGTACAATCTAATGAACTGGGTGATGGTTGTGGGATTTATTGGTTACCAATACTCCACAACTTCTGGCTCACGTGAATGACAGGGATGTGAGGCAGATGTTCAAGATCAAGGTCTGGCTTGGGATGGCTGAAGTCAGTAAAGTGAGTGTGATGATCCAGGAAGAACAGATGGGCAGTGGGTTCCCATCCTGGGGTCCCGCTTGGATTTCAGGAAGACTGTAACTCATGGAGGGTTGAGGCTAGTATCTCACATACTATACAAATACTCATGTTGTTAATGTCTATCTGCCCCAGTTAGATAGTAAGCTATAGAGGACAAGGTGTGTGTGTGTGTGTGTGTGTGTGTGTGTGTGTGTGTGTGTAGGTGTCCATGCACCCATGTTTTCCTTATTGCTGAATCCCTATTGCCTAGAAGAGAGCATGGCACATAGCAGACACTCAATAAATGTGTTAAATAAATGAATGAATAAAGCTGGGGCAGGGGTGCATATCACTTAAAGGGGGTAAAGGACAGAATGGAATGGAGAAAAGGAAAATCTGAGAAGTAGGAGGCACATCTGGTAAGGGGGTGGACTTGGGTGGGGGCAGTTTGCCCTCAAGTTGAAGGAAGTTGTCATTAGAGGCCACCTCAGCATAAAGGACCCAACTCGGCTGGTTTCTCCCTTGTACAGAAGAACCAATAAGAGTTGCTGCTTCAGAGACTGAGCATGCTTCTGCAAGTGTGGCCATGAATGTCTCAGTCAAGATAGTGGCTGATGATATAAAGGCACCCCAAAGGACAGTGACTTGACTTTATCACCTCCATGGAACAACTATTTGGCTGTCTGCCAGAGTCGTTTAAATATTTATATATGCAATATATAATGTGTGGATGTGTGCAAAGAAATATAAATAGGCGCTACAGATATATGCCATTTATGTGTATCATGTGTGCATTTGTATATGTGTGTGTTTATACAGTGTCCTTCCTCCAGAATGTCGGATCCACTGCAGCATGGACTTGGTTTGCTTTTTCCCAGCTGCATCCCCAAAGCCTGGCACAGCTCCTGGCACGCGGCCAGGTGCTGCTGACACAGGTCCAGCGCTGAGTCCTGCGGTCCCGACATGGTCCGCAGATGCGATGCCACCGCGTGGGGCGCCCGGGCTGCAACTGTTACCTGCTGCAACTGGTCCACGAACTCCTCGTGGCGCGCATTATCGCTGCCGCGGGCCTTGATCAAGCTGGCGCTCACTTCCTCGCCGATCACCTCAGCAGAGTACAAGTTGCGAAAGACGCTGGTGAGCAAGTGCGAGATGTCCTGGGTGCACAGCGAGGAGGGGCGCAGACGCAGCAGCTGCGGCTCGGGGTGCGGCGGGAGCGCCAGCGACCACCCGCGGCGGGGCCGGGTGGCGAAGCTGTACTGGAAGCTCTCGGAGTAGGCATGGGAGGAGAGCAAGGAGGGCTTTGGGGGGCTTCTGGACATTACCAGACGCGAGTCTGGCGCCCATGTTAGCCTCTCGTACTCGTAGGTCCCAGACTCTAAAGACCTCTGCTCCTTCGGCCTCTTGGTCTCCATGGCAATTGAGACGCTAACTCCTTGCCCCACTTCTGCTTCCGGCCCCGCCTCTTCCGCCTTGCCTCCTTGGAGAGCGTCTTCGGTGTCGTCATCGCAAACACTGACATCTTCAGCTTCGTCCGTCTTAAAGCCGAGTTGACTATGAGGAAAGGGTTAATTGACACAACCAGGCTAGTCTGATTGCAAAATCTTGTTCCCTGCTACCTACTTTCTTCCATCCGTTCTTTAATTTGTTCAGCAGTTGTTCACTCATTTATGGTTGATGGTGTAAAACTCCTGTTTCAGGTCTGAGCTGGGAGCAGAACGTACCAAAGGAAGTAGGATGCTGCCTCTGCCCCTGGGGATCACACAGTGTGTGTGTAATGAAGGTGGTGGGTGGGGAGGAAACATCACAACTACAGTTTAGTGGGCTCAGGCTACCCTGCAGGCATGTGATGTTTGTCCAGAACCACAACAGGACAGGAATTTTGTAGGGTGAGTGGTGGCTTCTTGCAAGAAGTGAAGACCAGGCAGAGATTTAAAAAAACGAGTAGACTCATCATTAGTCATCAGGGGAGTGGAAATTAAATCCACAATGTGATATCACTGTGCACTTAGTAGAATGGCCAAAAAAGAAAAAGTTATATGAATAAAGGGACCAAACAAGTGCTATGAATATGTGGAGCAACCAGAATTTTCATATATTGTGAATGGGGATACCAACTGGTTCAGCAACTCTGGAAAGCAGTTTGGTAGTTTCCTACACGGTTACACATACAGCAGTCCCACTGGAGGTATTTTCTCCAAGTGAAATGAAAACTATGTACCCACAAAAGCTTGTACACAAAGCTTGTATATGGCAGTTTTATTCATCATCACTCAAAACTGGGAAAAAACCCTCTAATGCCCTGTAGACTGATGAATGGATAAACTGTAGTACATTTATTCCATGGAATAGTACTGAACAATAAAAAGGAAGCAGACTTGATACACCCAACAGCATAAATGAATCTCAAATGCATTATGCTAGGTAAAAGAAACCAGTCTCCAATCATCTACCTATGGGATGATTCCATTTACAGAACATTCCAGAAAATACATAACAGGAAACAGACCACTGGTTATCAGGAGCTGCAGAATGGGGAGTAGGGTTGAATTCGGAGGGAATTTTTTGGAGTGGTGGAACTGTTATGTAATTTGATTGTGATTATGTGACTGTATGGATTGTCAAACCTCACATGACTGTACACTGAAAAGAATGGATTTTACTGTATGTAAATTATACTTGTTTTTTTAATTAAAAAAAAAAAAGCCAGGCACGGTGGTGCACACCTGTAATTCCAACACTTTGGGAGGCTGAGACAGGAGAATTGCGAGTTCAAAGCCAGCCTCAGCAACGGCAAGGCACTAAGCAACTCAGTAAGACCCTGTCTCTACATAAAACGCAAGATAGGGCTGGGGATGTGGCTCAGTGGTCGAGTGCCCCTGAGTTTAATCCTCGGCACCCCCCCCCAAAAAAGAATGAGTAGAAAAAACCAATGGGGAAGGAAAAACAGGGTATGCCATCCCGAGTGGTCTAGGTATGCAAAAGCTAGGAGAGAAGGCTACAAATGGGAGGAAATGCAAGAAATTTAGAAGTGGAATCAAGAGTTTGAAGGTGAAGGATAGACTGATAGGCAAGGGCCAGGTCATAAATGGGTTTGTACACTACATTAGGAAATTTGAACTTTATACTGAGGACAGTGGGAAAGCCATCAAGGGTCTTAAGCCAGAGCATGTCATAGCTTTTTATTTTACTAAGGTCACTCTGCTGTGAGAATAGACAAGAGGGGCAAGAGACACCTGGAACATCAATTAGGAAACTATTGTAGAAGTTAGAAAAGAGATACAGGAGCTTAGATGAGGGCAAGAGGAAGGGACTGAAGATAGATCTAAAAGGTAGAATTGGCAAGACTTGCAGGTGGATGATGGGATATGAGAAAAAGGAACCAAGAATCACTCCCAAGTGTCCTGTGTGTGTGCTTCTGCCATCCACTGACATGGGAAAGAGGACTGTGCTTGTTCAGGGCGACAGCTTGAGACCACATTGTTTATTGTCATGGGCACAGCTTGGCTCTGCTCATAAGTGGTATAATAAGCATTTTTTTACTTGGGTGAGAGTGCTCGCCTTTCTGCCCAAAACCCACTTCCTGAGTCCCAGGATGTTGCAGTCAGACCTGGGCCACTTCCGCTTCTTTTAGTTCAGCCTGGCTACCTCATCTGTCCTTTTCTGTCCCGAGAGCTGGGAAGCCAGGGCCCCTGCTCTGGCTTTCCTCCAACTGCATCCCTCCCCCACAAAGTAAGGAGTAAGGAGACTACACTGCCAAAGAGATGTGCCCTGTGCCCGTCCTCCAGGTGCCTGAGAACCCAAAATTATCCTGAGTCCATTTCCAGAGCCTGTGCAGGCTTCTTCTTTAACTCCCTCCTCTCAGGACTGACTGGTATGTGCAATAAGCGATAGCTTAATGAGGGAGAGAACTTAAGCAAATATGTCATTTGTCCAGCTTTCCACATGCATGTGAGGTCCTGGATGGTGCTGGAAGAAGCTGTGTGTGGGAAGGGAAGTGGGAGAGTCTGGGGAGTCTGCCTTACCTCTAATTTGCCTCTCCAAAGTAAATGGTCCTATCCATTAGCAATAGTTCCACTTGTGGAGGCTCCCTGACCCCTTCTCTGTCCTGAACCGTTCCATGGATTCTTACTTTTACTTTTGACTTCTCCATCATGTCTCCAGTTGGCCTCAGGGAAAGTCACAGGGAGTCTGACCCAGCCTGAAAGAGGTGCCTCCCAGCAACATTTGCCTCTGCATGACCCCAGCACAGGCACGCATTCTGGCCTCAGCTCCTCTGATCAGCTGATACTGCCTAACCAGGTTACCCTCAGTACAGCCACTCCATCAGTCCTCACCTGGTGCCACCACCATCCCTTCTGACTGAGATGCTCAACTCCCTTGCTTTCTCCTCTCTGTGTGTCACTGTCCCCATCCTCCTGTCCCTCTTCTACGAGTATCCTTCTGCTTGATAAGCTCAGTGCATCCCTGATTCTGCTGCACCCAGCATTCAGTTTCAGCTAACTGAATAAACTAGTGGCTCTTACCCTGCACCAGTATCAAAGGGCTCAGGTCACCTTTGGGACCACTCACTAGCTCCCACCCCATGGGTACTTCCTCAGTACCAAGGAAATTCCTTGTGAGCTCCCCTCTTCATTTTATAACCTGTTCTGCTGACTGCAGCTTCTGTCTATTTATCTCACACTTTTGATCTTTCAATTTTTTTCACTTTTAAGTTTCAAAAGTTCTACATTATCATGGTAAAAACAAAAGTAAAAACCTCCAACGGTATACAAAAAAATAAAAAATAAGGGTCCTCAGTCATTTCCTCCAGTTTATTAGATTATTTCTATATCTTTCCAGCTGTTTCTTTCTGTACAAACATTGATACCTATAAATTCATTTTTAATATTTAAAAAGCAAATGATACTGTCATATATATTCTTCTGCCATTTGCTTTTTCACTTACTTTCTATAACAACTGATGGAGGACATTTTTTTTACCACTATAATACTGTAATGAGCAACCTTGTTCATATTTGTGCATACTTTGCATAGCTTTATTGTGTTCCTTTGGGACAATATCATAAAATTTCTTGGCCAAAGGGTATGCAGATTTTAGTATTTGGAATACTGCCATATTGCCCTGCAGAAAGAGTATACCAAAGTGAACTCCACCAGTACTATGTGAGAGCTTCTGGGCATTTTAAACATGTTTTGAATCATATCCTAAATTTTATCCCTAGCCCACATCTCCTTTCTAAATTTGTACATCCTTATACCTGACATCTCCCGTTGGCTGTCTGAAGACATCTCAGTATGTCCAAAATAAAGTGCCTGCTCCTCCTCAACCTTCCCCATTTCAGGTTATGGCAGCTCAATCCTTCTAGTTGCCCTGGTCAAAACCTTAGGCATCCTTGAGTCCCCTCTTTCCCTCACAGCCCTCACCAATAAATCCTGTTGGCTCTACCTTCAAAATATTTCCATAATCTTACCATTTTATACAACCTCTACTCCTACCAACGAGGTCCAAGCCACCATCCCCTCCCACCTGAATTACAGCCAGAGTCCCTTCCCTGGGTCGTTCCACTTTACCTTTCCCCCACTTTAGCTCCTGACCCTCCTCAGTGACTCCTTCCAGCAGTCAGAGGAGTTCCCTTGAAACATGAGTCAGATCATGTCCCTCCTCAGCTTGAAACCTTCCAAGTGTTCCTCCTTTCTCCTAAAATAAAAGTGGAACCCTTACAAGGCTCAGCAGGACCAGGTCACTATTAACCTTTCCATCTTCTCCCAGTGTGGCCCCCCACGCTCTCTCAGCTCCCACCACGCAGCCCCCTTGAAGTCCTCCAATTTTTCAGACATGCTCCTGCCTCAAGGCCTTGATACTGCCCATTCCCTGTGCCTGGAATCCTGTCCCCCAGATATCCCTAAACAACTTACTCTCTCATTTCCTCTGAGTGTGCTCAAATGTCACCTTCAACAGCCTGATTTAAAATTTAACCCCGCCCAGGAACTCCTTTACCTTACTTTTTTTTCTCTTTTTTATTATAGAGATCAAACCTCAAACCTCATGCTTGCTAGGTAAACACTCTACCACTGAGCTACATCCCTTACCCTACTTATTTCCATTTCCTTTCACCTTCTAATGCAATATACAATTCACCTCATATGTTTATGTTTATTACAGCATCTTTTCTCTTTCCATTAGAATTTAAGCTCTATGGTCACAGAGGATTTTGGTATATTTTATACACTGATGATTCTCAAGACTCTTGAACAGTGCCTTATGTACAGTAGGTGCTCAATAAATATTTATTGAATAACAAAATAGCAGAATAAAGGTTTTGGTGTCTTCAGTTCACACAGGCCTAAGTGTGCCTCCTCCCTCAGAGAAGGGTCTGAGGGCAAGTCTCCTGACTGCCCTCCTCACCAAGTACTGCACTTGTCGGTGGGGTGGATGGAATAAGATGACCCTTGGGACTTAGTCCACAGTAAAATGAATACACAATAAAATCCCACAAATATAATTATGGAAAAGTGACTCTAAACAATCCCCTACTATCCCAGTGTTACCAAGAGGCCCAGCAACCTTGTAGTCGACTGTATCGTTCTGGATCCCTTTGTGGTCAGGACATCTTTCCAACATGGTCCCAGGACCTTTGCTTTGCCAAACATGCTCCCTTGGGAGAGGCAGCCTTCACCTTTTCTCCTGATATGTCTGGACTTGGGTTCAGGACCCACAGGAGGGAACTGGGCTGGGGTTCCACATACCTTGAAAGCAACAGGGACATGCTCTTAGATAAAGGGCCTTTGTGGCCACCAGGATCTGTAGAGGCCAGATAAAGCATAGTTGTGGAGAGAGGGGACTCTAGCTCAGGTCCTTCAGCTAGTATTTATTTGTTTCAGATAGTTGACATCTGTTATTTCAGACTATTCCAGAGATGATGGTAGCTCCTGATTATATAACTCAGACAGATGAAGTGACTTGTTCAAAATCTTACTGCAGAATACGGCAGAGCCCAGATTTAAATAGTCCTCTTAATCCCCTGTGTCCTGAGACAGGGGCACTAAAGACAGGGAGGTGACAGAGTAAATCTCTACTTCACCTATTCAGGCTTACCTATGTTTGAGTTTCATGGGGGAGGGTTCAGGCAGGACCAGCCCTGAAGCCACTTAGAGCCTAACCATCCTGAAAGATGGCATTCTTGGGGTGATAATCCCTCCCTACCCCACGAGGGCCTCCAGAGATTGTTGGGGGTGGTGAGATGCCTGAAACTCCATTATTGGGCAAGTGTGGGCCCTCCGTCACCCAAACTAAGTCTGCCAGAGAGCATATGAGTCACCAGGATCTCAGGGCATCTTAAAGAGGCAACTGAGAACTGGGTTTTAAGGAGGGTAATTTAGGCACCTGGCCAGGGCTAAGCCCACACAGAGGAGTTGAGGGCAGAGGGAGCCAAATCCAGCAACTTTGTGGTTCAGTACAAAGCCTCTTGCTATGTCTCCCCCATCCCCAGCCCTTCCACACACAGATGTACAGTCATAGCACACAGACTTACATCCAGCAGAAGAAAGCAGAGTGTCTCCTAGCCTGTGAGAGAGAAGAGGTGCAGACAGAAGGGAGGGGGAGAGTGCTGGAGTGAGTTCAGGACTGATCTGCAGGTCAGCACAGCTCTGTGGCCTGCTTGCTCTGAGCAAGGCGTGGCCCAGCCCTTCTTTCTGGCAAAACCTAGTTGCATGGGCCAGCTCTGAGTCAGCCGTGCCCCTCCTGCCCAACAACCTGGGGCGGGGGGGGGGGGGGGGGGGCAGGTTTCAGCTCCTGTTGGGGAGGGGGGTTGGAGGCCAGAAGAGAGCCTGTTTGAGGTGGATTTGGGATAAGCAAGGGCAGAGGCAGCCCGACCACAAGCATCTCTGGCAGAGGGAAAAACCAGGGTCACAGGTAAATGTTCTGGGAGACAAAGAAGTAGGAATGACGATTGAGATGAAGCCACACCAACTACTGGTGTCAGAATTTCACTATGTCTGCCTGGGAAGAGGGGTTGGGTTTGAGGAGATCTGGCTTGCTGAGGAGAGGGGCTAGATAGCAGGCCCCAGGGGTGTCAGAGATCCAGGTGGGAGGCTCCAAGAATCAACGTTTCTGGGATAGAGAGCAGGGCATTGGAGAGGGAAGGTAAGGGCAGAGAAGAGAACCCCTCATCCTCCCCGCCCCCCAAGCTGGAGGTCCAAAATGAGGCCTGCCAGTGTGAACTTGCTCATCTCTCAAAAAACATCAAATACGTCCCTGAGTTTGTTGAAGGGAAAATTAAGGAGGGCCCTGAAAACCTGCCCAGAGCAGCAGGACTGAAGTTGACTGTCAGATCAGGGGCCAGCTTCACTGTGTTTGTGTAGCGAGAGGAGGGAGCATGTCCAACTCAGCGGCTCTCTAAAGTCCGGACCCTCTCAGCTCTCAGAACCTGAAGGTTGCCCTTCAGCTCTTTTACACTCCTTACTTAGGCCTGGTTGTGCCCAGAAGAAAGGGGGTTGAGGTGAGCCAGATCTCCTCTGGGAGAGGTCACTAGCTTCTGCCAGACTCTCACATTTATCAGCCCAGGTAGCTTCACTGGGGGACCTAGCACCCTCCCACACCCCACCGCATTCAGGAAGGCTGTTTCCAGTTTCCCCACAAACTGTGCCCAGCTCTCCCCCAGGGATCTTCCAAGGAGTGGTGGGCAGTAGGATCCCTGGACCTTCCCTGGAAATATCTGGACACTCTATAAGGAAAGTCTTCTGGGTCCTGGGCATTGAAGGGCGATGTTTATGTAGGGGTCCCTTGCCCAGAGAAGCCCCTTGGGAGGTGACAGGAATAAGGGACCTTGGAGGTCCTCCCTACACAGCTGCATAGATTACTGGGACTTTGGGATGTAGGAGGCTCCCTGCACCTGCTGGCAACTTCCCCCAACCCTTATGAAGCACACTCCTGAGGTCAGAAACCTCCCAGCAAGAGGGAAGGGCCTTCCTATGGACAGGGTCCAGGTATTGCTCCCTAAAGACCTCCGAATCAGTGCCCCGTGCATTCATATTGCAAAAGGGAAAGCAGATACGCGGGGAGCTGTCGCTGCAAGCCTAGATGCCGCCGTGGCTCTCTTTCACAGCAACCTCGCTGGGTGTTGGACTTTTAAGTGATTCCTTCCCTAGGATGAGGCCGGATTCTTTCCAGCACCATCCCGACCCGGGCGAGGCGTCCACAGGCAGGGCGTGGGGCTGGCTGTCCGCGCTAATGACAGGGCCGGCGACCTGTGGGTGGCAGCAGCAGAGGAAGCGGGAGGGATCTGACTATTTCAGGACGAGGCACACCCACTGGCCAGGGCCCAGGTTGGCCGGTCTCCACCCCCCAACCTCCCCCCCCCCCAACCCCCTGCCCCCGTCCTCGCTCGGCCTCCTTCTGGATCCTTAGGAGGGGGCGGGGAGGGACGCGGGTTGGCGGGCTCGGGGGGCGGGGGCGCGGGCCCAGGGGGCGGGGCGTTGTCTCAGGCCCATCCCCGTCCTCCACCCACTTCAGTCCATTCGGGTCCCTACACTGCACCGCGCTCGGACCCGGGGCCGCCTGCGCTGTCGCTGCTCACGTGAGTCCCTCGGTGCCCCCTCCCGCCGCGTCGCCGGACGGGCATGGACTCGGGCCGGGACTTCCTGACCCTGCATGGTGAGTGTCCGGCCCGCGCGAGCGGGGAGACTCTGCAGGGGCCCACGCGGGGAAAGCCGTTCCCCGCACTGGGTAGGGGCTCCCAGCTCCTTCAGCCGCCTCTGCACCGCCCCCGGCCGGCTCCTCGCCCCCTTTGCTGGGCTGGGGAAATCTCAGCCCGCGGTTCCCAAGTTGGAACCCTGGGTGTTCCAGGCTTGTCCCCAGACCTGTCCCGGGAGGTCGGGGAATGGTGCGGGTCAGAAGACTTCTTCTCTCTCGGGATCCACCCTACTTGTCCCAGTCTGTATTCCACGCTTCAGATCTCATGAAGGGACCGAGGAGGGAAGGAAACAGCATCCACAAACCATCCGACTCCTCTCCGCCCTGTGCGACGAATCCTCAGAGGTTCCCCCAAAGTCCGGGCGTGCCTGGACCGCGTCAGGCCGCGCGGGTGTGGCGTGGTGAGGGTGTAAGGGGGTGGGGCGAGGAGGTGTCCAAGTTTGGCTGAGGTTGGGCCCTGCAGCCTTAACTGCCCAGCGCAGAAATCAAAGTCAGCGATCCTCCGATCCTCGGGCTTGGAGGAGCAGTCTGATCCCCGCATCGGCGCACCCTCCCGGTGAGGGAGAGCCAGGTCTCCGCTCCTGCCGCCCGCCGCTCCATCCTTTGTCCAGCGAGCTTTGTTTCCTGCCATCTGGGCCAGCTACTCACCCTTATCGCTGTCCTTCCAGCAGAAAGGGGAGACTGGACTCCTGACTGCAAGTTCTGGAGGCCTCTGGGAGGAGAGAGGAGCAACTTTGCTTCTTTTTGCTTCAGGTGGGGAACTAACCCACATTTGGGGGGCCTTTGCACTCCTGTTCTTCCAAAGCATATGCCAGCTTGGCAAACCCTTCTCCTCTCACACCAATCACTGCTCAACTATATATTCCTCTGTTTTCCAGTACCCTTGGAGTTGGAGACTTTAGGTCCACCGCCCATCCATATAAACCATTCAAAGATGGCAAAGTCTTCCAGCCCTCCACTCCTGTCCCTCCCAGACTGGTGGCATGGGTTTGGCCACCCTGGCTCATCCTGTCCCCCCAGAGATACATGCACCAGCCAACCCTCAATCTGTTTTGTGTTTCTCTATTGGCCCAGACCTGGTCCCCAGAGTCCATAGAGACCAATAGCCAGAATTTCTCAAAGCTATCTTGTCTAGCTGGGTCATGGAATCCCTGCCCCTTCCACAGTTCCCTCTCTCCTCCTCTTAGGCCAGAGGTGCCCTGAGTGCTCCTGGGAAGGGTCCCAGGGCCGTGCTGAGCAGCTCTGTGTTCTCTCTCACCACCCATTAGCTAGTGCTGTCTACCCTGCAGAATGCCACCTCTTCCTGCCTGCCTCACACTAAGACCTTCTCAAAGCCCTCTGGCTGTCTCTGACACAGCACAGCCTCAGTTCTTGTTGTAATGGCCTCCATCCCTGATGTCGATGTCTTTGCCCAGCTTTTCTCCTGGAGGAGCCCTGGTATCTTTTCCAGTGAGGAAGACACATGGAGGGTCCGTCAGAGCCTCCCAGACTGGTGGCATGGGTTTGGCCACCCTGGCTCATCCTGTTTGGGACCAGTCTTCTGAATGCATGACTCAGTCCAGCCCTTCCTCCAGGACTGGCATAAATACTGTGACTCCAAACTGTCTTCCCTGAAGGCCCTGCCACTTCTAGTTCATCATCCCAAGTAACCTCCATTCACTGCCTTCTGTCCACACTGCAAACAAGATGGGGAAGCAAAACCTGTTAAGGAGAATGTTAAGGTGAGAAGGGTGGTCACTGTACCCCATGCTGTCCAGGTTGTTGACACTTTCATTGGAGAGTTTGCATCCCTTTCACAGTGTGTACCATAGCATTAGATGTGCTGCTGGACCACACTTTCTAGTGTGGAAAGTTAGGGGTTTGCAGCAGGAACACCCTCTGAGTTCCCTCCATTTCCCTGGGGCTACAGGCTCACTCAGATATGAAATGTCCCTTTTGTCCTAGAGGCAGTGTAGCACAAAGGCATCCATTCTGGAAGGAAAATACCTAAGTTTGGCTTGGCTTCTTCATGTCAGACAGATCCTTCAATTATGTCATCTGTAAAGTGGGGGATAATATACCACCTGCCTCATAGGGTTGTTGTGAAGATCGAATGAGGCATTATCTATAAGTCAGTTAGAACAGCATCTGGTACTCAGTGCTATGGTGTGTTTCTGCAGGATGACCTTCCCCAAGTTGCCATGTCCAGTGAGTTGCTGTCTACAGTTCTTTGGGAGATGATGGGGCACCATGAGGTCATCCCTAGCTAAGGAAAGTATGTCCAGAACTAAATGCAAGAACCAAGGGGCTCTTTCTGCTGCCTCTGAAGCCCTCCAGCTGATGTTACAGTTCCCATCTTCTCCCCACCCTGATTTTTCTGCTGTCTTTATTTTGGCTAAGCTTGAAAAAGTTTCTCCAGCATGACCCCTTGGGTTCCCCTTCATTGAACACATTCACCTCCACTAACTACCTACATCCGAGCCCTCCTGTCTCACTGCAAGGACTGGCATTTGTAAAAGTGGAAGGTAGAGGGGCTTCATCTTGGTCCCAGGAGATCTGGGCTCCTGTTCTAGCTTGGCTTCTATTCTATGATCCTTTGCCTCTGTGGGCTCATTTTCTCATCCATGGGATGGATAATAATGCATATTTCACAGGGGATGTTATAAGAATAAAATCATGCATTAGGAGTTCTAGGTTGCCTAAAAAGCAACCTCTTGGTACCCCAGAGCAAGTAGGGGTGACCAGCTCACCTTAGCTACCCCTCAGTTATGTTTCAAACCTGTCTGTCCCTGGGGTTCCATACTCACACTACAGACACCCAGTTACATACACTGCGCTTAATCTTTTGGTGCCATAGGCCATTTTAGCAGTCAAGTAAAGCCAGCACACCCTCTCAGGATCATGTTTTTAAGTGCCTAAAAATAAAACACATAAGATTAAAAGGAAACAAAGGTGTGACTCTATCCACAGGTCCTTGGGAGATCCTTCTTCCACTAAAAACCCTTTGCATGGTTTCTCTGTTATATTCCTATACTGTATACTTATACTCAGTATACTGTTATACTCCCTCCCCCCACACACTCTAAATGAAAAATGGGTTTTCTGTGTCCGTATTTCAGCTCACCTGCACTAACGAACCTTGCTCATTATTTATTCTCTGTGGTGTGACTTTAGGCAAGTCACTCTGCACTTCAACTGTTATTATTGCTGTGCTTTGCCAGTGACTCACTGTTGGTGCAGTGAGGCGAATCAGGGAACTCTTCAGAGGCAGAAAGTAAAAAGAGGAGTGACTCAGGCCTCAGGGTGGCGTCCTGACCTTGGCACACAGTAGGGGTTCAATAAATAATTGCTGGGTGAATGAAAGGGAAGTTGTGATGTGGATTGAAAGGACCCACTGTTCCCAAGCACATTGGCAGCACAGTTTTGTACAAAGTTGCAGCCGTTCTCATCTATTCATCAAGGCAGGCCTGCGTTCAAGGCAAGCCTGCGTTAATGGGTTCTTTCAAGGTCAGCATTTTCCCTCCAGGATTCCATTCGCTTCTGGCTGTGCCTAGGGGATTACCCGACTCGGATGGGGAAACTGAGGGAACGGGTCTGCCTAAGTGAGGCAACAGCAAGATAAGTCACGATTAATTCATTGAGTGATTGAGATACAATCTTTGGCGAACTCGGTTGCCTGGCCCTGCGCCTTTCGATTCTCTGCTAAACTCCGTAATCCATCGCGACTCCCTTGAGCCGCTGTTTCCCGCGCCCAGACCTGGTGTCCTCCGCTTCTCAGAGCTGGCGTTGGACTTCCAGGCTCAGGCTCAGGCTCACACTCCTCCCTAACGCTGGCCGGTCCCCGCTTCCAAAAGCTGACTCGCTGACTGGACACCGCCTTTCCATCCTCCCCGTCTCGTTCCGCCCCTGGTCTGCTTCCTGGATGTGGTTCTGCCTCCACGTCGCCTCCCGGACCGCGGCTGCCGGGCCTGAACCCCGCCTTCCGGGCCTGTCTCTTCCCCCGCTCCAGATCGCCTTCACTCCGCGGGCTTTGTCAAGGATCGGCTTCCTGGGCTACGAACTGGTCCCACTGTTCCTCCCTAGCTCGACCCGTCTGCCTAGGCTTCTGGGTTCTGGTCCCACCTCCCCCGCCTGCATTCCGCTCTTGCCCCACCTACCAGGGGCATAGGCTCCGCCCCTCCCAGATTGGTTCCGCCTACCAGGGCTTGGCTCTGCTCCTTTCTCCTCTGGGGCTACGGCCACGCCCCTCCGAGCCCCGCCCCGCCCCTTTGGTTTTAGTTCCACCCCTGAAGGTTTGACTCCCAGTGATTAAGCTCGCTGGAGCCTGCAGGCTTCTGGACCAGATTTCACAGTGGCAGAGGCACACAGTAAAGCGTCATGCAGTGCCTGGGGGTCCCGAGCCGGAGCTGGGGCCGGAGCCGGGGCCGGAGCCGCTCCAGGGAGCTTTACCTGCAGGAGCAGAGCCTCAAGGTGGCGGCACTCAATGGGCAAAGGCTGGGTAAGGGACACCAAGAACACTGAGAGCTGCGGGGAATGGGAAAGCAGCTGGAACAGGACACAGACTACCTGTCCCTGAGCTTCCAGCCTTTGCACTGCGAGCCTTTGTTTAATTCTTCTATGGGGCTGTTGACAGTGGGGGCACGTGGGAGTGAGTACTGTGGGGATTAGTTACCCTTCTGACCTAACTCAGCTCCTCCAAAGCTCTCCAACCCTTGTCACCCCCAGCTCCTCCTGTTTATAAATTTTTTTGAAAAATCACTGGAGATTGACCCAGTGTATAATTGGTATGACTGTGTGACCCAATGAGATAGTTCAAGTCTGTGTAGTCCAGGTATGCCTGTATGTGACAAATGACAGTGGGTAACTCAGTAGTGACTGAGTGATGATCACACACGTGGCACTCTGGGGCCATTGTGTAGTAATGATGGTGTGTAATACTGTGTAACCAAGTATGTGACACTGTGGTATCGGAGTGTCTGCGTGTAACCAACTGTAACGGTGTATGATCTACTGTGATACTGTGCAACAGAGTGTGGCTATGTTTGATAGATGTGACAGTGGTGACCCAAGGTGACTGAGTGATTCTGTTATTCTGTGTTATGGTGTGTGTGTGTGTATGTTATGTGGGTTTTCTGATGTTGATACTCTGTGGCTGTGTGACCCTGAGTGGTGGCTGCATAAAGTAATGTTTCATAGCACTGACCCTGTGGCCTGCTCCTAAGTCCTGACTTCACCATGCAACTTCCTTCAAGCTTAGTTTCCTCATCTATAAAATGAAGATTATGATGCTGCCTTCCTCATAGGATTGTTGGGGGGAATATGTATATGTGCCAACAATAGTATTTTATTCAAATACTAACTGTTATTATGGTGGCTGCTATTATTACTGCCATGATAATTTGATATTCTAACTGTATATTATGTGGCTGTATGTGACTAACTGTAATATTGTGCAACTCCATGTGACAATGTATAGTTGGCGGGGGGCTGCGTGTGGTGTGTGTGGCTCATTGTCTCTTTGAGGTTGTATCTGGCAGTGTGATTGTGTGTGATGTTGTAGTGTGTGATAGTGTATTTGTGTCACTATATCTCAGTGTATTGCTGTGGATTCCAGGCCCAGTGTGTCTTCATTATGTATCACCCTAGATACATGGGCAGGAGTCATAGCACCCCTTGGCTTCCCACAGGCACCTGCAGCACAGACTGTGCCTTCTATATGCCACCTCCTTGAGGTAACTGGCCTGGGCAGTTTAGTGAGGCCACAGGTTAACCCAAGGCCCCTGAGCTCAGCACTCCTCCAGGCCCTCCTAGAGCAAGAGAAGGTGCGATAGCTGAGTGAGTGGGACTTGGTGAAGGATGCCACATGCTTCCTATATACTAAGGAAGCAAGGGTGGTAGGGCATGAGCCCAGAGGGCTCCCACTGAGTTTAAGAGATGGAGGTACCTGCCCAGATTTCCCAATGGCCCAGAGGGCAGTGACCGTGATCTTTCTGGAATTATCAAGGCCCACCTTGGGACTGAGGTCTCCCTCCTGGCAGCTATGTCTGCGACTAGGGGCTTATCTCTGCCTGACTGCAGACATGGCCACAGCCTGGCTCCAGGACAGGATGAACATGTCATCTCTTCATGGTGTTTTCCAGAACAGGAGGGTGGGACTCACTTTCTACTTCCTGACAAACCCCCATACCCATCTGATCTGTCAGCAGTGGCTTGCCCTGATGTGTACCCAACTTAGGGAGTGGGGTGCTGGCAGATAGTAAGGAGGTGATCCTCCCAGCTATATCTCAGCCTTAGATAGAACAGTGGAATCTCCCAGCAGAGGGCAGAGGTGGCCGGCTCCTCCGGCACCCCGGGAACTCCCTTACTCTCCCTCTTGTGCTAGGCCTGTCACATACAGCCAATGGTTTGGAACATCCTGTAGAAGCCCCCTTCTCCTCCACTAGCCTCTCCTTGGGTTGGAGAGGAACTGCCCATGCTAAGGTGCAGTGTTTTCTGGAAGTGCCTGGACAGACCAGAGACACAGGCATAGGAGGACACGTTAGACTGTTGTCTCTGAAGAAGCCCAGGGATACCTCCCTCCTTTAGCACTGTTCTCACCTCAGGGCTGATGAGGGAACAGAGGACAGAGAGAGGAAGAGTTGCCTAAAGCCTGAGGGTAGTGGGAGTGAATGTTAGTACAGGGCTCTGTCCCCACCAAAGCAGGAACTTGGGAGAGGTAGAGAAAGTGTGGGTAGCTGAGGCTTGGGGAAGTGGTTCAGAAGGTTCTGCAGACTCTGCAGATATATGAGACAGGCTGCCAGGGAACATGGGACATGGATAAAGTAGGAAAGGATATCAGGAATTGTGAATCTAGGCTCAGAAAAGAAAAAGTCTATGGCTTTATGAGGGCCACCCAACATAGGCCTAGGCACAAGCCCCTCATCAGACTGGACCTTTGGGGTGGGTCCCTGATGCCACCACTCTGTTGGAGTAGAAGTACAAAGATGACTGGTAGGCCACATAGATTGGGGAATAGAAATGATATAGCCAATTAGCTTTGAACAGAGATGGCTGCTGAACTCTATGTGCCTAGAGTCACATGTGAGCATACACACACACACACAACATACACACCACACTTATAGATGAATCTAAGTGTATATTAAATTGATGTGTTATTAAGGTGTGGGTTACAGGTCCATTTTATCACAGTTGACACAGAATCTGCTTGGGACTGAGCGTTTCTGAGGAGCCAGGCTTGGTGTCCCCATAGTGCCTCCTGTCAGGGCCTGTAGGACAGAGGGCATTGCATCTTTGAGAGCCTATGCTTCAGGCTAGCCTGCATCTCTGGGAGCAGTGGAAGAGTTGAGCAGAAGGTGGGCCAGGCCACCAGGGCTCTGGTCCTCCCTGTGGGCTCTGCACCAGCCTTTCTGAAGGGGCTGCCCTGGCTTTGTTTCTGCACTTCCAGGGGCCCCAGACCCAGGACCCTCAGCAATGGGCATGGAGCACAAAGGAACAGGGCCATCCCAGCAGGCCAAACACAGTGGGCTTATCATTCTCTTATGGGGAAAAGGTCAGGTACCTGCTCAAGCAGACTCTAGTCAGGGGTTGGAGTAGCAGGGAAGATGATAGGCACAAGGGTCCCACAGTGACCACAGCTTTGACACCAAGAACTACATTGTTGTCTCCACAGATCTATGCATCATCTCACTTGAAGTTAGAACTCCTGTTTGAGATGGATGGTATTATTTTATAGATGGGAAAGCAAAGACCCAGCTACATGAAGTCACTTGTTTAGGTCACACAGGGGTCACGTAGGGTGCCCAGACCCAGGCACAAATGATCCTGGAGCCATTGGAATTGAGAGGTTGTTTGGCTCCATGGTGCCCTGGGGTCTATTTCCATCTGTGTCTGCCCTCTCTCCCCCTGCGTGGCCTGATCTTTTGATCCCAGCTTCTTTCAGTCTATTGCAACTCCTAGAGGTGACCAGGAAGAGCCCACCATTTCCTAGGGTTCTGTTCCCCCAGGAACCAGGGCTTCTTGAATTGGCTGCCCTTCCTTTGCCCAGTCAGCTGTGGGGGGCAGGTCACGGTGTATGGGTATGGTCTTGAGTGGGCAAGTGTCCTGCAGTTTGCATGACTGCCTCAGCTGTGGTTGGAGGTGACTCCTGGAGGAGGCAGGCACTGGGAGTAGGCAGGAGTGTGGGACAAGGTGGGTAAAGAGAGCTGAGGATGAGACTGGGGAAACGTGGGCTGAGAGGGTCCAGAGGTGGGCATGGCCAGTGTGGAGCCAAAGGCATCAAGGACCCTGGTGGAGGAGATGACATCTTACTGGTGTTGACCCCCTAGGCCTGCAGGATGACAAAGACTTACATGCCCTGCTGAAGGGCAGCCAGCTCCTGAAGGTGAAGTCTAGCTCATGGCGAAGAGAGCGCTTCTACAAGTTGCAGGAGGACTGTAAGACCATCTGGCAGGAGTCCCGCAAGGTCATGAGGTCCCCAGAGTCCCAACTGTGTGAGTATCCTGGGCCATGGCGGGGGGGGGGGGCAGTATGGATGGGGTTCAGTGAGAGGAGCCAGTTAAATCACCTTTAAAGAAACTGAGGTCTAATTTGGGTTGGAGAGGGCAACTGTGTAATGAGGACCACAGTGCTAAAGCTCCTTGGGGTGAGGACATATAACCAAGACCAGACAAGGGCAGAGCCAGGCTCAGCAGCAAGGAGGGAGCTGCACAGGGTTACTTGAATCACAGGTATCCTTCAAGTGTGGGAAGGAGGGAAGTTGGGTAAATTAGCATTCCAGGTGTGGTAGTCCAAAAGACAGGCCCAAAGTCCAGAGGCAGATAAGGCCTTTCCGCCTATCAGAGCCCAGGGTGTGAGGTGGGGCGTAGGAAGCAGATCCTCCCTGGAACTGGAGCCATAGGAGGTTGGGGTGGAGCAAGGTGAGGATATACAGAGAAAGGCCACTGCTGGGGCACTCCCTCAAGGAGGATGTGGGTGTGAAGGCTTTCTGGAAGCTTCTGAAAAGGCCTAGGAACACAAGGCTTGGGCAACAGATTCTGTAAAATGAGATGTTCTTGTCTTCACTTTTACTCGGTGGAAAAAATGTTAGTTGAATACCACCCAGTAGAACTGTCTGCAATGAAGCAAATGTTATCTGTACTGTCCATTATGGCGGCCACCAGCCACAGGTGGCTGCTGAGCCCATAAAGCATAACTAGTGTGACTAAGGAACTGAGTTTTAAATTTTACTTCATTTTAACTAATTTATATTTAAATAGCCACAAGTAGCTGATGGCTACTCAATTGGATAGTGCAGATAGATCATTCCAGTCTAGGGTTAAATAGGTGGGGCCACTGGCAAGTCTGTAGGGAGCAAGACTAGACTTGGTGACAAATCCCAGGTAGGGAAAAGGTGTAAGGAAGGGGAGGTTCCACCCACTGAGAGGGCTCTAGTAGGGTGCCTTGAACCCAGGAATAGTCTGCCAGGCATCGGGATACTGGACAAAAGCCAAATAATGCATGGCCTGCCAGCCTGTGGCCTGTGGAGGGGCTTGAGGTAAAGCGGGGTGGGAACAAGGTCAGATGGGGAGAACCCTGCTGGGTCCTTGGAGTTGTGAGCCGTGAAAGTCTCTGAGCAGTGCAGGGCAGGTTCTGAAGGGATGGGGCTCATGTGTGTTCTCAGAAACCTCCCTGAACCTATGTCTGCCCCAGCCCAGCCTGCTGCTGGCCAGTACGAGAGTGACCCCCTGACCTTGCCTCTGTGGCGCCAGACAGGCTCTTTCACTGGGCTCCTGCCCTGATATGGGGTTTCCTGTTAGAGGCTAGTGGGTGGGGGCATCGTGGGAACAGGGATCCTATACTGGGAGCCCTGGGGATTCCTTAGAGCCCCCCTACCTGCCAATACGCTTAGGTGACTCCCAGTGTGTGTCTAGTGCTTGGTGGGGAGCCTGTAGGAGCAGGCTCAGGTAAAGGAGTAGGAGATTCAGGCCCTTCCAGCAGGAACCCCCATCTGGGCTGGTGAGACCAGAATCTCATACTGGGACAGCCATGAGCAACAGGGCAGGAACAGCATTCAGGCAGGAGACCCAGTGTGAGCAAAGGTGCATGGGTGAGCTTGGGGCAGTATGAGGGGCTGTGCCCTGAGAGCAGGAGCTTCTGAGTAGCAGATCTAGGGTCAGGAAGCCAAGTGCTCTCAGGTAAAGAGCATGGCCCAAAGAGACTAACGTGTTGGACACATGAGACGGGCCTCATGCTGAGCATGCCTGTTGCTCCCTTCTCTGGGCAAGCAGTGAAACTGTTGTCCTTTCCTGCACTTTACCCCTGGGGAAACTGAGGCCAGGTGGTAGAGGAGTGACGCATCCCCCACTTCTCTTTGGCACTGCTTTCTGCTCTCTAGTCTCCCTGTGGTCACTGGTTCTCAATAGACAGGGTGTTATCAGCAGTGAGGACAGCTGGACTTTATCTCTGAGGCATATGAGACCAGGGGCCTAGGGGTTCCATGGTGTAGGCTTCCTGTTTTCATTCCCAGCTGGGAGGCAGCTGCACCTATACCTGCTGTGGGGCCTCCTGGGAACAGAGGGATTAGGCAAGGATATGCTCTGCACCCCAAATGGCTGGGGCCCATGTGTCCCATTCCTCAGAGACTATGGCCAGGGCTGGGTACATGCCACACATGTGGACCTGCAGGTGGCTAGGAGGCCCCTGGCACTCAGGGTGGGGTTTGTTCAGGGAGGGACAGGCAAGCCTTCAGTCAGAGGGAGTCTAGGACCCAGCACAGATGGATGAAGGTGGCTCAGGATGGGTGTGTGGCAGGATCCTGCCTGGATCCTCCTGCTAGAAGGACATCATGAGCCTGTCTAGTGGGCCTGGTTCTCTGTGAGGCCAGTGGGATGGCAGGTACCTAGGGTCTTGTATCCCCCTGAAGTTTGGAAGGCTAGGCTCTGACGGCACTCCCTCTGGCTCCTAAGGGCCCTCAGACCCTTAAGGACACACTTCATTCTGCCCCTTAGGATCCTGGAGGGCACGGCCTTCCTGCAGCCCTCAGAATACATAGACACAGAGAAAGCTTTGATACAAACACTTCTGCCCCTGTCTTTAGTCCTCTGTCCCCACACCCCAGGCCAGGGCTGACTGAGGGCCCTAGTCTCCTAAATGGTCAGGAGAGGGGCCTGGAAGCTCTTGTGGTCTTGAGGGGGAGGACAGGTCCAAAGGTTGGGAGGGTACATGACCCCTCTGTCTCATAGGTATAAAGCTCCAGGGTGGCCTCCCTCTCCCCATCTCAAAGACCCCTGCCCTGCCCCAGTGCTCTCCCCAGAGCCTATTCTTTGCATTACGGAGTTGGGGGGTCTGGGGTCCCAGTTGCCCTTCCCCTTCTGAGATCTTTATCTCTGTCTCTCCCCGTGTGTTTCCACTCTGCCCATTGTGACTGTCTCACACTGTCTCTACCTCAGTCTGTCTTTCTTCCACTTTTTTGTCCCCCCTCCTATGCCCTCCTGTCCTTCTCCCTTCCTTCTCTCTGGACTCAAGGCCTCAGCTCCGGTCCTGGTGGTGTCTCTAAGCTATTTCCCCCTCTATTGTGGTCTTGGCCGTGTCAGAGGCAGGGACTGGCCTCATGTCATGCTCTGCCTCCGCCACCATCTTACCCCTCTTGTAGTCTCCATCGAGGACATTCAGGAGGTACGGATGGGGCACCGCACAGAGGGCCTGGAGAAGTTTGCCCGTGACGTGCCCGAGGATCGCTGCTTCTCCATTGTCTTCAAGGACCAGCGCAATACACTAGACCTCATCGCTCCATCACCAGCGGATGCCCAGCACTGGGTGCAGGGTCTGCGCAAGATCATCCATCACTCAGGGTCCATGGACCAGCGACAGAAGCTGCAGCAGTATCCTCTTGGTGGCAGTGAGTCCAGGCCTGACCTGTGGACAGGCTGTAGTTATCCCTGGGCAGCCTGGGTATGGAAGGTGGCTTAGTCAATTTTGGCTGCTATAACTAAATAGCATAGTCCAAGTGGCTTAAACAACAGAAATTTATTTTCTCAGTCTGGAAGCTGTAAATTGGAGGTCAGGGTACCAGCATGGTCAAAGCCTGGTGAGGGCCCTCTCCTGTGCTTGCAGATGTCTGCCTTGGCGTTGCTTTCTCATATGGCAGGAAGAGAGACAAAGGCTCTCTTTATAAAGGTACTTTTGTCTCTCCTGTAAGTATACTAATGCTATCTTGAGGGCCTCACCAAACCTAATTACTTCCCAAAGGCCTCATTTCCAAATACCATCACAATGAAGGTCAAGGCTCCAACATATGACATTTGTTGTCTAAATGTTAATTCAGTCTATAGCAGAAGGGCAGAAGGGAAGGTGCATGGAGCCTCCTTCAGTCTACTCTGACTCAAGACCAGACAGCTGTGCAGTCCCTGACACTCCCTGGGGCCCCTCTGTAGAGCATAGAGATGAGAGATCGGAAAGGCTCAAGGGAGCAGCTCACATCAGTGGGAGACTTAGTGTGGGGTGTTCTAATCATGTTTTCTAGAGTTACTATGCTTTTCCCCTGTGGAAATTGGGAGACGATGGTACCTACCTATGCCCTGTTTTAGGCAGTGGTCTGGTTCCTCTGGGCCTAGTGTTCAAGCCAGCTGTGAATTTAAAATAAAGTAGCTTCAAAATCTAGTTGCACAACAACCTACTAGTGTATGATCCAAAGTCCTCAGGCTTTTGGCACATATGGATCTAGGTAGAGCCAGTTCAGCTCCCTCTTTTTTTTTTTTATGACAACTTTATTGATGCATAATTCCCATGCTATGCAATCAACCTTTAAATTAACCCCATTCAGTGCTTTTTTTTTTAAATTTTTTTTTTGGTTGTACATGGACACAATATCTTTATTTTATTTATTTTAATGTGGTGCTGAGGATCGAACCCAGTGCCTCACGCATGCGAGGCAAGCATGTAGCTCTACCACTGAGCTACAATCCCAGCCCCCCATTCAGTGCTGTTTAATATATTTACAATTGTACGATCATCCCCACAATCAATTTGAGAACATTTTATCACTTCGAAAAGAAAGACTGTACTCTTTATCTGCCACTTCCCATTTCCCCTCAACCCCAGAGGTAGACAGCCACTGGCCATTGATCTACTTCCCGTCTCTATTTGCCTGTTCTGGACATGTCATATAAATGGAATCACACAGTCTTTTGAGACTAGCTTCTCTTTTTTGGCAGGGGCAGGTGAGAGGGAGGTACCGAGAATTGAACTCAGGGGCACTCAACCACTGAGCCACATCCCCAGCCCCATTTTGTGTTTTATATAGAGACAGGGTCTCACTGAGTTGCTTAGAGCCTCGCTGTTGCTGAGGCTGACTTTGAACTCGCGATTCTCCTGTCTCAGCCTCCCAAAGTGCTGGGACTACAGGTGTGCGCCACGGCACCCGGCTGAAACTACCTTCTTTTATCTAGTATGATGTTTTCAACTTGCATCCATGTTGTAACATGTATCCATACTTCATTCCTGCTAATATTCCATTGTATAGTTATGCCATGTTTTATTTATCCATTCATCAGTTGATGGACATTTGAGTTATGTCCACTTTGGGGCTTTTATCTCGTCTGCTCTTCATATCTTTGTATATAAGTTTTGTGTGGACATATGTTTTCATTTCTCTCCAGTGAATTCTAAGAGTGGAAGGGGTGGGTCAAGTGAATTCTATGTTTAACCTTCTGAGGAGCTGCCAAACTGTGTTACAAAGAGGCTGCGCCAATTTACATTCTCACCAGCAGTCTTATAGGGGTTTCAGTTATTCGCATCCTTGACAACACTTGTTGTTTGTACTTTTTGATCCTTCCTTTTCATAGCTGAATTTTTTTTGTTGGGGAGGAGTACTGGGGATTGAACCCAGCGTCACTTAACCACTGAGCCACATCTTCAGCCCTTTTTAATATTTTATTTAGAGACAGCGTCTTACTGAATTGCTTAGGGCCTTGCTAAGTTGCTGAGGCTGGCTTATTTATTTATTTATTTTTTTAGTTGTAGGTGGACAGAATATCTTTATTTTATTTTTATGTGGTGCTGAGGATCGAACCCAGTGCCTCACGCGTGCTAGGCGAGCACGCTACCACTGCGCCATAACCCCAGCCCGTTAAGCTCTTTTTAAATGGATCTATTTATTTATTTATTTTTATTTATTTATTCATTTTGGTATGGGGATTGAACCCAGGGGTACTTTACCACGGAGCCACAACCCCGGCCCTTTTTTATTTTATTTTTTTTTTGAGACAAGGTCTCACTAAGTTGCTGAGACTGGCCTTGAACTTGGAATCCTCCTGCCTCAGCCTCCAGAGTCACTGGAATTACAAGGATGTGCCTCCATGCCCGCCTATTTATTTTATTTTGTTTATTTATTTTTAATATATATTTTTAGTTGTTTATGGACTTTTATTTTATTCACTGATTTATATGCAGTCCTGAGAATCGAACCCAGTGCCTCACACATGCTAGGCAAGTGCTCTGTGATAAAATACACATAATGTAATACACACACCCTCTTAACCATTTAAATGTACAATTCAGTAGGAATAAGTATATTCACATTATTGAATAAGCAGCGTCCAGAGCTCTTTTTGTTTTGCAAAACTGAAACTCATTCTTCCCTTACCCTCACTCCTGACCCTGGCAATCACCATTCTGTTTTCTGTTTCTATGATTCTGTCTACGCTAGGTTCCTCATGTAAGTTGGAATCATATAGTTTTTGTCTTTTTATGACTGATTTATATCACTTAACATAATATTCTCAAGTTTTATTCATTTGATAGCATGTGTTAGAATGTCCTTTTAAAATAATATCCCATTGTATGTATGTGCCACATTATGTTTATTTATTTATCTACTACTAGACAGTTGGATTGTGTCTGCCTTTTGGCTGTTGTGAATAATACTGCTGTGAACATGGGTGTACAGATAAATCTCTTCGAGAACCTCTTTCTATCTGAAGAGTATATCTCTAGAGGTAATATTGCTGGATCACATGGTAATTTTATTTGCTTTTTTTTTTTTTTTTTTTTTACAGAATATCTTTATTTTATTTTTATGTGGTGCTGAGGATCGAACCCAGTGCCTTATGCATGCTAGGTGAGCACGCTACCACTGCGCCATAATCCCAGCCCCCTTTATTTGCATTTTTTTAAGGAATTACGACAGTGTTTTACACAGCAGTGGTACCATTTTACATTCCAATCAGTAGTGTGCAAAGGTTCCAATTTCTCCACATCCTTGCTAATACTAGTTATTTTCTTCTTTTTTATTTTTATAGTGGTATTATCCTAGTGAGTGTGAAGTATTATCTCATTTTGATTTATTTGCATTTCCTTAATGAGTAATGATGTTGAGCATTTTTTCATGTGCTTTTTTCTATACTCTTTGGAGAGATATCTATTTAGATCCTTTTCCCATCTTTTGATTGAGTTGTTGTCTTTTATTATTGAGTTATAAGAGCTTTTTAAAGATTCTAGATGCAAGTCTCTTGTGATTGTCTCATGCAAATAATTTCTCCCATCCTATGAGTACCTCTTTCCTGATGGTATTCTCTGAAGCACAAAGTTTTAGTTTTGATAAGTGTAATTCATCTACTTTTTTTTCAGTTATTTGTGCTTTTTAGTATTGTATCTAAGAAGGCTTTGTTCAAAGTCATGAATAATTTACTTATATTTTATTCTAGAGTTTTATCATTTTAGCTCTTACATTTAAGACTTTGATCCATTTTTCAGCTAATTTTTGCATATAGTGTGAGGTAGGAGATCCAATTTCTTTTTTCTTTTTCTTTTCTCTTTTTACATGTTGATATACAGTTGTTCCAGCACCACTGCCAGACAGGAACTAGTTGAAGAGATTATTCTTGCCCACTGAATTGTCTTAGTATCCTTGTAAGAAACCAAATTGAAGCCAGGCACAGTGGTGCAAGCCTGTAATCTCAGCACTTTGGAAGGCTGAGACAGGAGAATCGCGAGTTCAAAGCCAGCCTCAGCAACAACTAGGTGCTAAGCAACTCAGTGAGACCCTGTCTCTAAATAAAACACAAGATAGGGCTGGGGATGTGGCTCAGTGGTCAAGTATCCCTGAGTTCAATCCTCGGTACCAAAAAGAAAAAGAAAAAAGAAAAGAAATCAAATTGACTGTAAATATGAGGATTTATTCTGGGCTCTCAAGTCTGTTCCATTTGTCTGAATGTCTGTACTTGCACTGGCACCATAATGTCTTGATTAGGTAATTTTATAGGAAGTTTTGAAATTGAAAGTGTGAGTCCTCCAAATTTGTTCCTTTTTAATTTTTTGCAAAACTATTAGGGTTATTCTAGGTCTCTTGAATTTCCAAATGAATTTTAGGAAGAGCTTGTCAATTTCTGCAAAGAAGCCAGCAAGGTTCTGATAGGGATCGTACACTAATTTGGAGAGTATTCCCAGCATAGCAATATCAAGTCTTCTTATCCATGAACATAGATGTCTTTATATTTACCTATGTCTTGTTTCATTTCTTTAAACAGTGATTTTGTGGCTTTTCACGGGATAAGTTTTGCACTTTAGAACTTTTAATTTCAAATTATTTTAGTCATTTTGATGCTGTTGTTATATGTTTTCTTAATTTCACTTTTAGATTGTTCATTGCTACTGTAGGTGGACCTCCTTTCGAGGACACACTTTGAGTCCTGTTGGTGTGCTTCCTTTTCTGTGTGCTTTTCAGCATTTGAAAGAATTTTAAGCATTATTTCACAAGGCCACATCTACCTGATTTTGAGCTTTCTTTAAAGCCTGATTCTGGGGTACTTTTCCCACAGTCACCCCCCTTGGACAGCCTTATTCTTAGACATCTCGTGCCCTGCTACATGAGACCTCAGGATCATAAAGCCATCTCTCCTGTTGAGTGGCCTTCAGCACAGGGAACTGGTAGAGTCGATGGTTTCACTTGGTATTCTCCCATGATTAAGTACATATATATAGGGCTGGGATTGTGGCTCAGTGGTAGAGCGCTTGCCTCGCATGCATGAGGCACTGGGTTCGATCCTCAGCACCACATAAAAATAAAACAAAATAAATACATATGTATATATATACACACGTATGTGTAAAATTTGGATCTATGTATATGTAAAATTTAGAAATTGTGGATATGTTCGAATGCAGTTTCAAAGAACCTCAAGACCCACCTCCTCCAGAAACTGCCATTTGCACTCTCCTAATCTTTTTTTGTGCATTTCAATTTGCCTAATGATGCCTTTGCCAAAAATAGTAGAGATCATACATTTGTGATGCTTTTGCAGTATAACATATCACAATTGTTTACCTTAGTGAAGTCTCCATAAACAGCTTTAATTACTATAATATTCCACTGAGTAGATGCACTGTAAACTATAAATCTATTTCTGTAGTGCTGAAAATTTATTTTAGTCTTTGACTAATATAAATAACATGGCAAAGAACTATGTTCATAAAACCTTTCAGTCTTCAGTATTTCCTTACCAATGGATTCCTAGAAATGGAGTGAAATGATACAATAGTTGTTTTAATCTCTTTTTCATTATTGTAATGAAATACCTGAGGCTGGCTAACTTTATAAAGAAGGGAGATCTATTTAGCTTACAGTTCTGGAGACTCAAGGGCATAGTGCTGGTATTAGCTTGGCTCTGTTGAGGTCTTAATGGCTGATGGCATCACGATAGTGGAGCCTGAGGATAAGAATAGATCACATCACCAGATAGGAGCTAGAATGAGACTGGGGTCCCACAAGCTCTTTCAAGGGCACATCTTCAATTGACCTAAGGACCTCCTACTTGTCCCCACTTCTTAAAAGTCCATACCACCTCCCAACATTGCCACAATAAAGACCAAGATTCCACCATACGAACCGTGGGGGACAAACCACATCCAAACCACAGCAATATTTTAAAGCTTTAGCTGTCCTAAAGATTGTACCAATGTATCTTGCCCAAGCTGTGGATGAGTGCCCTGTCCACTTGACCTTTACCTGTACTGGGTATTATACTTTTATGTTTGCAAATGCCTAGTTTATATTTTCTCATTTTGTTATTAGGGTCTTCATATTATTTTCTTTTTAATTAACTTTTCTAAGCCTTTGTTATACATGTTTCCTTTAGTCTGCCAAATGGATGAGTTTTCATTTATTTGGCCCTTAGATTTTATTTTATATATTTATTTTTTTGGTATTGGAGATTGAACACAGGTCCTCATGAATGCTTAGCGTGCGCTGTATGACTGAGCCCCACCCCCAGCCCCCATTGCTTTGTAATTCCTTCTAGAAATCCGCTGCCATTGTTTTCTATTGTGTTCTACTTTGTTTTTCTACCATTCGTTTTTTTCTACTGAAGTGAGGTTTCCTTGTCTTTGTTCTATCTAGTACTCTGATTTCTGTGGAATGTATGGTGGAGCTTCCCTTCTCTAGTTCCTCAAGGTCAAGCATGAGGGGAGGCAGCAGTGGAGACAGGACTGCCCCAATCATGATGATGGGACCCAAGCCTTGTTCTGCATGTGATGTCCCCACCTTCTGACCAGTTGCTGAAAATTTGCTGTTTCCTATAAACTAAGACTCAAGTACTAGTCAGGTTGGCGGAAAGGTACTTGCTGAACACCAGAAGCACCTAGTTTGCAGTGTTGATGGTAGTTATCACTGGGGGACAGAGCTCTGCGGGCCTTGTTTACCTTTTTGGTATTTACTAGCCTGTCTACTGTGAGCCTTTGTACATTAAGAAATTTTCTAAACATTGTGAATGTTTCAAAACCAGCAAATAGAACAGGATTCCTTGATGGGAAGTAGCATTGTCCTCCAGAGAGTCTACCAGGTCTTGCCTCACATGTGGAGCACAGGCACTAGCCAGGCCTGTGGGGAAACATGGGCAGCTTCAGCTTAAATGTGGTTCCGGCTAGAACCTGGATGGGTTCCAGGGCTTTTGGGTTCTTTCCTTACTTCTTGCCCAGCTGGATTCACTCTTGCTTACGAAAAGCTGACAAAAACAAAGACAATAAGATGAGCTTCAAGGAGCTGCAGAACTTCCTGAAGGAGCTCAACATCCAGGTGGACGACAGCTATGCCCGGAAGATCTTCAGGGTGCGTTTGGGGTTGCGCAGCAGTGGGGTCCTTGATCCCCATCTGTGGCCTGCTCTGAGCCCTGCCTTTCCTGCTATCCTGGCTTTGCAGGAATGTGACCACTCCCAGACAGACTCCCTGGAGGATGAGGAGATTGAGGCGTTCTACAAGATGCTGACCCAGCGTGAGGAGATCGACCGTGCCTTTGCTGAGGCTGCGGGCTCAGGGGAGACGCTTTCAGTGGACCAGTTAGTGACATTCCTGCAGCACCAGCAGCGGGAAGAGGCGGCTGGGCCAGCGCTGGCCCTCTCCCTCATCGAGCGCTATGAGCCCAACGATACTGGTGAGGGTCTGGCAGTCCCAGGACCACTCTGGACTGGGAGACACCTGAGGAGACTGTGGCTAAAGGGAAGGGGTTCTCAGCCAGCCTCAGGGCCCTCGGTCAGTGTTTGCCTGTCCCATGAAATCAGGCAGATGGGAGAGAGGATCCAGTGTCACTGCCTCCGTTTTCCTCTTGATTCCTCCTTCAGAGGGCTTTGAGGACCTTCTCCCCAAGAAATAGGTGACTGGAGAAGCCAAAGCAATTTCTGTTCCTTCATGTCCATTCTGGGTCCACCTTTGACATGTGACTGGCTAGAGAAAATGGATCTCTTTTCCAGAGGGGATGAGATTGTGCCCTCAAGGGCCTCAGGGTTTCAGGACAGAGTCAGAGAAGGTGACAGCCTCACTCTGCGGTGACCATAGTCTGGCCACAAGCCTCAGACTTATCCTGCTTCCCAGAGCTATGGAGGACCAGCTGAGGAGGGCAGGCAGAGGGAGTAGAGGGTCTGTCTTTCCGGAGTGGTAGGCAGCCAGGAGGAGGCCTATGGCAGCCAGCTCTGACAGGCAATGGCGGCTTCCTCCCACCCAGCCAAGGCGCAGCGGCAGATGACCAAGGACGGCTTCCTCATGTATCTGCTATCGGCTGACGGCAGTGCCTTCAGCCTGGCACACCGGAAGGTCTACCAGGACATGAACCAGCCACTGAGCCACTATCTGGTGTCCTCCTCCCACAACACTTACCTGCTGGAAGACCAGCTCACAGGGCCCAGCAGTACGGAAGCCTACATCCGGTACAGTCCAGGGAAGCCTTGTGGGTGGGAGTTAGGGGGGAAGGGACCTGGAACAGGACCTAGAGGGTCCTAGCTACCACCCCTACCCGCAGGGCACTGTGCAAAGGCTGTCGTTGCTTGGAGCTTGACTGCTGGGATGGGCCCAACCTTGAGCCAATCATCTACCACGGCTACACGTTCACGTCCAAGATCCTCCTATGTGACGTACTCAGAGCCATCCGGGACTATGCCTTCAAGGTGGATGCTGTGCCCCTGGGGGATGAGGAGGAGGAGCCTAGGGGTGGCCAACCTATCCTAACATGCCCTTGCGCCTCCAGGTGTCCCCCTACCCCGTCATCCTGTCCCTGGAGAACCACTGTAGCTTGGAGCAGCAGCGTGTGATGGCAAGACACCTGCGTGCCATCCTGGGGCCCATGCTGCTGGACCGGCCGCTGGATGGGGTCACCACTAGCCTACCCTCCCCTGAAGTGTGTGGGGGTATGGGGGTGCCCAAAAGAGAGGGCAGGGACTGAGAGGCCAGGGGGGTCCTGATGAGTTGCCTGTCCATCCCTAGCAACTAAAGGGGAAGATCTTGCTGAAGGGGAAGAAGCTTGGGGGGTTGCTGCCCCCTGGAGGGGAAGGCAGCCCTGAGGCCACAGTTGTGTCAGACGAAGATGAAGCTGCAGAGATGGAGGACGAGGCAGTGAGGAGCCGAGTGCAGCACAAGCCCAGGGTTCGAGAGGGAGCTGTGGGGCGGGAGGCCCTGGGGTCCTTTCCTACCTCCTTCCCCAGCCCCCTGGGATGTTTGCTTTATCTTGGTGCTATGGCTGCCATTCAGAACCTCTGCCCCCTCTCTCTGTCTTCCTCGTCTCTGTGTGTCTGGGTTCCTGGCTCTCAGTGCCCACTCCACCCCAACCTCTGACTCTAACCTGGGCCTCCCCACGGCCCCCAGGAGGACAAGCTCAGGCTGGTGCAGGAGCTCTCCGACATGGTCATTTACTGCAAGAGTGTCCACTTTGGGGGCTTTTCCAGTTCTGGCACCTCCGGGCAGGCTTTCTATGAGATGGCATCCTTCTCAGAGAACCGTGCCCTCCGAATGCTCCAAGAGTCAGGTGAGTGCCTTTGCAGGCAGAGGGTGCCGGCCATCTGTCTGACCATCTGGGGCAGCCAGGGCCAGGCCTGGCTGCCCCTGCTCAGGATCAGAGTTGGCGCTGCCTGCTCCATTACCAGAGAGAACTGACAGGGAGGGCTGTGGGTTCCCCGGGAGGCCTCTACTGCTGATCAAACCACACCTCCCCTCAGGAAACAGCTTTGTCCGCCACAACGAGGGGCACTTGAGCAGGATCTACCCAGCCGGGTGGAGAACAGACTCTTCCAACTACAGCCCTGTGGAGATGTGGAACGGGGGCTGCCAGATTGGTATGGGCCGGCTGGGGCTGGAGGGAGGACATCTGGGGAGGGTTTCAGTCTCAAGGGCCAGAGGCTCAGAGCCTCAGATGCCCCACAGTGAGAGGTCTGGGGACCTGAGCAGGGCCAGATGCAGGGGCTCATGAAACTGGTAAACTCTTTGGAAATATCTCCCCACCAGCATCTAAAATCCCATCATTAGCATACTAGCCCTTTGAGTTTTGACACCAGAAATGGAATGTGTGGTCAGTGTGGTGGGTCAGTTAGGGTGCGGAAGGCAGTGGGTATTGGAGTGGTATTGGGTCCTGCTTCTTACTGTGTAACCCTAGGCCTCAGTGTACCCCGAGAAGGCTGGCTCTAGGCCCCTGAGGTCAGCCCAGCCTGTGACTGCTCTGTCCTGCATGTAGTGGCCCTGAACTTCCAGACACCTGGGCCAGAGATGGACGTGTACCAGGGCCGCTTCCAGGACAATGGGGCCTGCGGATACGTGCTAAAGCCTGCATTCCTGAGAGACCCCAACACCACCTTCAACTCACGTGCCCTGACTCAAGGGCCCTGGTGGTCCCGGAAGCAGCTCAGCATCAGGGTATGGCCAGACCCAGGAGGGACGGGTGCCTGTGGACCTCTCTTCCCCTTCACTGCCATCCCTGAACTCTTCATTGTCCCCCGCTTTTCCTCAGGTCATCTCTGGACAGCAGCTGCCAAAAGTCAACAAGAGTAAGAATTCAATTGTGGACCCCAAGGTGACCGTGGAGATCCATGGGGTGGGCCGGGACTTGGCCAGCCGCCAGACTGCTGTAATCACCAATAATGGTATGACCTGGGTCTGGGCCGGACCCAGCTCCTGGTGCTGCTGGTGTGCATGCTATTGATACAGTGCTTGTGCCCCAGGTTTCAACCCGTGGTGGGACACCGAGTTTGAGTTTGAGGTGGTTGTGCCTGAGCTGGCGCTAGTCCGCTTTGTGGTGGAAGATTATGATGCTTCCTCCAAGAACGACTTCATCGGCCAGTGCACCATCCCCTGGAACAGCCTCAAGCAGGGTGAGTGTGTGGCAAGGGCAGGGGACAGCCCTGGTGGGGGAGGCGGGGCCTCTCTTGTGCAGGGCCTGGCTGTGCCCTGGCACACCCTCCCCAAGTGACCAGAACTCTCCTTCCTGCCTGCCAGGATACCGCCATGTCCACCTCTTATCTAAGAATGGAGACCAGCATCCATCAGCCACCCTCTTTGTGAAGATCTCCCTCCGAGACTAGGCCCATGGGGTCAGGTGGGGTCTACCCTGCGTCCGTCAAGCCCTCTGTCCACACCTGGAAGCAGGGCTGGTGTGGCTGTTCCCAACCTCCACCATGGAGCTAGAGGTCCCTGAACAGCCTTCAATGCTAACATAGTCCATGCTGCTGCCTCTCTGGGGTCCCAGGAGCTGCCCCAGGCCCTGGAACTGTCTTCAATTCCGTTAGCAACAACACTGCAGCCCTCTCCACCCTCTGGCCAGTGTTTTGGTTTTTATAAAAATCACAGTAAGACTAAGGTCAAGGGTATTTTATAAAAATCACAGTAAGACTAAGTCTTGTGGTCTCCCTTCCTGGACCAGAAAATCCCCCGTGAGGCGCATGTCCCTTCCCTATGCTCCTGGGGATTGTCTGGAGAGGGCAGCAAGAAGCACACCCCTCCATGGAGGAGGGCACAGCCTGGAGTATCACAGAGCCCTGTTCCCTGGGAAGGGACCCACAGAGGGATCCGGGTCTGAAGGCACACGTACGGCACCTGGTACACATCACTAGCTTTTATTGACAAAGGGGAAGGGCCTGGGGGTATGAGCAGAGCCACCCAGGACTCAGAAGAAGCCCAGCTTCTTTTTCTCCTGCTGCTGCTTCCACTTGGCCAGGCTGTAGAACTCCTTTTTGGATTTCCCAAAGATGACTTGGAAGTCAGCATCTGAGAGATAGAACTAGGGGAGGGACGTAGGGGAAGCTGTCACGAGAGCCCAGAGTCCTGTCCTACCCAGAGATGTCATCGGGGCACCACAACCCATCTAGGACACGCCTCCCAGGCCCACCATGGGCTGATCATGTCCTGGGCTCCTCCAGCACAGCTCTAGGTGCAGGGCAATAAGTGGTCACCCACCTCCTTGCGGGTGGGGTCCACGCCCTGCGGCAGGTCCTCAGCAGCCTGGTACCTCAGCCGTTCTGGGGGTAGGCTCCCACTTTCTGCCAAGCTGCTGCTGCTGCTGCTGCTGCTAATGGTGGTGCTACTGGTGCTCCTGTCACCTACCCTGGGCCTCGACTCCATCTCTGCGATGTTCTGGGTGTCTTTGATGTCTGACAGGGCTGACGGACCTGCCCTGCCGTTGCGTGGCCACTGGGATAGCTGGAAATTGTTGACTTCCTGTCCAGAGAGGGGCCTCAAACTGGGGAAGATGGGAAATACGCACCCCTCTGGAAGGCCACTGAACCCACCAGCCTCCTGCCCCCAGATGCAACCCTTGCCATCTACCAGGACCCTGCTCACTCTGGACCATGCAATCTAAGCCTGCACATTGGGGGTGATGCCATGGTAGAGTCCCAGTACTCACTACTGTGATCCCAGAGATGGCAGATTCTGCTCCCAAGCAGGAGACCCCACCCTGCACCGCCTCCTCATAGGACTGGTTGTTCTGGGGGCAAGAATCAGGGCAATTATCAGGGCTGGGCAAGATGAGGGGCTACCACTGGGACAAGGCCAGTGAGAACATGATCAGGTCTCCCATGCACACTTTGGAGGTCCCTAGCCAGACCAGCACCTCCTCCTTCAGTTTGCTCAGCGAGGTCCCATTCCCCCCAAATGAGGATGGGGCTAGGAGTTTGGGGCCTCACTCACCGACCACTTATAGGGGTCCCAAGTGGAGAACCATCCAGTGAAAGTGGATGGCTCGTGGCCTTGCTTAACCAGCACGATGGGAGTTGCCAGGTTTCTCCCTGCTGGATGAGTCTTCAGGTACTCCTGGCCCCAGGCCACCGCCTCCTTCCGCTCACTGGCAGCAGCACCAAGCCACAGGAAGATCTGGGCCACAGAGGGGGCCTGGTCTTGGACATGTGGAGGGGCTACCTGGAGCCAGCTACCTCCTCTTAGCTCTCTGTCTATCAGAGGACTTCAGAACGCCACACGCACAGCCCTGGCCAACCAGATACGCCCAGCAAGCTGCCATCCACACAACAGTGAACACAAGAGCATCAAGGGCATGCCCTCATGCACTCAACCCACAAATATTTATTGAGCACTCACTGTAGGCCAGGCACTGGGGCGTCAAACATTTTTAAAATGGATTAAAAATCCTTGCCCTTTTTTTTTCATGAGGGAGCAAGTCACATGTATGTCTGAGGAGACAATGAAGAGGAAACCACCAGTGCAAAGGCCCTGAGGTGACCATGTGCCTGGCATGTCCAGGCAACAGCAAGCAGAACAAGCAAGGGGGAGGATGGGAGGAAATCAGGTCAGACAGCTGGGGCTGGCTGGGTCATGTGCAGCTATAAAAGGGCTCATTTTTTTCTGAGATGAGTGCCACCAACCCACACTGCCACAGAGGTGGCCCCACACAGGCACAGTGACACAGACAGACAAGCATCCACTGTCATCCTGCCCAACAGCAAATCACAGCCACATATTGCCATCCACTGTTGTCAAACACATGGTGTAACAGTCACGCATAAGCAGCCAGTTATACCATCTTGGAAAGTCACACAGAAACACATGGCACAGATACACACAGATACAGTCACTCAGTCGCTCACACCCACCTCTGGTCCCATGGTTTCTCTCTGTCACATATGTGTGTATGCAAGTAAGTGCACACACACACACACACACACACACACACACACGGTAGAGTCCCTAAGGTCTGGCCAATTCTAGCCAGTTATTTGACCCTACAGCCACTGACACATCAGTCTTACACCCAGCCATATACTTGAGAGCACTAACCACACAGAATCACTCCACACACCTGTGGTCAGTCTAGCCACTGACAGTCACTCACTCCACCCTGACACATCCAGCCAAGGTATGCAATCACCTGGAGCCATGCATAGCATTGCCAAATACTCAGGGTTACACACATCTACACACACGATCATGGCTGGACAAGACCCACAGAAGACTCAGTACTCTCACACAGTGATACAGACCCACAGCCACACAATTGCATCATCAGTGTCACAGTCACGCATTCACAGCCTTCTGTGGAGTCACACCCAGTTACACAAATACAGACACACACCCCATTCACACCCCAGCCAGGCAGGAGTGGCTGCCTTACCTCCTGCCAGGTGTCCAGTAACATGATGTCATACTTGTCTAGATCCTCTTGACCAAAGAACACCACTTCTGTGAGGACCAGGTAGCCCTCCTGGCTGGAGCACTCAAACAGTCGTGGCTGGAAGCTGGAGGGCTCCTCCGGGAGCCTGGCCAGCACAGGGCACGGGACACAGAGGTGCTGTGCCTCTGCAGCCTGAGCCCCACAGGCCCTCAGCACAGAGCACCCACCCACCCCCGAGCTAGGAAGCAACTTCTCTTGGGTAGGAGACTGAGCCTTCCTCTTAGCTTCACCCACCCCATAATTCTCTCCAGGAGCACCCTGCTTCTCTCTGGGCTGCAGGGTTCCTTTCTATCCATGGAGAACGCAAATTGAGTGATCTATCTATCCCCCAGCCAGCTGTGACACCAGCTGCCTCATGAATTTCCCTGGAATGGACACTGGGGAAAGGAATAGTAGCACTCTCTCTGGAATGGGAGAGTCCCCTAGGCTCATCCGTGGGTGGAGGTGGCCTCAGGCCCAGAGTCAGGGAAGGGAAGCTAGGCTGGGCTGGGTGAGGAAATGATCGTACTGAGCCCAGGAAGAGTCAAGGGATGTGGTGCAAAAACGAGGCCCCACAGACACATCAGCGAGGGCTGGAACTTAGCCACCTCTTCCCTTAAGGTCTAACTCTGCCCTTTCCTCCAATATATACCCTGACCTATAACCTGGGCCGGTCAGGAGAGGAATGTTGAGGAACAGCACCTTTGCCCAGAACAGTGACAATGCAGGGAGAAGATTTGGCCAGCAGAGGGCACCACTTCCCCCGCTTGCCTGGCACCTGATCCAAGTTAGCCAGGCCTGGGGAATGAAGGGTGGGCTTTTCTCCTGAGCCTCTGGCGGTGAGGAGGATTTGAGAGTCCTCCATCCTAGTCATCTCTCCAGCTCTGTGTGACCCTTGATTAGTCACCCACCCCCTGTGGGCCTCAGTTCCTCCTCAGGGTAAGAACACTCTCCTTCCAACCTTGTTACCTCGTGCTGCTGGGATAGGGGGCCCGGCCCCCCAGGGCCTCCCAGAAGTGAGGAGGCTCCTGACCCTCCAGCACTGTTTCCTTGTCATTCCTGGAAATGGCAGTGACCACCATTCGTGCCATTTCACGCTGGTCGCCATTACAGCCCTGACAAGCAGAGAGCTGGGTCAAGCCCCGAGGGGGCAGGCCTTCGCCTCCAGTCCTTCATCCCACTCACCCGGCCTGTGGGAAGCTGGGTCTGAGCCACAGGAGACCCAAGCTGATGGCGAGATGTGTGTGAGCAGGGGACCCATCTCCCCACTTTCCCCTCTAGGACTCAGTTTCTCTGGCTGGTCAGGGTCACAAGGTCTGGGATGCTCTCTGCATCCAGAGTATGAATGGGGATTCCCAGGCTTGGGGGTGATTCATGGTTCATGCTAAAGTTCAGAGAAAACTCCAGTGAACCGGACTAGACCTTCTCCCTTTTCTAAAGAGACTTGGGATGGGCTATGTCCTCTGCTTAAGGCAGGAAAAAGGGGCGGGAGCCTGGGCCAGGCCTGGCTCTAACCCGTGGATTTGCACATCCACCTGCTGCTCTGCGACTTCCTCCCAGTTCTATCGGGAGTGCTGTGGCTCTCCACCCTTACCCCCAGCCTCACCCCTCATTGCCCTATTTAAGGCCTGTCCCCAGGAATGAATCAAGCAATTAATCCTGCAGGTACCTTCCCAAACCAGAGGTAGCAGACATTGGCCGTGACTAGCAAGAAGACCTCACTGGAGTTGAGGGATGAGGCTCGGGCCAGCACTTCTGTGGTCCTGGTGTTGCAGCTGTCAGTGCCTTGCACGTGGAAGAGCCTGGGAGCCGAGGCTGGCTGTCCCTTCTTGTGGTGCCTGGTGCTCCCCTAGAAGAGTGCTGGGCCTCAGGCTGAGGCAGGTGCTCCTGGGGGCTGCCTCTCTGTCCCAGTAGGGATAAACTGCCTCAAGACTCAGGCCAACACTGTCTTCTGGACCCTCTGAGCCTGGAGTGTGGGGATCCTATCAGTCTAGGACAGGAACACAAGCCCTTTCTAAGTGGACCCCTTGCCCCTTCTCTGAAGGGTGAGGGCACAACGCCTGGGCCTTGAAGGAAAGCAGTTCTGCCCATGTATGACATGAAAGATAAGGTACTGGCTCCCTTTTGATTCAGTTTCCTTGCCTGTGCACCTGTTCCATGTCAAGCTGTGGGACCATGGTAACAAACTTAAGTGGGGGTCACCATTGGGATTCCTGGACCTTGGACAAGCACCAGGAAACCAGGTGCTGGAATGCTGGGACCTAGACCCAAAGAAAAGGTGCTTAGCAAGTTCATGCAAGGGCTACAGCCATGTGGAGGTCTGGGGAAGCTGCCACTGTAGCAGCAGGGTGGTGCCTACCTGGAAAACCACCAGCTGGCCCTGGAAGATGGCAAGGAAGTGAGGGGGCTCACTGCCCATGGTCACGTGTTCCTGCACCAGAGCTCCCTGGTACATGCAGTCCAGCTCCTCAGCATTATAGTTCAGGGCCTTGGTCTCTTCTGCTGTGGCCTGGTGGCCCTGTGGGGTTGGGGGGGGGGACAGTGATGGCCCAATGCAGCTCTCACATTCCATTCTCTGGTTCCAGCTCTGAGACTTTTAGGTGTGCACCACCCTCCTCCAGCCGGTGCACCTGCCATAAATACAAGATGTACTGGATGCAGCCCAGTTTCTGGTATGTGTAGAGGATGAGGTAGCAGTTGCTTGAGCTCAACTGTCCATGATGCTTGGAATCCACGGGCTGCCTGCATGAGTCCTGGATGCACCACACCTGAGGAGAAAGGCACCAGTGGGCAAAGGAGGCCCCTCTACCTGAACCAGTCTGCCCATCCACACCTACCCAGAAATTTCTCCTCCACTCCTCATCTGGTGTGAACAAGGAGCTCATCCCAGCTTTGCATCCTCCCCATGCTCTGTGCTGAATCTGCAGGTGACCCTTTTCCCCCATGGACCCCTGGGACCCATCACACCTGAGCTGATCTGCTCTCAGCCAAAACTCTGAGTTTGCGCGTGGTACCTGAGTAAACAAGTGGTGAGGATTCCAAAGGCCATGACATGGACCCACCCTGCCCCACGCTCACTCCAAGTCCCAGCCCTGCCAGCCACAGCCCTGCTCAGGGGCAGACAGGACCTCACATAGACACTCACTGCTCAGGCCAGGTCAGCAGAAGTCAGGACTTGGAGCATTAGCAAAAATGCCCTTTTTTTCTTTCAAGTGTCATTAAAACAACAACAAAAACAAAGTCTGGGGGCTGGGCTCATGGCTCAGTGGTAGAGTGCTTGCCTCGCATGCGTGAGGCACTGGGTTCGATCCTCAGCACCACATAAAAAAATAAAGATATTAGTGTCCATCTACAACTGAAAAAAAAAATTAAACAAAACAAAACAAAACAAAGTCTGCTCAAAGCCTGAGAGGAAAACACTTCCTTGCATTTGTCAGTGTGATCTCCTGTTCCCTCAGGTAGCCACCCTTTGAAGCCAGGTAGAGCCTCGTCAAATCCCAGGTCTGCATGGTTAGCAGCGAGGCCTTCGAAGCTTTAGGTCTTCCCACCTGCAAATTGGGGATCACAGCACCTGCTTCACTTTACCTCTACAGGCCAGGCAGCAATGCCTGGGCATCCTTCACCCACACAGAGCTAAAAAGCTTCTCTGGGGGAACTTCCCTCCAGACCAGAGCATCCAGAATTCTGCTTTTTGCAGAAGATGCCCATCTGGGCCACATACCACCCAAGAGTGGCACTTACCTGGCAACCAGGCCTCCTGTCTCAGGCTCCTCTTCCTGCTGCCCACCTGTCTCCTTTCCCTACCCCTGTGCTTGGAGCCTGGGTCCCAGACTCTCTGTGTACCCCTTTTTCCCACCTACTTTTTCCTTGCCCTGAACCCCCAACTCCCCCTGCTCTTCCCCCACCCCATCTTTTCCTCCTCCCCATCTCCTCCCAACTCCCTGCCTTTCCCAGCCTCTTTACCCACCCCCGCATCCCATCTTCCTCTCTCTTGGCCTTTCCCAGCCTCCTTACCCACCCGCGCATCCCATCTTCTCTCTTGGCCTTTATCACTTGCTATTTCTCCTCCTCTGCTCTTTCTCACCACTCATCTCCTCTGCCCATCTATATTAGGGCATATGTAGAAGGAATCTTGTATTTCTCTGACCTCAACCTTCCTCGAGAACTAGGACCCCTCACCAGTGGTCCTGTTTCTATAATCTCACAGCATCCCCACATCAGCTTTAGGACCAGATGGGACCAGTTTCTGTCCTTGTTTTATAGATGTAACAACTGAGGCCCAAAGAAAATCAAGTCCTCTGCTTGAGGATCAGCAAGCAAGTCAATGTGCAATCGTGTGCTCCATGGGGCCTGGAGCTGGCCCTCAACCACTGCAGCTCCCAGAACATTGGTCTGCAACTAGATGAGTGGTTCAGAGTTTATGACTGTGTTGGGGGCTGGGTGTGGGGGGCTGAGATAGGTCATGTGTGAATGTGTCTGTGTTGGTGTCTCCCTAAGGGTTGACCATGGTGTGACTGCAGTCATGTGATACAGAGATCATGCAATTTCATAATTGCACTTGTGCACCTGGCGTGGTGATGCAATTACAAGGTATGAGTACGCGTGTCTGCACTCTCATATGCATGGGCTTATCATACATATAACTGTGTATGATTAGGCTTGACTGTATGAGTCAGCTGTCAGGCAGTGTGTGTATGTTGTGCACGTGTTACTGGATGTCCCCAACTATGTGGATGGGCATTCAGGTGTTCCTAGGTCACTTTAGATAGCACCCATACGATTCACTGGTGGGGAAGGCCTAGCCAGTTAAATTAGGGCCCCTTACCTCCACCTTGCCAGAGCCGTCGTCCACCATCCTAAGCTGGGCCGCTAGCTCTGGCTGGCTGTGCAGCTTGCCCACGTCCAGCTTTACCTGAATCAATTTACCTGAAGATGAGACGGAACGTCAGTGAAGCTTTCAGCTCGGGTCCCAGCCTCCACCAGCCCCGCCCCGCCCACTCTTCACCAGTCCCTCCTAGACTCGGGGACCCGCCCTGCGCTGTTCCGACTCCTCCGGCCACGCCCCTTCACTCTTCGCGCGGAAGTTCGGTCCAGCACCCCTCGATCCAGGCCACGCCCGCTACCGCTCATCCATCCCGCTGAAACACCTGTTCCTGCCAGGCCCCGCCCCTCTCCCGGCAGGCCCGCCCCTCCAGCCCCGTCTCGCAGCGCACCTGTCCTGTCGAGCTTTTTCCTACCCAGCTCTGGAGACCAATTTCGGAAGAGCTGCTTGAATGCAGCAGACTCCGCGCCGTCGTTCACCACCTCCACGTTGATGTAGGTTGGATAGCCCTTGGCCTTGATGAAGCCCTGGGGCGGGGGCTCTGTGAGGCCTGCGTGCCTCTGCTGCGCTCCACGCCTCCCCAGAACCGCCCCACCACTACTATTGCGGCAAGATCTGCCCAGCTCTGAGAAGCGTTAATTAACAAGTTTGTGACCTATTTAACAAGTCAACACTCATTACGACTTCTCTGAGGTCCCTGTGGACAGACAGAGGTCCCCAAGTCCCAGCCTAGAGAAGGGCTGGCCATGCCAACCCATGCAGACCCCAGGCACCTCCATCCTCAACCCCAGAAAGGAGAGAACACCCATTGTAGGAGGCTTCTAGAGCTCAAGGCTGGGCTATGTGCCATATATATATTCAATTAGGACAGGATACATCCACTTACTGGCTCCAGGATAAGGTTCCCTCTCCTTTGAGACCCCAGGATGTGGATATTTCCCACCTCAAAGTTCAAAGCAGGGCCATTTCTTTCCCGAGACCCCAGGAAAGGGAACCCTCTGCCAGATTCCAGGGCCTGTCACCTCTCTAATCAGATCCCAGGACTTGCTGTTTCTTTCATACAGGGATCCAGGGCCTCACCACAGCTCTACTGAAGGCAGCCTTTTTCTCCTCAAGGTTGGACATACGTCCCTGCCATAAGTAGATCTTGAAGCCACCCTGGTCCAGGATGTAGCAATCCTAGGAGCCAGGATGTGGCTGGTCAGTAAGTGGTCCAGACGGCTGGGGTTGTGGGGTGTGGATGAATCAAGGGGATGAGGGCTTTCCTCACCTCTTGCTGCAGCAGGTCCTGGGTCAGGGGGTGGGTTGCCAATTCCTGTATCACCAAGTCCTTGCCTTTCTCGTAGGCACTGGGGGACAAGTATTCAGGATATGAGCAGCCCAGTCCCTCCTTGGCTTGGCTTTACCCCACTCCCATTTAGAACTTATACTTCCCCAGAGACAGAAGGCATGGGTGCTGGAGCCCTGAGTTGTGGCCTTGCTGTAGAGCCTTATGCAGCTCCTTGACCTTCATGGGGCCTCATTCCCTCATCTGTACAATGGGCTTCCAAGCAAGGTTGCCACACATCATTCAAGAGCATAGGCTAGACCCAAGGTCTCACATGCCAGGTCCCAGAAATCCATCTGCTTTTACTGGAAGGCTTTCTAGAGATGCTGTGTTATTGCAGTAATGCTGGACTGTTCTGCCCACCCTGTCCTCCCTCAATTCTGCTCACTGGTAAAGGCGGACATTGGCCTTCTGCAGCTGGCTAATACTCTTGTTGGGCATAGCTGCATGCAGATTGCCCACTCTACAACCCAGCACAGCCTCCATGATAGGCACGAGGTCAGTGGCTTCAACTCCATCATCCACCATGCCAATCTGGGCACGACCACCACGTTCCCTGTCCCGGATGCTGCAGGTCAAAACGAGGCCCTGTGGAGAGGAACTGGCAGTCAGGCTTCCTAGGTGTGCCCTCACTCTAACAGCCCAGCTCAGATCTTTCTTGTCACTGCTCGGCTCCCAGGGGCAGGGATGGAGGGAAGGGGAAAGCTGGTGTCTCCTCCCCCTGGTGTCTAGAGGGCCACCACCAGTGCAGGGGCTGAACTCAGCTTGTGACTAGTAGGTGCTTCTCAGATTGAGGTGGAGAGTCCCGCCCACTTCTTGGGGTAGCCAGAGGACAGGAACCTGGAGGACCAAGCCCTGAACCCCCAGTTCCTAGGGCAGACACTGACCCGAGACTTCTCAGAAATGCTGGTCTTAGACCCATTCCACTGGATCATCACCATGCCCAGGTCCAGCAGGAAGATGTCACCCTTATTAAAGCTGTTCCAGGACAGCTCGACCTGCCAGAGTCGGGAGGAACAGGGAAGAAAACAAATGTGTCATATCAGCAGCACCCAGCCAGAGGGGAGCATAGCTGGAATGTGTCACTTGGACACATGAAGCCCTGTGACTGTAACAACACCTATCACAGTGTGCAGGCATGCATCTATGTAATCAAAAGTGACCTTGAGAGTGGCTCTGTGTGGCTGTGTGCATCTCTCAGCATGTGTGCCTATAGGCAATGCTGTATCTACAGGGTGTACATGACTAAGCATGACACTTTGCACTCAGTACATGTCTAAAGCTGCACATGTGTATTCCGATGGGGTGTATGCATTCATTTGTATGTACATGCGCATATGTGGGAGCATATCAAATGAGAGAAAATTCGGATGCTCATGGTGACAGTGCACGTGTGCCTATGTGGGGACAGTGTGTACCTGTGGATGTGGATAGTTGTTATCTAAATAGAAACACTTTTGAAGATAAAAAGGGGCACGCTATATAATTATGCCAGGATAATAGTGAAACCTAGCGCTGTATGGTGTCCAAGCATGACCAGGGATGCATAGTCACTGGATCTGTGGGTGACAGTTCAGAGCCTGTGGAGGGCTGCCACATACCATGCGGACTGTAACATGTTGACACTGTACTCCCGAGTGGTCACTACACCACACTGCAGTCTGATGGCAGTTTAATGACTTGATCTAACAAGATCAATATCTTCCTTAAATTTTCTGACAGATGGAAGTAGGGGGTTCTCTGTGCTGATTTGCACAAGCATATCATATGGACTAGGGTAACCCTGAGAGTGTAAGGAGAGAGAGTGTAGGTGCCTGTGGGTGACAGTGACAGCGTATGTGAGAGAGCATGAGGCTCTGCACCCCTTCCCAAATGTGCTGCCTCCCATCATGCCGCTTACAAGGACCAGATACACAATCTTATCTGCCTCACCTGCCCAAATTCCTAATGTGCCTGTGAGACAGATGAGGAAACTGAGGGTGCAGGGAGCAGTGGCAGAGGTGGGGCTAGAAGACTGGCTCTGCCTTCTGGGAATGCTGACAACTCGTTTCCGCCCCGCATTCCCTGCCAACTTCCACACTTCCTTATACTTTGGTACACTCAGTCCAAGCTGAGTGCAGAGGTCAAGTGGCAATCCTGGCTGCTCTCACCTCAGCAGCAGACACGTGCTTCCTGGCTCTGATGTGCAGCAGTCGCTGGATGTTGTACATGTTGGTCTCCACATGCTTGCGGTCAGAGGCTAGGCCTCCTTTCCTGTAGCTGAGAAGGGACAGATCCCACTGAGGGACGCACACTGCCATATGAGGAATGGGTGCAAATAGGAGCACATGCCCACATGCACATGGGATTGCGTGTGCCTGTTTAGTACATGTGTTAGAGTAAGTGTTAACACATGCATGTGTGAGTACATGGGTACACACGTGAGGCATGAATGTGTATTTGTACATGTGCAGAGAGGTGGACGTGTGCATACATGTGCATGTGTATTCATTTGGGGGTTCAGTGTGTATCTATTTACCCATATAAGTCTGGATGGGAGTACATGGAAATGAGCAACAACATATATATGCTCAGGAGGACATGAGTATTTACATGTGTGGCGATGTGCCCACTACAGGTGGACACGCACAGGGGGTGGTGTGTGTTTCTGCATATGCATGTATACTTGTATGCATGTGTTCATGTACATACTATATGTAAATATTAGGCCCAACTGTATGGGACAGACATGGTCAGATATTGACCGTTTTCTATGTTCAATCTAAATATATTGCAATTACTAATTTAAAAAACATTCCAAATAATTTACAGCAAAAAGACATATATATATATTAGTTGTAGATGGACACGATATCTTTATTTTATTTATTTATTTTTATGTGGTGTTGAGGATCGAACTCAGTGCCTCGCTTGTGCTAGGCCAGTGCTGTACCACTGAGCCACAACCCCAGCACCCCGCAAAAGACATTTCTACCAGCATAGCAACATAAAAGCAGACTCAAAACAGTGTTGGTGTCTACTCCTAGACATATACCCCAGAGAAATTAAAACATTCATTCACACAAAAACTTGTATAAAAATGTTCATGGTAGAAATAGCCTAATGTCCATTAAGTGAATAAATAAAATATGGTATATTCATACAATGGAATGTTATTTGGCAACAAAAATAAATTTGAGTAATAGTGCATGATATGACCTGGCTGAACCTTGGAAGCAGCGTGCTAATTGAAAAAAGCCAGTTAGGAAGGACCACTTGTAAGGTGCCGTTTATTGGACGAATCCAGAATAGGCGATGTACAGATGGAGACTAGAGGTTGCCTAGGAGGGATGTTGGAGGGAAATGGTGAGTGACTGTGAAAAGGAATGGGGCACCGGGCGCAGCGGCACATGCCTATAATCCCAGTCACTCATGAGTCTGAGGCAGGAGGATCATGAGTTCAAAGCCAGCCTCAGCATCAGCGAGGCATAAGCAACTCGGTGAGACCCCATCTCCAAATAAAATACAAGAAAAAAGGCTAGGGATGGGGCTCACTGGTTGAGTGTCCCTGAGTTCAATCCTCAGTACTCCCTCCCCCGAAGAAGCAAAGGCTTGGGGTTTCCTTTTAGGTGATAAAAATGTTCTCAAACTGATCGTGGTGCTGGTTGTGGAAGCCTATGAAAAATCAATGAATTGCATATTGAAATGGGTGCATTGTATGGTATGTGGGTTGAATCTCACACTCACACACGCACGTGTACACACACACACACACACACACACACACACACACATTCCATTTGGCAAATGGGGGTAGTCATCCCAAGGCAGCCTCACCCTGAGAACCATTCTGTCTTTCCCCTCCCCGCTCCTCCCTATCCCATCCTGCACTCACATGACTCCCGGGTGGAAGTAGCTGTGGAAACAGTCGGACTCATGGCCCTGCACTTCCCGGTGTTGCACTGTCCGGTCCCCCAGCTCTTCTTGCAGGCGCTGCACAAAGGTACCTGCAGCGCCCTGAGCCTCTGCACCTGCCTCCTTCCCGATCCAGTAGTGCAGGTCTCTGGATGCTTCCTGTGTGGCCTTTGGGCTCTGGGGGACCTAGAGTCCAGGTGTTTGTGTGTGTAGAGTGTGGGAGCGGGGGCACAGAGGAGCCAGGAGCAGGGAGGGGGCCAGGCGTCAAGGCCTGGGTGGAAAACAAGGTAAAGGATGTACTGAGGGCCGTGGAGGAGATAGTGGTCAGATGCTCTTTGGACAGATCAGGGGCTAAGGGGCCACAGGGCAGCAGCCCTCCTTGCAGGAGGTGATTCTGGGGCTCTCAACTTGCCTCTTTCCAGGGCAGAGATTGTGTCTGCACCTTGGACTCTCCAGCGCTAGGCCATGTCACCCTCTGCCCCAAACACAATCCCCAAGTGACTCACATGGAGGATGATATAGCAGTGTTTCTCAAAGAAGTTCCCATAAGCCTTCTCAGGTACCGGCACCATCTTCAGGTTCTGGGAGAAAAGGGTGCCATGTGACAACTCTGCTCCACCCACGACGCCTGGCCCTGGTGTGTGTGCGGAGGGATCTCTGGGTCGGGAGTGGGAGGAGTCTGGTTCCTGAGACCCAGCACCTTCTGGGCGGTGTGTTCCACTCCTTACCTCGATGATCCATATGTGGAGGTCTCTGTGGCTGTCGATGGCTGGGAGGCCCTTGTTGTCCATTCTAGGCCAGGCAGGAAGAGAGAGGACACAGGGAACAAGAGCCAGAGTTCTCAGGTGGTAGGTCACCTCCTGGCCACCTGTTCTCTGGGCAACAAATGAGAATTCTCTCCACCCACAGCTCTCCAAAGTACCTTCACCATGAAATGTGACTTTCATTAGGAGGGCTCTGTAAACACACAGATGTCAGAAAAACAGGACAGGCACTGTAGACCAGTATGTGGAGACTTTGCAAACAGAGACCTGGATGTGCTCTTAGAACAGGGCTGAGCTCTCTGGACAGGTGCAAGCTCTGAAGCTAGCAACCTCCACAAATAGGGAATTAGAAACAGGCTATGCAGACAGATGCAGGATCTGCTATCAGGGGCAGTAGCTGCAGATAGTGGTAGGTTCTAATCAGGCAAAAGCTCTGCCAATAGGAACAGATTCAACAGGTAGGGACAGTCTGCCAACAGGGACAGGCCCTTGAAATAGAACTCGAGCCTGTAGACAAAGACAGGCTCTGCACATAATCAAGCTACAAATAGACACAGGTTTTCCAGGCAAAGTTAGGATCAGGCTATGCAAACAGTCGGGGCCTACGGAGTGTAACACGCTCTGTGGATAGAAAATGGCTCTGCAAACAGGCGAAGGCTTTGCAAGCAGGGACAGTTTCCTGAGGCTGAAGAAAGGGTTGCAAAGGCTCCAGTTCTCCTAATGGAAATGACTCTGCGTGTGTGCAAGGACTGCCTGTGCAGCAGACACAGGCACTGCCTAGGACAATTCAGACAGGCTGCTCAAACCAGCAATGACTGTGAATGCTGACAAAGGCTTTCCAACAGTTACAGGTGTTGCAGGCATGTGGGAGCTTTGCAGACTGGGAAAGGCTCTGCAAATGAAGATGGGGACAAGCCTTTAGACAGGGACTCTTTGTATAAGGGGCAGACTCTGCAGACATAGACAAGTACATAGTTGGACAAGGCTTTGCAAACAGGTGTCCCATTTTCGGCCAGAGAAAGGCCTCCCAGATGGAGGCAGGCTCTCTGTAGGCATGAGCAGGCTCTCTATGCAGGGTAGCCTCGGCAAACAGATTCAATTTCTACTTACAGGGAGATGGGGATAGGCCAGGAAAACAATCATGAGCTCAACAAAGAGATCAGGCTCTGAAAAAAGACTCAGGCCAGGTAAACAGAAAATCCATAGATGAGATTTGCAGATAAGAGATTTTACAAGCCAGCACAGGGTCTTCAGACAGACAGGCTCTGTAAACAGTGGTGGCTCCTCCAGAGAAGGACCAGGGCTGGGTTCTGTGGAGGGCCCTAAGCCCTAAGCCCTGCAAATGGTATGGGCTTTACAGAAGAAAGTGAGTTTGGAGACAGGTAAATGTTCTGTAAATAGGGACAGGGTCTCTAACAGGTACACATGGAAATAGGAATAGAGTTTTGCAGACAAAGGCTCTGAAAACAGGGGTGTGTTTTGCAGAAAGATAGCAGTGCTCCCAGAAAGACACAGCCCTCTCACTCTCCAACAGAATAAACTTCATCAGAACAAATCCTACAAGAAAACAGTTTCTACCCAGGGAAATTCAGATAAGCTGTGCAAACAGGCAAAAGTCCTGACAAATGCCAAAGATGCTACCCATAGGCCACAGACAGAACCCAGCCCTGAAATAGAAAGAGGCTCTATCACCAGGGACACAGTCTGGAGGTAGAGACACTTACTGCAGAGGGAACAGTTTCTGCTGAGGGGGACAGGTGCTGTAAACAGACAAAGCTCTGCAAACAGAGGCAGTGTCTTTAGGTAACAAAAAGGTGTCCCAGACAAAAGCACCAGACAAGTTCTGCAGATAGTGATGAGCTGAGCATGCACGGCAGCTTCTGCAGGGAAAGCAAATCTTATGCTTAAGGAAACAGGGGCCCGCTGTTGAAAGAGCCCTAGAGTCTGAAAACAGAGGCTTGAAAACCAGCTTTGCAGACAAGACAAAATTCTGTAAATCCAGGACAGAGTGCACACAAGAACTGTCTCCTAAGATTGTGACAGAGTGCAGCAAGTGACAGGCTCAGCTGGCCTGAGCTTTGGACAAATATGGCATAAGCACTCTTGACAGATTCTTGAAACTGGGCTGACCTCTAACACAGAGGCTCTGCAAACAGTGACTTGGCTCACTAGAGTTTGGACTCCGTGGTTCTGAGTGTGCAGAGGGAGGAGAGAAACATGGAATGAGAGGTATTGGAGGAAAGCAGGCTCTCCATTCTGTTGAGTTTCTTACATCTCAGCAGATCACCCTTGACTCCCTGGGCCCCGCCCTGCATAACTCCCCGCCCTGCATCAGAAATGTGATGTGAGGTTTGTGAGGTTTAGTCATTCTTTCCTGCATGGAAGTCTTTCTACATTTAACCTAAACCCTGCCAGCTGCAGCTTTTTCTTCTTGCTGCTGCCTTGCTGAATAGACACCCAAGTCACTTCGGTTTTTTTTTTTTTTGGTACCAGGGATTGAACTCAGGGGCACTCGACCACTGAGCCACATCCCCAGCCCTATTTTGTGTTTTATGTAGAGACAGGGTCTCACTGAGTTGCTTAGCGCCTCGCCATTGCTGAGGCTGGCTTTGAACTCCCGATTCTCCTGTCTCAGCCTCCCTAAGTGCTGGGGTTACAGGCTTGAGCCACTGCGCCCGGCCCAAGCCATTTCTTTGAGTCTCTCCCTTGGGCCCCTGGTGTGGTGGTGACTCAGCTACTCTGGCCCTTGCACCTCTCCCTGGCAGAGCGACGGGGAGCGAGGGCAGAGGAGAAACAGCGTCACAGAATCAGAGGCACAGAGCTGCAGGTGGCAGAGTGGCTCTTATTCTACTGTGTTGTCCGGGGCCTCTGAGGACTGCTCAGGCCCCGGTGTGCTCACAGTGCCCAGTGCAAGGTGACCACGGGAAGGGGTTGGGAATGGAGACTGCTCAGAGCTGAGTCAGTCAGCAGTCAGCCAGGGGGTTCGAGCTGCATTCATCACACATGCAGCCCCTCCTAGCACCCCGTGGAAACCATGCAGGCTGTTGACTATGGTCTCCCACACAGAAGCAGAGGACTCCTGAAGGTGGGGGCTTGTCCTCTTAGGCACCACAGAATCCTAGCCACCTGGCACCCAGCAGGTGCTCAGCCGATGGGTAGTAAATGAATGAAGTGTGTTACTAGTAGTGACTGAGTGAACATGGATGCAGAAGAGTCACCTGTACATCTAACTATCCCTAGAACTGTTGTAGGTGACAGCCTGTTGGTGTGACAGTGACATGTGTGACAGGCAGACGCAGTGGCCACGAAATGGTGATCTTGAGCAACTGAAAATGTGACACTGTTGTTACATGCAATGGTGACCCTGCAGCAGGACCCTGAGTGACAGGCAGAAATGGTGATCAGTGACAGTGACCAGGGCCGTAGGCAGGCAGTAAGCAGAAGGGCAGACAGACAGGACCTATGGGATGCAGCTCACCTAACAGTATGGCAGCCTCAGAGGGACAGGAGACCACACGTGAGAAAGGAAAGATAAACAGGCAGCCAGAAAATTGGGACTAGGCTGGTTTCACTGGGGCAGGAGGCAGCCATACTCCCAGGGTCGCTGAGAGGATGCTCCACTATTGAGTTCAGCCGGGGGAGCCGGACTCTCAGGCTGCCAGGGCTGAGGCTCCAACCCAGGTCACCCGTGTTTGCTGTCTTCCAGCTCTGGGGGAGATGCTCAAAGAGTAGAGGGTTCCCTCTCTCCCCTTACATCCTCTTCTTTAATCCAGGCTGTCCCTTTCTCCTCAGGGGACCGCTCCCTCCCTAGAGCAAGGTCTCTAGTCCCACAAGACCCCCACTCATGTATTACCTCTCCCCTGTACAACTCCTTTCTACCACCTCCTGTGGTTGAGAGCCCCCCACCCTTCCCCAGTGTCCTCTCCTCCTTCCAGGAAGCTCCTTCTCTTCCTGGGGTGCCCTCTCTACTCAGGGCCCCCTTTCTCTTCTGGATGCCCCATTCTTATCTGGGGTCCCTTTCCAGCCTTTCCTCCTTTCCCAGAGTGCCCTCTTCCCCCAGCCCCTCCCTGCTGGCCTCCTATTGTCCTCCCTGGTCACCTCTCCCCACTCCCTTCCCCCTTCGACACTTCCTTCTCCCTCACGGTGCTCCCCTTTCTCTCCCCAGGCACCCCTCCCTCCTCTAGTGCCCCTTTCTCTCCCCCAGGTGCTTCCTTCCTTCTAGACTCTGGGGTGACTGTTCAAGTTCCAGGAAGGGGGACAAGCATTGCCTTATGGATTAGGAGGACAGGGGAACCTGGATGGGGGCAGGGGAGGGGTCTTAGGTGAATCGACTTAGAGACCCCACTCACCCACACAATCTGCCACTTTCTTCCCATTGGGCTACCCGGCCCCCTTGGTGATCTTACCTGCTGGGCTGGTGGCTGCTCTCCCAGTTCTGCTGGCCTCTGCTCTGGGACTCCATGCCCTCCACCTGGGCTGGGAGCAACCCCTGCCTGTCCGGTCGGTGCCTCTCTACCCAGGCCTACCTGCTGGAAATGCTCCCACCTTCTCCCCACCTGTGGGCAGTGCTAGCCTGGCAAGGGGCCAGGCTCTGCCCACTGCCCCACCTCCCCCACTGTAACTCAATCCCAGCTCCCGCCCTGCAGGACACACCCCACCACTTAGTGCTCAGCGGGCTGGGCATTCAAACTTAATCAGTTAGTCAGTCAACAAATATTGATCTAGTTGTCTGGGAGCCAGTCCCCTCCCCATGGCCTGGCAGACTCACCTCCTGGGTACCAGTGACCAGAAAAAGTAGGAGATGGAGACCAGGGCTAGGCTGAGAGGTGAAATATACTGTGATTTCCTTCTCTGGAGCCCAGCTGGGCTCCTCCTGGGCCAGGCCACCGAAGCAAACTTTAGGAGGAAATAGAATTAAGGGAGTGGTGGGTTAGGCTCTGTGAGATCCAGGTCACTGCAGGAGATGGGGAAGGTGGCCACAGCTCCCTCTAGACATCTCCCTGTTCTCTCCACCCTCATCTCTGAATTTGGGCTGGCTGCCCAGCATAGCCCTCCCCAGGGAACCTGATACGCATCGTGGGAGAGGCCAGTCCAGCCCTTGCAGGGAAGTCACCTCTCCCATACCTCAGGCCACACCTCCCCTACTTTCCCACTGATTATGGGTTGCAGGAGGTGCTGGAAATAGTGCCTTCCAGAAACTCCTGAGGCACAAGCTACCCTTACATTAGGCCACAGGCCTCAGTCCCAGCCAAGGCCCAGCGAGTATAGGCAGCCTCTTTAAGGACATGCACTAAAGCCTGCCCACTGGCCCCAAGACCTGTTTCCTGTGCCCAATCCTCATCCCACTAAGGTCCCTGATCACAGAGATGGGGGATCCAGGAACTCTGGGCTAGTCTGTGCCTAGTAGGACCACATCCAGTGCATACCTGTGTTTTACAAATACAGCTGTGGGTCCCTATGTGTGAAGGATGCCTATGCCACAGGTGGTTCCTGTGTCTCAGTGTGTTTGTTTAATACCCACATGTGACAATATGCCTGTCTGTCCCTGTACATGATAGTGTGAGATCTGGGCCCCGACTGTCCATGCCTGTTTGCCTGTCCCTGTGCCCAGCAAATTCTGTGTCCTCACTCTTCTCCATTTCTTCATCTCCTGATTCCCCCTTGCTACGCTATTGGTCTCTATTCCCACATTCCCTGGAAGTGGCTCTTTCCTAGGTCACCAGTGGTGGCTGGTTCTATCACCATTGCCCCCTCTCTCTCATTCCATCTCTCTCCTTTGGGCTTCTAAATGTCAGGGGGCACAGAGCTCGAGTCACAGTGCCTGTCTCTTTCCAGGTATAGTCCCAAGGCAGTAAATACCATGGCAACGCTGGTGTCTCCCCTGATGTTGACTCCCACTCTTCCCCCCACCCTACTCCCAGCCTCAGTCCTCCATCCAACTGTCCAGTCACATCTCTGCTGACACATCCAGCCTTACGCTTGATACCCCAGGCATCTCGGATCTACTTTTGTTGAGCCTGAGGAATGTGTTTAATGAATATCCAGAGGGCTGTTCAGCCCCAAACCTGGAGCTGTCCCAGGGTTCTTTTCCCTCACACCCATATGGCAGCCACTAGACAGTCGGTGGCATGGATCCTGGCCAGCCCTCTCCTGACTCCAGCCCTGTTCCAGGAGCCAGTCTCCACCAGTAGGTAGCATGAGCCGCCCTCTCTGTCTCTGGCCTCCGCAGTATGATATCCATTCTCTCACAGTAGCCAGGGGGGATTTTTTCCCCCAAACTTATAAAGATTATGGTAGAGTAAGTCATTCCTTGGTATCCATAGGAAGATTGCTTCTGTATCCAATGGGGATACCAAAATCCATGGAGGCTCAAGACCCTTAGGCAAAATGGAGCCATATTTGCACATAACCTGCACAATCTTCCCATGTACTTTACATCATCTCTAGACTACTTATACCTAATGTAATATAAACAACATGTAAACACCTGTTATTCTATATTGTTTACAGAATATTGACAAGAAAAAAGCCTGTACATGTTCAGTACAATTTTTTTTTCTTAATTATTTTCTATCTAGGGTTGGTTGAATCCATAGGTGTGGAATCCATGGACATGGAGAGTCAACTGTATACTTAATATATGTTCGTTGACTTGTTCCTGTGGCTTGTGCCTGGCCCAGTGGTGTGTGTGTGTGTGTGTGTGTGTGTGTGTGTGTGTGTGTGCTTTGTGGGGCTCCAGTCTGTAGCAGGGCCTACAGCTGAGTCAGAACTGCGATGTGGGCTGCAGTCGGGCTCCCGTCCCTGCCTTGGCACCCACTGGCCGATGGACTCTGGAGACATTTCTCAGACTCTTTGAGCCATTTCCTCCTCTGAGAGGCCACAGAGATGACACCATTGCAACCCCCCATTCTGGGCAGGACACCCCACCTTGCACAGTCCCAGCAGCTTAAGGGAAGGTGGCACTAGGACCTCTCCAAGGCCCCTCCCCTCAGAATTATCTGGACCCTGGGACCCAGAGGACACTGCCTGGGCAGAGCTACATCAGTAGACCACCTGTGATCCCAGCCCAGAAAGAGATGGCAGGAGGGCTGAGGACCTGGCCTTTTGTGTCATCTGCCTTGAGTGGCTCGTTCTATCACCATTGCCCTCCCCCATCACACCTAAGGCACAGAGGGGGAAACTGAGACTCAGAGCAGACTCGCAGGCAGAACAAGAGGGATGGGCCCCAGTCTTTCCCTCTCCCCTTTCCCAGACAGACGGTCCCACCACCCTTCCCCCTGCTTGCTCACTGTTCCATGGACATTCTCCCCTATGTCAGCCTCGCAGCGGAAATGAACTGGCACTGAGAACCTAGTCCTACCGACCTCTTCCTGTCTATGGGCCCAGTGATCCACCACCAACCTCACCTGGCGGGTTCCCAGAGCTACTTTGTCCCTGCAAGTCCAACCCACTGTGTGTCAATATTGACCTAGGCGGGGTGGGGGTGTGGCCCCAGGAAAACCCGCCCCTCCCGGCTTCCCTTAGGGTCCCTGGGTCCCACTCCCTGGTGGTGTCCTGGCCTCATCCCAGTCCTTCCAAGGCAGGTGCAAAGCCCTTCCTCTCCAAGAGTTCCCCTCAAAGGACAGGGAGGGAGAGTGGGAACAGCTTTCTGGAGCTGGATGTCTGCAGAAGTCCTGGGCCCTGGCTCTGCAATGGAGTGGCTGAGGGGTCCCCAGGAGGGGGGCCTTCACGTAGCTGCAGGTTGTAGGAGGAGCAGTAACTCAGTCCTCAGGATGAGACCGCCAGGGAGCGATGCTGAGAGGGTGCTGTGGGAATCCCAGAGTGTTCAGAACAGACCAAAGGCTGGCCCTTGGCCCCTGGAAGGGGGTGTCACTCACTTGGCCATGTGACAAGGGGTATGTGGTATGGCCTGGCGGCACACCCACCCAACAGGACAGGCTTGGGTGAAAACAGTCTCCCATTGTGTACAGGAGGGTCCACAGCTGGGTTCTGTTCCTGGGCAGTGTGATTGGGACTCAGATGTGCAGTGGGGAGATCTACCCTGCTGTCCACCTCATGTGACAGCAGAGTACTGTCAGCCAGCCATGGCTCTCTTCAGGCCCCTTCCTTGTCCTTGCATTGGGAGAAGCTCCCACTGCCCAAGTGAGGCTTTCTCTACTTGTCTGGATTTCCTTGATCTTTAGCAATGAAAATGTATGACTGTTCAGGGAACCCAAGCTGTTCCCCCAAAGTCATGCCCATAGATCCTGGAAGTTTTAGGGAATTTGCTTTTTCTCTATATCATCACTGAACCCTGGATGCACGTTCTAATGATCTGAGGTGCTTAAAATAAGCACGATGCAAGTGCTCACCCTCAGAAATTTGAATTTAAGTGGTTGGGATCTGAATCTTTAAGAGCCCCAATGATTATGTGTGTGTGTGTGTGTGTGTGTGTGTGTGTGTGTGTGAGAGAGAGAGATGCTAGGGATGGAAACCACCATCAGTGATTCTAACATGCAGCCAGAGCTAGAGCTTTAAATGAGGTTTGGGTGGAAAGCTCTGGGGCCCATTTGTCCTCCATCTGACAGCTTGGGGTCCAGTCTGCTCAGAAATCAGGCTGGTTGGCTGTACCAGTAGGTGGCTCTGGGCCTTGAGCAGCCTGTTGATCCACAGCTATCTCTGGCACAGGATTTACCACACGAGCATCCCTGATGAACCTGGGAACTCTGCCACTAGCCCCAATGCATTACTTATCCATAGGCTCAACAATAGACTGTTCCTCAGCTAACCTGCCATCCTGGCTAACTTGCCTTTCCCCAATGGCTCCTTTCCATCCTCCCTGGCTTCCTCTCATCCTTCGGTCCTATAATATAGATGACCTGTGTTTAGCCTGAAAAACTTCAGGAGGGGAAATATCAGTGTGACCACGTGCCAAATAAGTGCCCTCTTGATGACCCGTGTTTCTTTCCCACCTACCTATGGATGCTTACTTGGAAACTCAGCCTGGGGCTGCCACCATTCTCAGCTACTTATCTGCTTGCATGCTAAGGTATGAAGGTGCCTTGGGGACGGAGCTGATGGCAGAGAAGGCAAGAAGAGGGAAAGAGAAGGCTAGGGAGCAGAGTGAAGGAAAGACAGAGGACAAGGGACACAGTCAAGGAATTTTAACCAGAAGAGATTTTTCTCTGGCTGCCCTACTGTGAAGACATAAGTAGGGCACAGAACAGACTAGCTGTGGGGTATTTGTGGTGGAGTCTTTAGGAAAATACTGCCTAGTCTCCTGGACTGATGCACATACTGTTGTGGTCTAGATCTGCATTGGTCTAGACCATTGGTGTGGTCCCCAGTGCAGCAATGTGCAGAGAGAGGTGGGGATTTGGAGAGGTGCTAGATCATGAGGGCTCCGAGTTCCTCCGAGGATTAACCCAGTGAAGGACTCATAATGTGAATGGACTGTTGGGAGGTGGAAGAAACAGTAGAAGGTGGAAAGGAGAGAGTGCAACCTTGGGAACATGCCCTTGGGGACTGTATCTTGTCCCTAGCTCCCACCTGGCATGAGGTAAGCAGCCTTTCCTCCATCAAGCCCTCTTGCCATGATGTTCTGCCTCCATTCAGCCCAAAGCAATGAAGCCGGGACCATGGATTGAAACCACTGAGACTGTGAGCCAAAATAAAGCTTTTCTCTTTTCTTTTTCAGGTATTTTGTCCCAGTGACAGAAAGCTGACCTTTCTGTGTCTGGGGTGTGGGGGACGAATAGAGCCATCCCTTGGTATCTGCAGGGGATTGGTTTTAGGACTCCTTTTGGATACAAAAATCACACATGCTCAAGCCCCTTAAAGAAAATGAAGTTTTGGGGCTGGGGTTATGGCTCAGCGGTTGAGCGCTTGTCTCGCATACGTGAGGCACTGGGTTCGATCCTCAGCACCACATAAAATAAATAAAGATATAAAAAAATAATAGCACGTCGTTTAAAATAAAAAAGAAAATGAAGTTTTTGCAAGTAACCTATGTACACCCTTGTGTATACTTTAAAATCATCCCTTGATTACTTATAATATCTAATATAAACGCTATGTAAATAGTTATTTAGGAAATCATGACTGGAAATACCTGCACAGGTTCCTTACTGAGGCAGTTTTCTGAATATTTCTGATCTCTGATTGAATGTGGATACAAAACCCATGGATGTGAAGGCTGACTGGACATGTCTGGAGGAACATAATATCCTGTGATAGAGCAGAGACTGCAGAGCTTTGTCTCAGTGGCTGTGGTGTTCCTTCACAAAATGGGGTAAGACCTATCTGAGAGGGTTGACACTGGTGTTGTTTTCTGAATTAAATATCATTATGAAAAAACAGGGCCCTGAGTGGCAAAGCCATGCCAGGAGTCCTGAGCAGGGGTGATCTTGCTGCTTCTCCCACCTTCACAGAGAGAAGGGCTTGGATGAGGGCAATATCTGCAGGATGTCTCACTGTGAGCAAATTGTCTGCTATATCCTTCTATTTCTGACTCCTTGCGGTGCTTCTTCTAGTTGGCATAGTATCTCAGCTAGTGTCCTTGAAGGAGTATGTTTGTGTATATACACAATGCCTGTGGCTGTTATGGCACAGGGTAAGGGACTACACTTCTCTCATGCTGCATATGGAAGCCTCTTGGTAGGTCTGGAGTCCTTGTGGTAGGTCTGGAGGATGGGGAGCCAGTCTGCTTCCATCTGGGGAGAGAAAGCCAGGGGGCCAAACAGCTGTCACTTTTTGGATGACAGGCAATTTAGTTTTCTAGCTTCCCTTGGGGTCAAGGCCTGTGGTTCTCTGGGGTCTTGCAGCCTGGCTCCCATCTACCCTGCTGTCCAGAAGTGGTGACACTAGGAGACTCAAGGTGCTGGCATGAGGCCATGCAGGGGGCAGCGTGCAGGGAGCAGCGTGCAGGGAGAGGTGCTGCCACTGGAGAAGCAGTCCATCCACAAGAGAGTGTAGTTTCACGTGTTTATTTTTGGCAGGAAGGAAATAATTGCAAATCTCTTGATTGACAACAGTCGCCCTGGAAACGTGCACAGTCCACATATAGTATTTCCCAAGTAATGCTGGATTGTTTATAACATTCAAATGTCCACCAGAAACCCATGACTACTTAGACACCAACATCTCCGCTGCTTGGCCGGGGGAGGGGGTGTCAGTCTGCAGAGAAGCTCCTGGGAGAACGGACCGGAACAGACACCATCAGATTTACAGTAAAATAGGAACAGAGGCAGCCAGTCAATTTTGCACAGGTAACTGCGAATGCATCAAGCCATCCACTCTTCTCAAACCCTGGCATGCCAACTGTCTAGCACAGCACCTTTAAAAGCAGAGGCACAAACGTCACGAGTGTTTGACCATAGGGCTGTGTGTTTCTGGATTTTATTAGAAAGCCATCTTTAAAATACAGGGTTGTAAATTGTTGCCAACGTATAGACTTACAGACTTCTCCTTTACACCCAAAGTTCAAATGCTGCAACCGTGACAAGTCAGTGTCATTAGGGCACCATGTCCCCAAAGTCATCTCATCAAAATTGCACCATGTCAAAGGAGCTTCCCCACCAACCATCAACCATGACAGGTGGTGTTTATTATTAGTATACAAATGCATTGTTTAAAAACAGCTAGTGCGTGAAACCACAGACCAACACATAGGATTCCAGAGCAAATGGAAGACGGAGCATTAACATTGTCAGGAGTGCCTGGGCACTCCCAGCTCTAGGCCTGGACAGAGGCCTGGACAGAGATGTCGTAACATCAGAGTGGGCGGGAATCCACAAACCCAAGGAATCCTGTCCCAGATCTTAATGTAAAAAATACTTGCCCAGGAGGCTACATTGTAATCTGGTACTGAGAGGACCATGGAAACTGGAGGTCAGACTTCATTTTAGCTAAAGAGTCTGAGCATTTTGGTAACATGGGAAATATATGGCACAGAGAAGTAGATAATAGGTTTCATTAGGTTTTAAAGCCCACAATTTAATAAAAGGTAATAATTAAAAACAATACCCGTATTTACCTTTAAAAAACATAAACCCCATTTGCCTCATTTCTTGGCCTTGTTAGAATTCTATTGCTTCATTTACATGTAGATGATTAAAAATATAGATATAGATAATTTGATTATGTACACAGAGCAGAATCAAGGGTTAAAATAAAAACGGAATTTTGGAGTGTGGTCAAATAAGGTGCACAGATTCCAGAACCCTCAGAGGTTTTGGTGGCCCTCCCATGACATTCTGTGTCTGTGGTGGCAGGAACCAGCTCCCTTCCCAACAGCTCCCAGGTGCAGGAGCTAGCAGGTGAAGGGTTTGGCTCAAGCCTGTTGTGTGTTTCACTCCACCTGCCAGAAGGGGAGCACTCCCCTGAAATATTCTGGAATTTCAATCCTCTCTGCCCCTCTTCTAAATAAGGCCCTGTGATCCCAACATGGAAGGGGGCACGGTGGAGGTCTAAGGCTCCGTGGGGCCTAGTTCTGGGTGGATATCAACACCTGACAGACACTTGACCGGAACATTCAAGACATTTAAGGCAACGGGGTCATTTAATGACTGGTTTTCCAAATGAAGGTTTATGGCAATGGATAGATCTGCCATGTAACTGTCATTATCTGTGGCAAAGCCTAGCAAGGGGCTGTTTCTATTTAATTGGCATATGGATTACCGGGTTTGAAACACAGAATGTCAGGAGACCTGGTCACTCCTGAATATTTCTCTCCTGAATACACAGCACTCCAGAGACCAAAGTGCTGTGGGGAGGACCTGACTGTCAACTGGCTTCCTTGTTTTCTGAATGGAAAGCACAAGAAACATTTTTACTCTGACCCCCAGTTTCAAGCCTTGCTAGTGCCAGTCGCTCCCACCAGCACTCTGGCTGAGGACAACCCACAGAGGACTAAGGCAGTGGTGCCAAAACAAAAGGGTTCTTTTTAATTATTTTGAAGAGCAATACTTTACAGACTGTCTTGTTGTCAAACAAGGAACATGGCACTGCTTAAACACCAAACTAGGAGAGGCTGGGAAGAGGGCCTGGCTCAGAGGAGGAGCCCCCTTCTTCTCCCTGGTTTGGAGCGGGTCTCCCATCTAGACAGGCTTCCTTACCCTTGGCTCAAAATAGCTGTGCTTCCAAGGAGACCAAGAAATGGACTCGGGCCACATCAGCCTGGTGGCTGGTTGAGGCCACTGGTTCTCCAGTGAGAACAGTCAGCTTATCATAGGACCTGATGTTGACTGCAGTTCAAAGTTAAATGTTAACAGCTGTGTGGTGCTCTGGTCCTTCTGCCTCTGTACACTTCTGCATTCCTGGCAGCCAGTGCCAGGGAAGGGACACAGTTGGTGCAGTCTGCCATGGGGTGGGACACCTATTTTTGACCCTGTCCGAGTTTGCAGCTTAGCAGTGAGCATGTTCTAGCATAGGCACAGTGGCAAAGAACAGTGTAACAGCCGCTGGTCAATTCCATTTGGTGGCAGCACGGTAGCAGCAAAGAAAATTCCCAAACAGCTCCATGTATATCCAGCTTTTGGAAAGGAAAGGAATTAAAATTCAATAAACAGGCTTTTTTTTTTTTTTGTACCCAAGGGTTTCAGGGTTTCTTGTAACTGTTCTACCAAAACCAAAAACAACAGAACAACAACAACAAAAACCACACAGAAGGTATGGCAGTAGTGTGAAAGCAGAAGTGACGTGATGTCACTTTTCAAGGGGAAAATGCGACCTCAAGACAAAATTTGTCATCATCAGAAATCATAATATAAAAGAATATTGTTTCCTAAAATGTTGAGCCACACAATTGCAGATACATTCCAAAATGGGTCAGAAATGAGTGGAGACAATGACATAGTCACAAAAACACTCCTGTCAATGGGAGCCTGACCCTGCAGCATGCCACGGGTTGTCAGAGCAAAGCTGCACCTGTTGGGAAACAGGCTCCAATGACTCTCTCCCCTCCCTCACGCCCCCCTCGCATCATACACACGCTACCAGGTTCTAGAAAATTGTCATGTCATCTTCTTAGAGTATCTAAGACAATAAAAGGCTAAAAGATGTCTGGAAATATGTTGTGTAGAAAAATTAACTCTCAGCTTAAAATAACATTCAAAAAGGCACTTCATCCTGTAGGAAAGAGATTCTGAGTTGGGTCAGCTGCTCTGAGCTGGGACAGAAGGGGGCAGGTTGTTTGGAGGGGAGAACAGTTGAAAGGAAGTCTTATAGATATCAAGCTTTTTTTTTTTCCCCCATTTTTTTTCCTTTTTGGTATGTTTTAAGAAAAGCAAATCCAGTAAAATGCATGTCACTTTATGAAATTTGTTAAAAGAGTTCTTTTTAAAATAGTTGTTTCTGTTCTTAAAAAACAAAACAGGTAGGCGTGGCCACATTCATCCTGTGGCCTGGAGCGTGGAATCTCTTCACTTTCAGCTCCAGGGAGCAGAGGCCAGGCAGGTCCCCTGAGGCCAAAGGTTCCAGAGTGCACAGGCAGGAGGCCAACGGAGGCGGGGGCTACCTATTGCAGAGCCTCTGCAGCATGCTGTACACATCGTCCTCACGGCTCAGGCCTTCAAAGAAGGGGATGAGGTCCAGCAGCTCTGTGTCTGTCATGTCATCGAACCAGGACTGCACAGGCACCTGGAAGACAGTGGGTGGAGCAGGCAGCACAACTGTACCCAGGGGCTGGGGCTGCTCCCAACCTGACCGGGTCCCCAGACTTATCATATTCTTTGGGTAAAGAGGATTAGAATCTAGAAATCATCATCATCGACATCATGACCATCATTCTGTTTGTTCCCCTGTTCTAACCAAGATCAGTCCAGAGCTATGTGGCTTCAGGATCACTCAGGAGGCAAAGTGTACCCAGTCTATGTGCATTTGCCTGTCTTATTTTCCTGCCATAAGAGAGGCAGCCAAAGAACTAGGCTTGCTACTTGCCAGTTTCAAAAAAGCTCTTTTTACCACACCAAGTCAGCTCCTTGCACCTAGGAGCACACGGGGACAGAGGTGATCAGTGCCAACTCCTGACACCAGGAGGCGCCATCCAAGCACAGGATTGGGGGTGCAGGGAGTGGGCGGCAGGCATTTCTCTGCCATGCCTAGCAGTGGCCAGTTAAAAGTGGAAACATAAGATTTCAGGGCATTCTGAAGGATGGGCAAAGACAGGATTTCTCTTTAGTTTTTAGGCTGAGGAGTAGGAAGTGGGGTGGTGGGTGGCAGCCAGGGGTGCAGAGGAAAAGACTTAAGAAGAAATTTGAGAAAACCAAAAAAGTTTACAAGTAACATTTTGGCCCTTTGATAGATCTAAAGATAGTTTGGAAACATAAAAATTCACGTAATTTTGAAAAATAAACAATATAAGAATTAATAGGAAAACGAGCACCTAGGGGAGAAAGGGAGAGAATGGAGGAGGGCAGAAACAAAGACGTCTCTAAATGCAAGATTCTCTAGATCTTCATTGATAGTTTTGATGATGAAATCGTGTAAATGCGTTACATAATTAAAAGAAAAACCATTAGGAAAAAAGCAATTAATGAACTTAAGTTATGTAAAGCTAGTGACAGGACCACAAAGAGAATTATTTCAAGCGATTTTTTTTTCTTTTTCTAGTGCTGGGGCTCAAACTCAGGGCCTTGTGCATGACACGCAAGTACCTTACCACTAAGCTATACCCTAGTGATTTCAAACATGGTGTCTAACTATCCATCTCTCCAAAACCCCTATACAGTATTCAGTTTTTACTATCAGTAATTAATATTAGAACTGCTATTTTGACTGAAATATATAGTATAGAAAAAAGTCAAGTATGTAATTATGCTAATATCCTTAGGAATCAAGCATTTCAGCACAAGATTCAAATTAAAAAAGAAGTAAAATAAAAGTTTTGTCATCTTAATGTTCAATTGGAAAAAACCAATATGAATTTTTTTTTTAAATATTTTTTTAGTTGTAGATGGACACAATGTCTTTATTTATTTTTATGTGGTACTGAGGATCGAACACAGTGCCTCACGCATGCGAGGCAAGCGCTCCACCGCTGAGCCACAATCCCAGCCCCAAAACCAATATGAATTTATAATTTATTTTTCTTTCTAAAAATAAATATTTTGGTTCTTTTTTTTTTTTTGGTACTGGGGATTGAACTCAGGGGTACTCAATCACTGAGCCACATCCCAGCCCTATTTTGTGTTTTATGTAGAGACAGGGTCTCACTGAGTTGCTTAGCGCCTCGCTGTTGCTGAGTGGTTCTTTTTTTTAAGCTCTGATTTGTAGTACAGTTAGAAGTAAAGGACATGCCATCCCAACTGTGGCCTCTAAGCACCATTTCTACCAACCAGGACCAAGCTTCACAGAAAACTGGCTGATTTCAGAGGTGAATCATAAAATGTTCAAGAACAGCCTGGAACATCTCTTCCTCTTCTTTTCTTTTTGTGCTGGGGATGGAACCCAGGGCCATGTGAATGCTAAACTAAGTACACCATCTACTATGGAGTTACGCACCCTGCTCCAGCCCTGGAACATTTGGTAATAGAAAGCAAGGAGGCTATCAAATATCACTGTTATTTGGAGGAGCCTCCATTGGTCAAAGGTGAAAATTTCAGCATCCAAAAGAATAATAAACAGATTGGAGTAAAACAATTAAAAAAAATCTATGAGCGCATATAATACTAAAACTCACTGGCTACTTCTGGAGATTGTTAGAGCTCATTAATCTAATACACACACAGGTATATGTGTACATACACACTTATTAGCCTGAAATTGCAGTATTAAAGAAAAAGATTCAAGACTTTTATCCTGCTTTCCTTGTTCAAACATTCAAATTGTATTTTAGGGAAAGCAAACAGACAATGGGGCCAGTTCTATTTTATTTTATTTTTTAAGAAGGCAGGCTAAAAGGGGCTGGGGTTATGGCTCAGCGGTTGAGTGCTTGCCTCACATACGTGAGGCACTGGGTTCGATCCTCAGCACCACATAAAAAAATAAATAAATAAAGATATAAAAAAATAATAGCACATCATTAAAAAAAAAAAAAAGAAGGCAGGCTAAAAAAGGCAGAAGGAATGATAAAATTTAGAAATCATCATTTTGCAATTCTGAATGAAATAGTGGATGTAGGCAACAACTGCTATGATTATGAGGTGAAAGTTTAACAGGGAGCTTTATAACGGATGACCCCAATAACCAACTTTAAATCTTTAGGGGCAATCTGACACTATTTGCCTCCTGGTATGATTTCATTGGAAGTATGCAATTTTACCTATGATGTATTTGTGAAAAAAAAAAAAGAGAGAGAGAAAAAAAAAAGAAAATGAACCTGAATCTAACCAAGTAGTAGACAGGTCTATCTCCTTATTTAAAGGATATAGGGCAGCTGGGAAAACATACTGAACACCACCAAACCACAGAAAATAGGCAGTCTCAGAATGCAGGAAATTTCTATAAGAAAAATAACCAAACCTTCAACCAATCAATGGCATAGAAGAATGAGAGAAAAAAGAAGAAATACTCAAATTACAAAAGAATTAACCAATGCAATGCATGGAACTTTTTTGGTCCTGATTCAAACAATTCAGATGAAACAAAACATTTTGTAAGCCGGGCGCGGTAGCTCACGCTTGTAATCCCAGCACTTAGGGAGGCTGAGACAAGAGAATCGCGAGTTCAAAGCCAGCCTCAGCAATGGCGAGGCGCTAAGCAAGCAACTCAGTGAGACCCTGTCTCTACATAAAACACAAAATAGGGCTGGAGATGTGGCTCAGTATCCCTGAGTTCAATCCCTGGTACCAAAAACAAAACAAAACAAAACATTTTATGATAATGGAGACAACATGAATACAGTGTGGATAGTAGATAATGTAAGAAGTTGCTGTGTTGGATTACACGTTTAAGGCCAGCCTGGGCAACTTAGCAAGACCCTGTCTCAAAATAAAAAAATAAAAAGGGTTGGGGATGCAGCTCAGTGGTAGAGCACCCCAGGTTCCATCCCCCATAGCTCAAAAAAGAACAAAAAATAATCTCTATCTATTATGAACATGTTACCAAATGCATTATGTTGAATTTGATTTATTCAAATATAATACATTTGATTAAGTATTCAAACAACAATGTCACACCAGCTAAGTGAATCTAGTTTGAATTTTGTTTGTTACTAAGTGCAGCTAGAGTTCTAGGTACAAGGAAGGGACCTCTCTAGGTCTCTAGTCAGGATGAGTCTGAGAGGCTTGTGTGTGGGAGGAGGTGTCCCCAGCGAACCACCTGAGCAGAGGGTCTGGTGTTGCAGGTACTGCTAAGGGCCAGCAGTTGCTGATTGCTCTTCCTCTGGAAGAGCGCTGGGCAGGCAATGGGAAGGCACTGTCCCCTGCTGAGGAGGCACTGGGAGCTGCTGGAGCTGCCTCACTCAGAGGGTTTATGTACAACTGGTCCCACGGGGTGCTTTTCACACATCATTTTGAGGTATAAGTAGACAGTCTTATCTGAAGCCCTTACTGAAGTGTTTTATTCATTCTTAAGACATATTTCTGCTGCAGAGGTCACCCAGCTTGCTGAGTCTGCAGGGGTCATGAAGTGCTGGGCAGCAGCCAATTCTGTGAGGTTAACAGACAACCCTCCTCAACAACCCTCCCCAAAGTGCTAAGGAGAAACAGGCAGGTGGAGCACTTACCAGAGCAAGCCTTGCTCTAGCTGCTTTTCACCTCTGCCCATTGAATCCCCTATCAACCCTCGAGATCAGCATTCCCAGAACTCCCACTTGACAGATGATGCAACCAAGGCTCAGTGAGGTGAGATAACTTGGCTGATGTCCTGCAACTGCTAAGAGGCTGAGCCGGGATTTCACCAAAGGAAGGCTCCAAGACCTTCTCGTGAGGGTGCTTGCCTGCCAAGACAGCTCAGATGCAGCCCTGCCATCTCGTTCTCTGGGGCTACTTACTGCATTCTCAGGATGGAAGATGTAGGAGGCAGGAGAATTGTCCACGATGATCACTTTGCTCAGCTCCCGACCCAGACGACTCAGGTCCTTCACATAGTTCCCACGATGGAAAACACAGGACTCTCTGAAGAGCCGGGCCCGGAATACACCCCAGCGGTCTAGGAGGTCAGCCACAGGGTCTGCATACTGGAAAGGAGGTGGTGTGAATGAAGGCTGGGTGCCTAGAAGAGCCAGAAACCCTGGCCTACCGCAGCAATACTTACGACTATTTTTTTTTCCTTTTTTCAAAACAAAACAAAACAAAAAAAACCCCCTTATTTACTAATTTAAATGAAATAGTATTTATTTTATTATTTATGTGGTACTGAGGATCAAACCCAGTGTCTTGGTAGGCAACTGCTCTACCACTGATCTACAGCCCCAGCCCTAGACTATTTTTTAAGAAGGGGGATTTAACAACTAGAAGAGTTTTAGGATCCTGATTATTTTCCTCTCTATGTTTTAAGACAGTACTGGACTCTTCCATTTCTTACATCTAATCCATCAGAGTACCTTGTCAGTTTTATCTCCGAAAATATCCTGACTCCACCAGTATCTCTCTAGTTTTACTGGTACCACCCTAGGCCAGGCTTCTACTCTCTGGCCTGGGAGACTTTTTTCCTGTTGGGCCTCCTTTCCTAGCCCATTCACCTCAAAACTGTCAGAATGGTCAATGGAAAACATACTTCCCATCACATCAACCCTCTGCTTAACGATCTCCACTGTTTGCCACTGTACCTGGAGTGAGGCCCATGTCCTCAAGTCTGATGTGAGGACAGGCCTCAGCATCAAGGCCAAAGTGAAAGCACAGTCAGGCATTGCTGGGGACATGCGACTCTGCCAGGGACGCTAGGAGCACCTGCAGCTGTTGGGAAAGCCAGCAGCGAGATGCATAGCATCTGAGTCCATGGGCAAGTCCAGGAACAGCTCTATCTCTTACTAGCCAAGTGGGGTGAGAGTATGGAGCACAGTTCCAATGAGGCCAAATAAGGTCATGTGGGTGGGTTACCAGAGGTTGGCTCTGGATGAGAAAAGATGGTTAACTGCCTCATAATCATTGCCACTGGTGGTGTGGGCACTCATCTTTCAGGGAAGTGACTGAATCTCGGGACAGCAGGCCTGAGATGAATGTGAAGAACGCAGGCCTCATGAGGTCAGGGACTGTGTCTCTCTTGTTCTTTGCTGTATCCACAGTGCCTAATACTGTCTGGCATACAGTAAGTACTGAGTAAATCTGCGCTGGGGGAATGAGGTTTGTGTGAGAAGGATGCAGGTCCTGGAGGGCTCTGACAGCCAGTGGGGGGCTCCTGAGGCTCTGGGTGATGGGCAAGGAGGCCCAGTAACAACACTGCTGCTGGCAGGGAGCTGAGCTGAGCCCAGAGCCCAGAGCCTGAGCGATGACCACCATAGCAGAACTTGAACAGAGAGGAAAGGGGCTGGAAGGCTGCCCTTGGGAACTGATTCTGTTCAACCAGGCTGGAGTAGCAGCGACAGAAGGACTGGAGAGACAGATGGAGGGGCAGGAAGAGAAGCCCAACAAGGATGTTTAAGCAAATACTGGGGACAATGCCAAGGAAATGTTTTCAATTTTGCCAAAGAAAAAAACAACTCCCGGTCCAGTGCACCGGTGCAATCTTCCTGTTTGTTATTTCTTTGATTATTACTTCAGGTTCTTCAGCATCCCAAAGCGCTGTCAGAAGAGCCATCGAAGCTGCAGATGCAATTAGTCTTGGTACCACTCATCTGAAAGATTACCCACTGGGGAAGACTTTGCTTTCTCTGAGGCCTTACTCTCTTCTTGGTATGCAAAAATAAGGCCCACGTTTTGGACTCTCTCTCCAGAGGTTCAGGCTGTGTGCTGGGGTGAGACTGGCAGAGTGCCATGCAGGTGAGGATCTCTCTCACCTTGCTCAGCACAGAGAGATGGACCCACCAGGAATGCCCAGGCAGGCAAAGAAGTGTGCCCAGGACCTTGGAGTCAGAGGCTCCAACATGCAGAGGAGTTTGGGCACCAGGATATGGAGAGCCATCCAGATGCTGGCCATTTGGAAGTAAGCTGTTGTGTGATTCCCTGGAGCCAGGTCTGGACACAGGCAGATGGTTAACCCAGGCCCCACAAAATGGAAGGCACTGGGTGCCCAAGGTGCCCAAGGAGGCAATGGTGGTGCCACCAGGTGGATGGCACTGGTCTCATGAGAGTCAGGGTTTGGGAGATGGTCATGGCAAGGACCTTGGAGGGGGGTCAAGGACCCACCCTGGGGCCTTCCCTAGACATAGCACAGGACCTTGTCTCACCTGTGAAAGGGGAGAGTAAACCCTACCAGGGGGCTTGGGAACCTATTTCCTTCCTTAAGTAGTAGAGGAGGACAAAGAAATCTATTCGGTCAGACCAGGGTAGACGATGGGTAAGAGATTCAAACTAAGTTGTAAGATCCAAATATGTCTGAATGATTTTATCCCCATTAACACTTATGATACTAAATACCAACCATCAGGAGCACCACCCTGTGACAGTGACCAGCATAGTACATGGAACCCAGCCAAGTGCTTGCTGAGCACTTGCCCAGCATGTCAGGTGCCCTGCTAAGTCCTTTGCACAGGCTGTTTCACTTAATCCACCCTGTGAGGCAGAAGGAATTGTCCCCACTTATAGAGAAAAACCAAGGTGCCAAAAGTGAAGTGACTTACCTGAGATCACACAGCAACTTAGGACAGAGGCGGAACTTTCACCAGCCCATGACTGTGGGCGACTCTCCACATCTCTCTCTCTCATTTGTCCCTCCCCGAAGCCTTTGTAAGCTAAACCCAAGGTGCAGGTTCTCTAGCATTTGGATGCCAGTCAGTGGACGAGAGGGTGCCAATGTGCCTGCAGCAGGCAGCCATCCTTTCACAGCCACACCGGACATTTGTGATTTTCTCATCCGTGGACAACCAGCTTCAGGCGGCTGTATACAGCAACTTCATGGAGCATTTGTTCTAAGTGCTCCCAGTCACCATGGTAACTAGAAGCCTTTCAGCCTGGCAGTGTGCACATGGCCCGTGTCTGTCCCATCTGGGTGGGAACCTGTCACCATAAAAACAGCTCTCCCTACCTTAACAAAGGCTTGTGACAGATCAGGGTTGGAGGTGGGGAAAGGGAGCAGAAAGCTGGGCTGGGAGTCGGGTGAGAAATAGGACGCACCTTGGCCAAGCTGGCAGTAAAGAGCACACACTCAAAGAGCTGCCCCATCCTCTGGAGGAACTCATCCACGTGTGGCCGCTTTAGCACGTACACCTGCAACGGCAGGAAACAGCAAGCTGGTCAGTCAATAGCAGCTGCTGGGTTGCCTGGGCCCAAGTGCCCACTGTAGGAAGAACTGTCCCAAAGGCTCTTGCCTCCCATCACCAGGTCCACGTGGGGCCTGCAGAGGCCCAGACTAGAGCATCAGATGGGACACTCCCCAGGTGGGGCTCCAGGTGTAAGTTCATTATAGATGACCCTCCTAAGGGGGAAAGGGAAGCTGGAAGGAGAGGCTTAGGGATTTTCAGAGCCAGCAAGTGGAATGCAGGTGCCGTGTGTGTGAGAAACTACTCATTCATTTCACATATGTTTCTTGGCATCTGTTGTGGGTTAGGCCCTATGTGGATAAAAGCCATGGTCCGGGTGCTGTCTTTTTGGAAATGACTGGTAGGTCTAGGATTGCTCCGGCTGCCATCTCTACTCTGAACAGAACCCCACCCTCACTAGAAGGTCTGGGGTTAAACCACAGGCCCAGCAAAGCTGCAAGAAGGGTCTTCTTGTCAGCATGGAGCTGCCTATTTGAAACCATAAGGTTACTCTACTGGGCAAGGTATGAAAAGACATTTTAGATGATGTGAAGCCAGCCTCCTGGGACTCAGAAACAAGCCACCTCGAGGGGCTTTGAGTAAAGAGTAGCCTTCTCTAGAATGGCTGGGCTCTGTGCACCCTTTTGGCCAGGCAGGCTGGGTGGGGCTGTACGGCAGCCAGGCTTCAGCTCACACATGGGCTCCTGACTAGGGAGCCTGAAGAAATCAGGGGAAATTGGGAGATGGGAGAGAAGGCCAAGCTGGTGAGAGGACAAAGGAAATGGGAGGAGGGAGGAACCCATTAAAACCTAAATAAATTCCATTTGAAATTAGCCACTTCACCAAATAAATCAAACTCTTCAAAATTTAATTCAACATATTTACCGAGCTGCAGCTCTGTGCTCAGCTTGATGTGGTTACAAAGACGAATCAAACACAGGCCCTGCCCTTGAAGGGCTCACAGTCTACAGCAGATGCATGCCAAAGTATAAAAGAAAACATGGCATGATAAAGTCTCAGCAGGGGGATACTTTAAAGAGTCAAGTCCCACTTCAGGGGAGGGAATCACAGAAGGCAACCGTTGGCCTGGACCCTGAGGGATGAACATGCGTTTGCCAGGCCTGTAAGAATGAGAAGAAGTGAGTTTCCAGGCAGAGAGAAGTATGAGCCTGAGACCTGACATACTTGAGGTGTCAGACACCGCCACCACCCAGCCCAGCCCTGAGAGAAGACAGGGAGGTGGGGAGAAGGTGGCTGAAGATAAGGTTGAAAGGCAGGTCACAGCACACATAAGGCCTTAAATGGCAGATGGAGCAAGGTGGATAAACTGCAGATGTAGCAGAGGTGAGGCAAGGGATGTGTACTCCATGGAAGGACACACTGCTGGCAGAGGAATTCTACCTGGAACTAACTTTCAATATGCCAGATATAGGGATTCGGGAGGACCAGGGCTTGGTGGGAAACTCATGTCTAACAGAGTAGGGTGGGCATGGGTCTGTGGCTCAGGGTAGTAGCAGGGCACAGAGGAACAGGGTGGCCCAGACACAGGGTGCCAACACAGCTGAGGAGCTGGGAGGCTGGGGTGGGAGTTGAGAGCAGGGCTTGCGGCTGTAGTGATCCATGCCCCACAGTACCCATGAGATTCCTCGGTACCAGTGCCAGTGCCAGACTGCAGCCTGTGGTCCTGTGTCCTTGGAGTACTGCTTGAAAAGCAAGCTGTGTTACATGCAAAGGACTGATTTGGGAACTCTGGCGTTGGTGCCTCTGGCAGAGAGGAGGGTCCTGGGCCTGGATGCCGGCGTCCAGGCTCGCGTCCCCGTGCAAGTAACCAAGAATAGGCCCATTGGGACCTGCACAGCCTATCCTGGATTACTTGAACGAGGCCACGGCCTTCGCCAGGGCCTTGGTCCTCCTGCTCTTGGCACCTGTGGCTTCCTTCCCTCAGGAGAGTTTCTGACCCCAGCCCAGGGGCCCTGGGGTGTCCATTGCCAAGCGAATCAAAGCGCGGACAGAAGGGAGGCTAGGGGTGGCTCCTGCAGGTCAGGCATGCTCACAGTCACATGGTGCGAAGGATTAATTCTTCTCTTAAGGCTCACATGCCATTGGGCAGCTCTCCTTTGTCCATCACGAGCACTCTGCAACATGAGCCAAGTTGCAGAAGTCTTTTATTTTTTCTTTTTTGGTGCTAGGGATTGAACTCAGGTGTACTCGACCGCTGAACCACATCCCCAGCCCTATTTTTTTTTTTTTTGAGACAAGGTCTCTGAGTTGCTTAGCACCTCGCCCTTGCTGAAGCTGGCTTTGAACTCGTGATTCTCCTGTCTCAGCCTCCCAAAGTGCTGGGATTACAGGTGTGCACCACCGCGCCCAGCTTGCAGAAGTCTTAATTGTTTCTCAGATGCTGAGTTAATTCAGTTGATTCTTTTTGCAAATGTTAAATGACCAGGTGCTTGCAGTTTTGGCCCCATGATGACTTTTACAAGCATGAAGTGTGGAGACAGTCCCTAGCCAAGCTTCCCAGGGATTGTTTCCTGGCAGGATCTCCTGGAGAACAGGCCAGAAAGCAAGGAGTGGGTGGGGAGGAAAGGGGAACCTGAGTATCAGCAAAGAGCCCTGGGCCAGGAGGCAGGAGACTGGAATTCTCATTTTAGTTCTTCCCATTGCATATGACCTTGAACCAACCTTTTCCTTGGCTAAACCTCAATTTCCCGATCTGGGCAATGAGGTGGCTGGGCCAGCTGGTTTCCAAGGCCACTACAGTTTTAATGTCTGCACTCGAGAGCCAGAGAATACTGACATTGTTGAGAAAAGACATCCTGTTGTGGCCCAGGTACCAAGAGAGATTTTCCTTCCTGTAATATGAGGCCAGAAACTCTCCCTTTAAGACCCTGAAGCTGGCAAGGAAGATCATCTCTGGAAAACCTGACAAAAGCCACCCCCTTCAACCTTACAGGCTAGTTTTCCTGCAATGTTTCCAATATGTTCATAAATGAAGCTATTTCTGGAAGAACTTTATGCAAATAAGGAAAAAAATCACAAAGGATGAAGATGATGTATGCCAACTGACTATGGCATCTTTATTCATATAGCAGCCTGCTGATCCAAAAACTCACACCCTTCTCTCTTTTTCTTTAGGGCTGGGTATTTGCTAAAGATCCACTGGAGAAAGTAGGAGTGACAAGATCAGTCTGGAGCAGCTGGTATTGGAAAAGGACACCTTTCTCCAAGAATTCATTTTAAGTGGGTACCTTGTAGCACTTTCCTGTTGCCTGCTAGGAGAGTAGCCAAAAGCAATTACATGAGGAAGTTAATTAGACCATCAAGCTAGGCCAGTGGGGGGAGATAGAAACTTTGAAAGTCTGCACCAAATCAAAGAACTATTTGAACTTGCAGGCACATCTAATATTTATGAACAGATACAGTTTTCTTATAAAATCAGTATAAACAAATTCAAGTGAGTAGGGAAGAAAAGCAGAAACGTCATTGTATTTATTATTCCAAGTCTGTTTGGGATTGAATTAAATTATCACTGAAATAGAAATTAATAAATAAAATTCACAGGAAAGATAACTTTTTAAAAAAAGTGCTCACTGAAACTCACTTAGTTTTGATTTTCTTACCTGATGTATAGTTCCATCGATTTCAACCGGAACAATAAAATCAGCATTACTAATAGGCTAGAGAGAAAAGAGACTATAATTAATACATCTGAAAGAACAAGATAAAATTAGAAATTTTAGCAAGAAAAAAGCTTGCCTGGACCAACGTTTTGATAATTGGAAAAAACAGTTCAGGAGAAGGATGTTGAAGCATGCCTTGGTTCCTTGAAATAAGCACAAGCAGGAAAGCACATTCTTTTCTGTTCTGAATGTCGTGACGTTTCCAGCATCCTGGTCCAACCTCTTGATCACCTGCCTGGCCTCAACCACAAAGGGTGGCACAGCCTGGCGAGAGAATGGGGTTCCTCAGAAACTCCAGCCCTTGCCCAGAGCCCTGCCAGGATGAGGGGACCATGGATGGCCACCAGGGGGAGGAGGTGAGAGCCCGACGGCCAGTAGGGTAGCCAGTGCCACCAGGGAAACAATTTGGACTTTAGACCCACAGTGCGGGGTGGCCAGACAGGAGATGCTCAGCACACAGACCCACAACAGGGCCAAGGACATGCGGGGTAAAGTCAGAGGCCACAAACCACAACCTTGGGCAGGTTCTTCCCCTCTCTGGACTTCCGTGTCTCCTCTCTTCCATAGCTACAGTGACAGGTTTGATGAATGCCTGAGGCTCAGAGGCTCCACCCAGTCTCCTGTCCTGGGGGTGGAAGTGAGGGCAGCCCTCCCTTAGTTGTTCTAAGGAACACAATACCCAACACATCTCCAAACTTCGAGATATTTAATATAACTCTTGGAAAATATTAATAACACTTAAAAGTAAAATACAATTCTTCAGCAGTCATCACATTCTCAATGGTGAACTTACAGAGTTCTAAATGGAATTCCACAAATTAGGTAGAAAACCACTTAAATAAAGAGGCCAGCAAAATCCTCAGCCTACAAACTCTTGGGACAAGAGGAGACAGAGGGAGGGGAAGGTGTATGGGGTGGCTGCTGGATGGGGTGCAGGGTACGAAGCCTCTCGTAAGAGCCTGAACTGGGGTTTGCCTTTAAATCCACCATTATACACACAAGCATTTTCTTTGACATGTAAATTGAAAAAAAATGTGAAAAATGCTAGGATGTAGCACCATTACTAAGCACACAGTTGCTAACAGTGCTACTGAGGCTTAAGATCACAGTTTACTTCCAGGGTTTCAAGGTTACAAGGATGAGCTCGGTATTTTATAATTTCACAACTCAAGTACAGAAGCATACTAAAAAACCAAAAAGACAAGGAAGAAACTCTCACAAGGCATTGGATTGTGAAAGCCTATTCCACAGAGCATATGAAATGAGGCAAACCATTCCCTAGCCCCCACAAGCACTGGTGTAAAGGGAGCCATACTAAAGCCAGGGCTCTTACCTGGAGTCCACGAGTCTGTGTGTCACACAGTTGTCTATTTTCTAGGGAGAGGCTCACAGCTTTCAGATTCTTAAAAGGGTCTGATCTACTCAGAATGTTATAAGAACATTCTGCTTGCAAATGAAGGCAGGCCACAGAGGGAAAAACAAGGAAATGCTGACCACAGCTGGTGGTACCAAGGCCCTCTGAGCAAGCCCTGGAGACACCACACCAGGGGCTGCCAAAGCTGCCTCTGGAGGCAGGCACCCTCAGTAACCTTGGGCAGTCTGATTAGTGTTACCCACACTCCCAGAGCTGCTTGGGAAGATGCTTTCTATACTGCCACAGCAACTGACCCCTGCTCCAAAGGACTTTTCCCCAGAGGGACTAAAAAAGTCCCGAACAACATGCCCACCGGGGAGAAAATGCTTCCAATGCTCTTCAGAGCACAGCCGGGACACAAGGCCATTGTGGCCCCAGCCCTCAAGGGTTCTGTGGAATGAGGAGGTCCCTGCATGTCCCAGTGGCCAGAAGGAGGCCATTTCTCACTGCTAGATGCCAGTGTAGTCCTTCCTCCACTCTCTAAAGGACTCAAAAACAACCTCCTAGCCTTGTCTTGTCACATGAGAGGCAGGCAGAAGGAAGGATGTTTCTGGAAGGAAGGTGTTCAGGCAAATCTGACGTTCTTCTGCTTGTCAAACAACCTGCTAGGACCAATAATGGCTCACGTGAGATATGTAGCCCATTGTAGATGGTGACTTTCATGTCTCTCAGCAAAGTAAAGGGAGTCCCAGGCTAGGGGCAAGAAGAGAAATGGAGTAGCACTGGCCAGCAATAGAGCAGTTCCATCGCCAGAAAAATAACCCAAGGTAAACAGGACCAGAACGTTAAAGACCTGCTGTTTCTCCCCAACACACCAATTTCTTGCTTCTGTTTTTTCATCATTTGCCTCTTTTTTAAAACATTTTATTCCATTTCAAAAAAATGATTAATTATCTCCTTTCTTTCTCTTTCTCTCTTTTTTTGACATAAGTGATTGAACCTAGGGGTACTTTACCACTGAGCCACATCCCCAGCTCTTTTTATTTTGAGACAGGGTCTCGCTAAGTTGTGTAGAGCTTCACTAAGTTGCTAAGGCTGGCCTTTGCTGGTGGGGTGGTAGGGAGATGGAAAGTGGAGAAGTACAAGTGGACAAGAAAGACTTTCTGTAGCCCACTGATACTGCTGCAGCTCTGCACCCTTCATGAGGGAAGGTGTGAGGATGGGTGCTTATTTAGCCCACTGTCCAAATCCCAGCAAATTCTTGGCATGAAGATGGTCAGAATAAATGGCTAAATTTGTTCAGAGGCTGTTAACTTCAGAAGGCTTCTTCAGAGTTGGATATGTTTCAAAAATGGATCTGGAATCATTTCCAGGACAGTAAGATGCCTGACAGTTTACGAGAGTACCTCTTACACCTGTCCCAATACGACACACAGCACTCGGTTACCTTGAGGAGTCTAGAATCCTGGGGCACAATGCCCTGACTGCCTGTGCCACCTTGAAGTACTCCTGCAGGGGTTAGTGTTGGAAAACTCCAACCTTGTAAGTACAACAAGGCCTCAATGGTATTGGCAACCCATCACTTTCTTTTCCCAACTGATGTTAATATTCAACTACTTTAGCTAATGTTTACCTGGGTTAGTGAGCAGCTGTTGGGATTTCTGGAGGAAGAATAAAGTCATACACTAACAACCATGAGCTTCCACTCTCTTTATTTTTCTTTTCCAATACAATTGTGTCCAAGTCACAAGACCACAAAAGGTTTTCTTATGTTTATTTACCTTAAATGAACTGTGCACCAAGGTTTCATCTAAATCAATGACCACACATTTCTTTCCATAGTCAAGCACCGTCACCTCTGGAAGGAGGTATTTAGCTGGTGGCTAAAGGGAAAACAAAAATTGAAATTATTATGTCTACGTAAGAGACAAGCCAATTCCCATATTATTGTATTATATTTTGTTAATGAGGGTATAAATGAAAGACATCATTTATATGCCTGGTCAAGTACACCATGTAATTTTATTAAGAACAGTAATAAGCAGTTCACAAGGCAAGTTTTATCAAACCCAGCTGCCATGATGTGACTGTAAGGCTTTGGCACCAGAGAAGTCTGGGTCTGAACATCAACTCTGGCACTTTCTTGGCCATAAGTTTGGACAATAATACATATTGTGAAAGGTTGCTGTCATCGTTATAAAGGCTGTGAAATGTCCAGCATTTTGACTGGCACATGTAATATGGCTACTGTTATTAACAGAGATTGCACAAGAATGAGTTAAATTTAATTAAAACAGCTACTGACTATACATATTTTGTCTGAAATTTACTGTGGCATTTAAGTGCATTTTAGATCTGTGTTAAATCCAGTTTTTCTTTTCTTTTTTTTTTTTCCTTTTTGGTGACTGACATTTTAATATATGTGAAGAATATTATCAGTGAAATTTAACCCAAGTTACCCTTAAGAGAAGGAAACAAATAAAACTGGTCCAAATACAGTGCCTGACTCACTGTGGTATAATATTGAGCAAACGTGACATTTTTGTCCCTTGGGGTCTCTGTCTCTGAAAGTTATACTTCAACCCATGGGCTACGTATTCACCAGAAAATCTATTTAGATGTCTTTATAGTAACTGACTCTAGTCTTGTAATAAGCTGTAGAGTGTTAATAAAACTTGGGTATCTTCAGCTAACCTCAGTTTGGAGTAATTATTTCTTTGGGCCTTGCCTCATTCCAGAAATTATTTGAAGTATTTCAGTGTACATGGTGGCATTTTTGGTGTCCAATGTTAACTAGTTAATTTTCTGTCTGTTTAATATTTGATGCAAAACAAAACACAAGAATATATCCCTAAATCACTGAAGAGTAGAGAAATTATCAAGTAAGAAAACATGAAATCAAGAGGTATTCTCTTTCTAGTGGCTAGTTCCTTTTTCTTTTCTTTCTTTCTTTCTTTCTTTTTTTTTGTTTAAATGAACATTAGTCAATGATCTAGAGCTTGTTTTGAACTTTGGCTGGTTCAATAGTGAAGGTAAACAGATGGTCAACAGGGCAAGTAAATTTGCAAGAAAGAGGCTACCCGTGGGGACATAAGCACTGTGGCATCCTCTTCCAACATCATCCAGAGGGAAAAGTCTTTAATGCTTCCCATTCCCTTTGCTCTCAGTAAAGCCAGGCACGCAGTCCTTCCTGACCTCGGCAGTGTTGGCAAGAAAGGTGGCATGTGCCTTGGAGACTGGCATGAAATTTGGGGACCTAGAAAGGACTCCCTCACCATACACTAGTGAGTCAGTAGATTATTTTTTAAAAGTGAAACTTGCAAGAAGTTTTTAATCAAAAAGTGTTTTAAAAAGGCTGAGTGTGACCTTTCTAAAGCTTTGCAAGTGACCACAAGAGAGGGCAGGGATAATTTGTTTTCTGGGCCACAGCAAAAAGCACGTGTATGACCAGCACAAAATTTGTTTTAATTTTTATTACATAATTAAGTTAGAAAAACACATTCTCACTGTAAATAATATATACACGAGAGAGTAAAACACAATTATTCTCCTGTTTGTGTCTCTTCTTTTTAGTCTAGCATTTATACATCCAGTTCTTCCTCTATGTGTTTATGTTCCACCAAAACAACATTTTAACTTAGCAATTTAATTGCTAGCATGGAAAATAAGAGATGTAGAAATTCTATCCCTGGTGTATCTGAAAACATCAAAGATCTGCCAAAAGTTGTTTAGTTTTTTCCCAAGCCTGAGAATAAAAATTACTTTCTTAGCATATTTAACCCATACTTTGCTAGCATTCTTTAAGTTAAATGTAAGTAAAAACCACGCTTCACTGTACTATCCAAGAGAGAAAAGATCAGGAAGCGTGAGACTGCTATCAGGCAAGCTATTGATTTTGCATTTGTGCTGTAGACAACAATGCCAGGCTAGAGGGCAATGGGCAAGGAGGGTTCCATTAATCCTCTGCCCATGTCCTAAATGCACACAGCTTCTCTGAGAGCCTAGTCTTAGATGAATGCAAATTCCTCAGTCCACTAGTGAGAGTTCTTAACAGCTGGGTCCTTGGAAATGCAAGGATGCTATACCATCACAAGAGTGCTTTGCTACTTCAATTAATATATTCAGGTGACACCTGAATTATTAACTCAAGGATGCCTTTGGCCAAATTTTCTGAGGCCATCATGAAGCTCAAGAATGAGAAACACAAGTTATATCAAGAAGGGCCTTTTCTATATAGTGGCTTGCTCAAATGCACCCAGGGAGCATGGCCAAGGGTTTGGGGGGCAGAAACCTATGGTGTGTGGAAGTTGGGGAGGAGGAAGGGACTATAGCTTACTACCCAAGGTTTGGGAATGGTATTCATTCTAGTTCTTTTCTTGGGAGTAAATCTGAAATTTCCTGTCCCTGGCATTAACAGCCATAAATACTTAACACTGAGGTTATTTCCTGTGGAGTACCTGCCCCACAAATCCTCATAAATCTTCCACAGTTAGTACCTCTTCTTAGTACATTAGAATACGTTTTTCTTACTTAAGATTTCTTTGGCTCAGGGTCTGCATGCCGTTCCCCACGTCAGAGGTCAGGGCAGAAATCTCAGGGCCTGAGGCAGAAGGGAGCCCAGGAAAGCCCAGGCTGGTTTTAACCAGCACAGTTGCCCTCTTTATATGTTCTTCATAATGTTTTGTGGAAAACAGTGTACTCCCACTTTATTAAAAGCCTTAGGCAAATAGCTCAAGAACCTGTTAAAATAAATTTTGCTCCCCCGGTTCCCAGCACGTTCATGGCTCAGCTGTATTGCCAACCCTGAGTTTGTGATCATCATGTGGTGTGTGACTCTGGCAAGCGTGGGAACAGTAGGACTCAGGCTGCAGCCCCTGTAGCACTTCTTACTGATAATGCCAGCCTTTGTGCACTCACCTCAAGCCATAGCCACTCCAACTTCAGTGATGTGGACACTTTTTGTCCCTCTGTATCATTTCCTTACCCTTCAATACCTGACTTTAACTAAACACCCCCTGAAGCTTCCTCATGAGGAAGGTCCTAAATCCCAGCCCACAGGTAGAATTTCCAATAGTCCAGGTAAAGAGGTCACTTCCAACAGGTGAGTCAAACATGATTATTTAATAAATGGTGCTGGGACAGAGGAGTAACCACTTGGAAAAGAAATAAGCTGGACTGCTACTCTGTGCCTTCCACCAACAGTTATTGCAAAAGGATTAAAATCTAAGTGTAATGATGAAAACCATCAAAATATTAGAAGAAAATATGGGTCACAGCTGTAGACTGGGGAGACCTTTCTAAAGCATCAAAACCAGGACCCACAAAGCATGAGATCAATACATTTACCTTCTATAAAATTAAAACTTCTTTTTGGCCAAAATAATTACAAACAAAGCCAAAAGATACATCATAAAGTGGGGGGAAAGCACTGCTTTCCTTAAACTTTAAAAAGATAAGAAAACGTAATATAAAACCTGAAAGAAATTACCAGGGCAGAGGAAAGACATATGGCCACTGAACTTGTGAAAAGCTGTTCATTCTCATTCATAAAGAAATGCAAGTCAAAACAAGAAACCTGAATCATTCTTTACTTTTGGATCAGCAAAGGTTAAAACATTTGCTAACCATTTCAGGAAGGGAACAGGGCAATTGTGAGGATTCTTTCTGGGAATATAAAATAGCATAGGCTTTTGGAGGAGGATTCGTCTTTAAGGTACCCACAACGCATAACACACCCCTTGACCTAGCAATTCCACAGTTAGAAGTGATCACACAGGACTATCACACAAGTCCACATATGCAAAGGTTCAAGGATAAATCTTAAGAGGAATGTCTGTAATAGCACCGAAGTGGAAATAAAGTAAATGCCATCAATGACACATAAAACAATGAGGTGGATATATACGTACTAATATTTGGAAAGATGTTCAAGGCATCTTGTTAAAAGCAACAAGCAATTTGCAGAATGATGGGTACAATGCAATCTCATTTATGTAAATATGCTTGTGTTTGTCTGGAAAATTTCTGGAAGAATACATAACAAATATTAAAAGTGGTTATTCTAGGGCTGGGGTTGTGGCTCAGTGGAAGAGCGCTTGCCTTGCATGCGTGAGTCACTGGGTTCGATCCTCAGCACCACATAAAAAATAAATAAATAAAATAAAGATATTGCATCCATCTACAACTAAAAAAAAAATTTAAAAAAAAAGTGGTTATTCTATGTAGTAGGAATGAGTTGGGGGGGGTTACTCTTTCTAATCTTTCACCATTTAAAAAAAATTAACCATTGAACTTGAATTATTGTTTAGCAAAAGGTTAAAAGATAGCTGGGTGCGGTGGCTCACGCTTGTAATCCCAGCACTTTGGGAGGCTGAGACAGGAGAATCCCGAGTTCAAAGCCAGCCTCAGCAACGGCAAGGTGCTAAGCAACTCAGTGAGACCCTGTCTCTACATAAAACACAAAATAGGGCTGGGGATGTGGCTCAGTGGTCGAGTGCCCCTGAGTTCAATCCCCAGTACCAAAAAAAAAAAAAAAAAAAAGGTTAAAAGATAACACCCATGTGCCTAGGTTTGTGAACGAATGAAAAAAGAGGTATGAGGTGAGAAGCAGAGATGGGGGACTCTGGCTTGAGCTGCATGGAGCACCCACAGTCTCTGAGGCAGCCTTCATCTTCAGGGACTGAGAAAGCAATCAGGAGGCTCGGAAACCTGGTCTGAAAACTCAGCACCAACCTGACTGGATTTCCAGTCCTGTGGTATGGCACCTAAGCTCTTGGGCACTCCCAGGTCCCACTCTGGTCCAGAAAGGCTGGGATCACTCTGCGCATGTGAACTGGGGCCATGGCAGGTGGGTGCAGATCTTGCTGGGGATCCTAAGACTTGAATCCCAGGGCTGAGCTGTTCTCAGATGGACTTGACCTCAGTTCTGCATGCAAAGCAGGCAGTGGAGATTATATGTGCCTGTCAGCAAAACTGCTTTCTGCAGGTTATCATTCAATGATGTCAGTTTCCTTAGCGAGGCTCTGCTTTTCTGCAAGACAGTTCCAGGATTTATATGGCCTGACCCAGTGTCTCACATGTAGGAGATGGTTGGAAGTTTATGGATCTAACACTGAGATAATTGTCTCAGTGTCTATTTTATTTTGGAATTCCGAATATGACTGAGTCTAGATGTGTGGGAAAAGGGTCAGTTTCCTTAGTGGGGTTTATACTGGCTAGCAACTGCTTTTATCTAGCACTTAATTTTATAGATGGCTTTGAATTAACACTGAGAAAAGACAATAGTGACAGTGAAGACAGGGAAGAGGGAAGATACACACAACCTTCTTAATGGAGGCACTTTTGCAGGTAAAGTATATGAAATTACTACATCAAAGAAAGTCCTTTGTTATTAACCCCACTAGGTATCTCCCGCAAACCCTGGGTGAGATGTTGCAGTGCCTGATCAATCTTTTTGATCAAAGTCAGTTTCCCCAACAAAGGCCAACCCCTATGCATGCTGGCAGAATTACTCCACAAATTCTTATAACTTGTTAGTTAATGGAGAATTAAATGGCTTTTGTTTTTTTGTTTGGGGTCGGGGAGTACTGGGAATGGAACCCAGGGGCACTCAACCACTGAGCCACATCCCCAGCCCCATTTTGCATATTTTATTTAGAGACAGGGTCTCACTGAGTTGCTTAGCGCCCTGCTTTTGGTGAGACTGGCTTCGAACTCTGGATCCTCCTGCCTCAGGCTCCCAGGCCGCTGGGATTACAGGTGTGTGCCACCGAGAAAGTTTTAAGAAAAAAATTCTTAAACCCTTTCTGAGCCAGTTTTAAGTGACATGCACTACCAAAGCCTCTGGTCAACCTAAACTCACAAAATCCACTCCTAACAGTGTAGGATTGTGTGTCTCTTGGATGTTCCAAAGTCCAAGGAGAGAGAGATGAACAGAGTTGAGCCAGGTAATCTGAACCAGATAATCTTTACAGACTAAAATAGCCATTTATGGACCTGTTTGAAAACCTAACTCCTCCCCTGAGGATACAGAATCTTTGAAAAGTCTTTGATAGGAATATCTCCACTGCAAGTTCCTCTTGGGAGTCAGGTCCAGAGGCTACTGGATGCATGGCCTCAGGCTGGATGCTCTGCTGCCTCAGCAGCGCAGTGAGAAGACACAGCTGGGTGTCAGTGGCTGGTTGAGAATACTAGCAGAGTTTCTCTCCCAAATTCCAAGGCTGAAAACAGAACTAGGGTGGCCCAGAAGTGCCCGGTGGAAGCAAAGTAGCAGCTCAGCTGGCCTGTGGGGTGGGGCTGGTCCTTCAAATTCAGGGAGTCTAAGTAGCAGAATTTCTCTGGTATCAGAGCAACTGCCAAGCTACTAACACTGTCAAACAAGGTAGAAGTTGTCTGATCACCTAGGACGTAGGCTTGGTGATCCCAGCTCCGCTGGGACTGAACCTGCTGCAGAGAGCTGTCTGGGCAATCTATGGAGTTCTCCCCCATCTGTGGGGTTAGAGCAAAGCTGCTAAGGGGTGGGGATATTCCAGGCTACCTCAGCTTATGAAGACCTGCAGGCCCTTTCCAGGCAGAAAGGAAGGTGAGAATTTGGTTAGTACAGGACGCTGCTTGTGGTTCCCAAGAAAGAACTGTCTCTGTACACAACTTCCTGCTCACAGTTTAAAATGTAGCTTCATTTTCCTTCTTCCTTCCTTTTTTTTTTTTTTTTTTTTGTGAAATGGATTGAGCCTGGGGCACTCAACCACTGAACCACATCCCCATCCCTTTTTGACTTTTTATTTTGAGACAAGGTCTTACTAAGTTGCTTAGGGCCTCACTAAGTTGCTGAAGCTGGCTTTGAACTTATGATCCCCCTGCCTCAGCCTCCGGAGTTGCTGGGTTTATAGGGGTGCCCTGCTGCGCCTGGATTCAGTTTTCTTAACAGAATTGGGTTATTTATACCACATGATAAAACTCAACATACACAAGAATATTTATTTTTTTTTATATTACTAGGCCCAAAGCCCCAAGAATCTACAAATGTTTCAATAAAATTGGATAAATATACATACACTTGGTATGGGAATGACCTGCCTCTGGTCACCCTGAGGAAAAAGAAAAAAAAAATCATTGTCAGGTTTCAAATGAAAGACATCACATTATGAAAAGAAACTTCCAAACACTCAAATACAGCATTTGGGTGGCTTCCCATTCTCTGTATGTTGGTGGTGTTTAAGGAAACTAAGGACCTTTCACAGAGTGGGTACTGGGCCCTATGCTGCCTCCTAGACACTCTTCCCCCACAACACAGCCTGCTTGTTTATTTAAATAGGGCCTCCCTTACTCCCAGGAAATTAAACCTTAACTCAAACATAAAAACGAAAGCTCATATTTTATTTTGATTCTTGATTTCCTCTAATAACTAGTTTGTTTCTTGTTTTAATAAGTTTTCCTCTAAAAAACTAAGTCAACATAACATGCAAGGAAATGGAGGCCACTTCACCAGCTGACAAGGAACTCCTTGGTTACTCTAGGTTCTCCTCTAGGGGATAAATGGGGACAGGGGACAAGGCAAGGTTCAAGAAGTTCCCTCCTAGGCCATACGCACATACAATTTCTCCTTTAAAACGGGGAACAGAAACAGTATTCATGGAGTGTTAACAAAGTTTAGGCCCCAGGGGAGGGCCTCAGATATTCCTCAGCCCCAAATGTCAGCCATTTCAAAACTGGTTCATAGAAACACCTCATTTGAAACTAACAAACGCTCATAAAAGAACAAATTTATTTTCATTCAGTGTTTGCACTTTCTGTGTTGCTTCTTTTTCAGATGGCCTCATAAGGAGATGTACTGCTTCACGCCATGCCATTAAGGATTTGTGAAAAGATGTGTCCTTTGCTATTAAGGAGAGGGCGTCACCAGTGACAAGGTCTTACATGAAGGTCAAACCTGATGGTCAGCAATGGCAGGTGGCTGGCTTAAGACCACTGAGCACCTTCCTGATAATGTTCGGGTTTTGGTCATGCCCTCTGTGGAGTCACAGCAACTACTATTTCTTCTTGAGATGATCTTGATGGCTTTCTTTTTTCAGGAGATTGGGGCTTGTCTTAAGGACTCTAAGCTGCCTTCTGACATTACGCAGGGCACCGCTGTGTTGCTCTCCAGCACGCTGGCACACTCTCATCAAATCTCAGTTTTCAAAGAATTCACAAACAGAAGTTCATTTCAGAAGTTGCCAAGTAATATTATTCCCAATATTTGGACCCAGGACCAGGTCCCTGTCCTTGGTTGAAGAGATCTTAGCCAGAAACTCCCAAGACTATTGGGTCATTTTAGAGGAGGGCTTTTCAATCACTCTAGTGACACTCTGGCTGAATGACTCTGTTGTAGGGCTGTCTTGCACATTGCAGAAGGCTTAGTAGTATCCTGGGCCGCTACTCACTTGATGCCAGTGGAACTGCCCAGAGCTACTGTCAAGTTTCTAGGCACCGCAAAATGTTTCCCAGAGGGCAAAATCATGCTCAGTTAAGAAGTAGTGCTTTATTTATTTAATTTGGTCTTTTTATATATTCATGACTGTATAGTGTACTTATAGTGTTTTTTGCCATATTATAAATGCATGGAGTTTCACTGGTGGTATATTCATATATGAATATAGGAAAGTTATGTCTAATTCTTTCTACTGTCTTTCCTATTTCTATTTCCTCTCCCTTCCCCTTTGTCTAATCCACTGAACTTCTATTCTTCCCTCTCCCACCCTTGGTGTGTGTTAGCACACGCATATCAGAGAGAACATCTGACCTTTGATTTTTTGGGATTGGCTTATTTCACGTAGCATGATTGTCTCCAGTTCCATCCACTGACCAGCAAAAGTCATAAAGTCATTCTTTTTATGGCTGAGTAATACTCCATTGTGTACATATGCCACATTTTATTTCTTCATTCATCTGTAGAAGGGCACCTAGGTTGGTTCCATAGCTTAACTATTGTGAAATGAGCTGCTATAAACATTGATGTGGCTGTGTCACTATAGTATGCTGATATTAAGTCATTTGGGTATATGCTGAGGAGTGAGATAACAGGGTCAAATGGTGGTTCCATTCCAAGTTTTCTAAGGAATCTCCATACTGCTTTCCAGAGTGGTTGCACCAATTTGCAGTCCCACCAGCAATGTATGAATGTACCCTTTCCCCCCACATCCTCACCAACACTTATTGTTACTTATATTCATGATAACTGCCATTCTAACTGGAGTGAGATGAAATATCAGTATAATTTTAATTAGTATTTCTCTAATTGCTAGAGATATTGAACATTTTTTCATTTATTTGTTGATCATTCATATTTCTTCTGTGAAGTGCCTGTTCAGTTCCTCAGCCCATTTATTGATTGGATTATTTGTTTTTTTGATGTTAGGTTTTTTGAGTTCTTTGAATATCCTGGAGATTAATGCAGTATCTGAGGTGCTGGTAGCAAAGATTTTCTCCCATTCAGTAGGCTCTCTCTTCATGCTCTTGACTGCTTCCTTTGCTGTGAAGAAGCATTTTAGTTTGATACGATCCCATTTATTGAGTCATGATTTTACTTCTTGTGCTTTAGGAGTCTTGTTGAGGAAACTGATTCCTAAGCTGACATGATGGAAAGCTGGGCCTACATTTTCTTCTATTAGGTGCAAAGAGAAAAGTACTGCTTTAGTGGGAGACCACAGACACCTCCTAAGAGGTGCAGCAGCTTCTGAACCACACTTCTGATGAGACGAGCAAATCATTGATGAGAGAGACCACAAGAACACATCTGAGAGGCAGGACAAAATGATGAGCAGGCATGGTGCTGATGGAGACAGGTACTTGGGCTTGGAGGTTGATGACCTGAGGGGTTTGCATGCCATGCATATATGTGTGTGTGTACATTGGATATGCACATACTCGTGAGCACAGAAATCCATTTTACTCTGTCCTGGCCCTCCTCATGATCTCTGCCATTGGCATCTTCTGGTTGAGGACTCCTCTTAGTCTCTGGAAGCTACTGGTCTGCAAGTCCAGAATGCAGCTGTGATGGTGGCAATAGCTGCCACTGCAGGTCACTGCTGCAGAAGCAATCTGAAACCAGAAGGTCCAAATCTTCATCTTTCCAGGGCTATGTAAATATGCAGGGTGGACGGATCCCTTGAGGTCATCTGTCCCATTCTGCCCATGGCCTTCCCTCTTCCTCTCGCATGTTGAGTTCCAAGAGGCAGGGATGCCTGGGGACGGGACGCAGCAGTAGAGTCAGGCCTAGAATCTCTTCCACATCTATTGGGCCTGGGCTTTGTGTTCTCTGGGTGCTGACCAGGCTGAGAGCAAGGGGCAGAGGGTCCTTCTCTGGGAATTACTTGCCCTTCTGACATGGATGGTTTCTTTGAGGCCTGTTCTCACAGATGGACTTGTTAAATGTTATGCAAATAATGGATTCCTCCCTCAATTTTAGATTTAACTGTTAACTGAAATTAATTCTTTAAAAAGCCATTTTGACAAATGTTAATAGAAGGAAGCCATGAATGAACACTAAGCCCAAGTGAACTCAGCTCTGCCAAAGGAAGTGCCTTTAAAGGCGTTTATCCCTGATAGAGACAGCTGGCTACTCCAGGAAACTTTGAGGTGCAACATCATTTCCTCATGTCATTTCATCTAGGCAACACTATTTTATAATTAACTTTTACCATGACAGTAGCAATTTCTCTTTTCCCTCTTCTACAGGTCTATCTCCCTTTCACTATGGGCAATCTCTACCCTGAGGATTTTTAAGTTGAGGGATGGTGTGAGGACAGCACACTGAGAGGAGTTCCCAGAATCTGGTTCTGGGGCACATATCACAGTGAAATCTCACCCTGAATATTCCTTTGATATATTTGTCCACACCTATGTACAGTAAAGCTTAATGTCTGCCCAGGCAGGCAAGTTGTCTCATGGTTTTCTTTCCAAAACTTTCCCAGTTAATCTTTGCACTCTTCTTTACAAACTTAGTTTCTCTATCCAGAAGCACAGCACATTTCTCTATAAACAAGAGCTGCCATATCAAAATCTTTCAGTAATTCTAAACATTTTTTTGCAGATCCTTTTGGGTTTTCTACATAAATAAACAAATCAAACAGAAAGCAAGCAAGAGTTTTAATATCAAGGCAATATTATGTTATCTGCAAATATCTTTTCAATAGTTACAGCAATTGTTTCAGCTTTTGGTTTTATTCCATTAGCCAAAACCTACCAATGATTTTCCTATGTTGTTTGCTGTTAATTTTTAGACAAATTTTTTTATCTCATTTAAGCAGTTTTCTTCTTGTATTTGGCTGCACTGCTGATTATATATAAAGGCTTATGGATTATTATATACTTCATGTATTGGGCCTTTTATCATTTAAAATGTCCCTTTTTGGGGGAGACCAATTCGTATCTCAGCAGATTTTTCAACCCAGACACTAAAAGCCAGGAGATCATGGAATAACATTTTCGAAGCCCTAAAAGACAATGGATGCCAACCAAGAATCCTATATCCAGCAAAATTGACCTTCAGATTTGA
>CM053413.1:20654336-20823488 GCA_028644305.1 Xerus rutilus
TAAAGTGTAAATTTTAGGTGTTCTTGTCACAAAAATTATGAGTCTGTGATGTAAGCATATGCTAATTAGCTCAATTTAATCATTCACAATGTATACACATTTTCAAACTAAATGTGAAAACACATTTTCACATGCTGTACATGATAAGTGAATATATTTTAAGAGTTATATAATACATAAATAAATGTGGAAAAAAAAATAAATAAATTAAGCTTTAGGACCTAGGGGGGAAAAAAAAAAATAAAGAACAAATGCTAGGTAATAAAGCCAAGACAAAATAAGTAAACAAAGTGACATGGTCTAAGGATTATGGATGTCCTAGCACATGGGTCAGCAAACTTTCCACAAAGGGCCAGATAATAGTATCTGACCCTTTGTGAGTCAGGTGACTTTTTAAATTAAGTTTTGTTATTAGTCATGTATGGTGAAACCAATAGATGATTGTCATTAAATGAGAGGATTGGCAAAAAAATAAAAATAAAAAAAAAAAATAAAATGTCCCTTTTTGTTTAATGCTTCTGACCTTGAATTGTGCTCAGTCTGATATTAATATTGCCTTGATATTAAAACTCTTGCTTGCTTTGTTTGATTTGTCTTACGTATTTTGCCTCTCTCTTTATTTTCTTCCTTCCTTTATCATGGATAAAGATATCAGTCACCAACCATAATAGATATGAGCACTGTTTCCAAATAATTGCAGTTTTCCTTCTGGAATTATTATATGATAGAAAAACACTTCTGTGTTTTTGAAATTATATGTAGCCATGTAATTTGCTCTGGCCAATAAAATAAGTTGAAATGAAGTGTGTTACTTCTGGGTGAAAACTCTAAGAGCTTTTTGATTCATCATATTCCCTTTTTCCTACTGTGACAATCATGGGAGCAAAGGGATGGGGCTTTCCTCAGTCTGGGTCCATGAATGAGGATGGGTTATGCTGGCCAATACAGTAGCTCCTAGCAAAACATGGCTGCTGAGCACATGAGATGTGGCGTGTCCAAATTAAGACATGCTATAAGTGCATAATACACATCTGATTTTGATGAACTAATAAAAGTAATGTAAATTATCTCATTAATAAGTCTTTTTTAATACTTTTTTAATATTATTTTTTAGTTGTAGATGGACACAATATCTTTATTTATTTTTATGTGGTGCTGAGGATCGAACCCAGTGCCTCACACATGTGAGGCAAGCGCTCTACCACTGAGCCACAACCCCAGCCCCTCATTAATAAGTCTTAATATTGATTACATGTTGAAACACTATTTTGGATATATCAGGTTAAATAAAACATTATTAAAATTAATTTCACTGATTTAAGATTTTTTTTACAAATATGGCTAATAGAAAAGTTTAAATTACATAGGTGATTCCCCTTATGTTTCTATTGGATAGTATCATAGAAAGCTGAGCCAGCCCAGGATAATCAAGTAGCAGATGGGAAAAAAACTTAACATTGTTTTAAGCCTCTTAGGTTTTGAGGTTGTTACTGCAACATAACTAAACCCATACTGACTCATACTTCTACTAGTTAGTTATTCCTCTTTTTTCCTTTGTGAAAGAGCTCTGATTTTGTTAAGAGCAAGAATATGCTGGGCTAAATTCTTTTCTTTCAGGGTCCCATTGCTGCTGTTGTATAGCCATGTGACAGAGTTCTGGGATAAAGACAAAAGCAAAAGTCTCCTGGGATTTATGTAAAAGTACGGACTTTCCATAGAAGGGACAGACATGGCTACTGCCACCTATGCCCCTCTTGTTCTGATGGCTATAGACCTGATGTCTGAAGCTTGCAACTTTGAGAGAATGCCTAACAAGCATGAGGACGAAGGCAAGCATGCTAAGGTGGGAGGAGCAGAAAGACTCAAAGACAGAAGAACAGGAAGAGTCTGGGTTCCCGACAGTGTCTTCAACCAGCCCCAACTCCTGCCGACCTCAGGCCTTTTATGGGGAAAAATAATCCCATTTGTGTAAGCTACTGTTTGTCTTTTTTTACTTGCTGCCAAAATCATTCCTTTCTAATGACAGGTATATTCTTGGAAATAGCATATAGCTGAATTTTTCAGACCAATTTCTGATATAGTCTTTATCTTTGGTAGCAGAAACTGGTTTGTTAAACTTGGTTTTATGTTTATTTTTTATGTTATGTTTACTATTTATCTGTTATTTGTTCTTCCCTGTCCTCAATTTTGACAACTTGTTCATATTTGTTTATTTCTCCTGTGAATTTTGAGGATATATTTTCTAGTTGTGCTACTTGTTACAGTTCTATTCCTAAGAATTATATTTATTCCTACACTTTCTATAATTTTATCATAACTGAATATCAGTCTCATCCAGATTTTTATTTTTTGGCCCCTCTCTGAGTTACGATATGTCTGACATCTTTTTTTTTTTTTTTGGTACTGGGGATTGAACTCAGGTGCACTTGACCACTGAGCCACATCCCCAGCCCTATTTTGTGTTTTATGTAGAGACAGGGTCTCACTGAGTTGCTTAGCGCCTCGCCGTTGCTGAGGCTGGCTTTGAACTCGCGATTCTCCTGTCTCAGCCTCCCTAAGTGCTGGGATTACAGGCTTGTGCCACCGCGCCCAGCTACAACATATCTTTTGCCTCAATAGATAAAGACTAGCTTGGTCACATAGAGAATTTTTGCTTTGTAATTTTTTTTCTCTCAGTGGCCTGCAAACATTTTTCAAAATCTTTTGGCCTTTAGTGTTGCTAATGAGAAATCTGATACTAATCTAATCGTTTTCCTGAAAATAATTTGTTCTGGTAGCTTGTAAGATTTTTTCCTATATATTGCAGAACTTTAGTAGTGTATATCTAGGCATGTGCTCCCCCTCCTGAACACTAATCCTGCTGCAGACTTGGTGGGCTTCTTCAATCTGTAAATTCAAATTCAGCTAAAACAAAAACAAAAACAAAAACAAAAACAAAAAACCCCAGAACATAAAACTTCTTCTATTACTTTTTCTTGTTCTGGAGCTTCTTCTGTTTGCATGTTAGGTCTTCTAAATGCCTTTCTCCTCCCCTCACAATTTCCATCTTTGTTTCTGGTCTGAGTTCTAAGATACTTCTTCCATTTGCTTTTCAGAACATTAATTCAGTTCTCAGAAGTGATTATTTGCATTCTCCTTTTCAAGTTTGTTTACTGAATTTTTATATTTAGAAACCTTAAGTCTTTTAAGTTCCACAAGTAACTCACAACTGATGTCCTCTGCTGTCTGTTACATTCTCTTCTATTTCTTCCATTTCTTTTCCCACAGGAGGAATCTCAGATTCTAGTTCTTCAACTTGGACTTTCTCAGTCGAGGTAACATTCTTCTTTGCTTGTGCAAGGCTGTGTGTTCCACTAGTGTCTGTTCAGGTTAGTCTACTGGTATCTCTGGGAAGCAGCAGATGGGGGAATATTGCAAAGCCCAGCAAGGAGTGGTTGGCATGGACCAGGAGAGGCCATGCTAACAAACCACAAAGAGATGAAGAAAGCCTCAGACTAGTGGCTCATTCAGGGCACAGGAAACGAAAGCCATCCAGCTCACAGGTGCAGCCCCTTCAGGGCCTACAAGCAGCAGGCTGGCAGTGTAGGCCTTTTCCAAAGGATCCATGGGCTCCTGCTGTCTGGCTGACCTCAGGGACTGTCCATTTCCAGTCCCTGTCCTAGGACTCTAGGAGGAGGTAAGCATTTTCCTCTGCTGGTGATTCCTTGCTTCTCACTGAATACCAGGAATGAATCCTGTGCCAGCTTTTCCCCCTAGGATGTCAGGAAATGTGGGGGTCTTAATGCACTTTCCAGGCTCCACCAGCAGGACCACCTAGGTCTATCCTGAGAGGGAATTTTAATGATCAGAGCCATGTTGACATTCTCCCAGAATTTGCATCCAGATGTACTTTAAAAATAAATGTGCTTTTTAGTCATAAAAGTAATTTAAGCTTATTTTATGAAAATTGGGAGAAAACAAAGGAAAAGGAGAAAATCCTATATCTAATCTCACCTGTTCATATTTTGGCATATGTCCTTCTAGTTTTATAAATGCTTGTGTGAGAAAGCAAGAGAGATGATATATGCTCTGAGAATATACTCCCTTCCCATATTTTAGCCTGCTTTTTACTAAATGATACATTGTGAACATTTCTTTATGTCAATGATATTTATGACATGCCATTTTTTTGGCTATGTCATTTTTAATGGCTATATACTATTTGTAAGGTTATTCTGAACTTCTTTTAACCAATTGTTTATTCTTGAACATAAGGTTGCTTGCAATTGTGCAATATTATAATCTATGTTAGTCTCTTGTGGTTAAATTTTTGCACATTCATAATTATTAATTTCACTATACATTGAAATTTCTTTTGTCAACAAAATGACATACTTTTAAGACTGTAGGATAATACTGCCTCTGGAAAGGTGTAATCAACTCATATTCTCACCAATAACCAATTTATTTCCTCTGCCTTCCTTCCTAAAACCCCATGCCAGAGCCATGGGGTTTTATATTTTATATCTTTAATATAAAGATAATATCTTTATATTATCTTTAAAGATATCTTTGACAACTTGTTGGAAAAGGGTATGTCATTGTTTTAGGTGGCTTTTTTTTTATTATTATTAACTATGTTGAATATTTTTTCAAATGTTTTGAATTTTTCACATTTGATCCACTGTATTGCTTATACTGTGAATTATGTGTTTATGTTCTTTGCTTTTGAGTTCTCAATCTTGACTCTGTCTCTTTTGGTGATTTTTACCTGAAAATTCTATTTTGACTGAGATGAATACTGTAACTTCTTTTTCTTTTCTTTTCTATTTTTTTGGTACTGGGAAATTGAACATGGAGGCACTTAACCACTGAGCCACATCCCCAGCCTTTTTTTATTTTGAGACAGGGTCTTGCTAAGTTCCTGAGGCTGGCTTTGAACGTGTGATACTCTTGCCTCAGACCCCTGAGCCACTGGGATTATAGGCATGAGCCACCATGCCTGGCATAACCTCTGTTTTTACCTGTACTTGATGTCTCTTTGCTTATTCTTTTCACTGTTCTGAGCCACTTTGTTTCAGATGTGTCTGTAAGGCCTTATTTGGGTGAATTTTGACCTATTGTGACAATATGACATTTAAACTTTTTCTAACATATAAAAGAACATATAAAGCATATTCTTGTTATTAAACAAGGTAGTTAACTCATTTATACTTATTGCCAGCTCTTGTTCATGTCTCTATCACCTCTTGTCTTTGTATTTCTGTGTCTGCTACTAGTTTTTTAACTCTCTACTTCATGCATTCAATTTCCCAAGAAAGAATAAAAATATGAAGTGACTCTTATAACTCTCATCAAACATGTTCTATAGTTGCTAAATTGGGATGCCTGAGATAGCCTTTATCAATAAAGATGTGTGTGTATATATACATATACATACATATGTATACATAAATGTGTATATATATATGATCTTACAGTAAATGGTTGCACACATACTGTTATAGACTCCCATTAAGGCTGTCAAGAATGGACAGGTGTCAAAAATGCCACCAATGCAGTTTTATTGCACACACAGCTCCCCATCAGTACTGACCTTCTGAAGCCCACCATTCTCCTCCACCAGTGGCGGAAGCACACTGGGACTGCTGGATGGAGGGGCCTCCACATTATAATCACGGAAGCAACAGAAAAAGGAGCTAAGGATGCTGCGGTTCCTCTGCTTCTTTAAGCTGACATTGCACTGGGAAGCTGGAAAGAGAAATAGAACACACTGTGGCCAACTGCATGTACTGATGCAATATGAATACTGGAATATGCAGTTATCCCCCAGGAACCTGATTCAAGGGGTCCTGCTCAGGATGAGGAAATAGGGGCCCCTACAGTCCAATTCCACTGACTGGACAAAATTCCTCTGACCTCAGCCCAGTGGGAGCTGCTTGCTCATTAGCTGAACCATGGCAGGGTCATTGCCATCTGCATTCCCAAGCCCAGCAGATGAAGTATTCCCATTATGTATTAAGCATTACTTCAAAACAAATGTCTTTTTAGGTACAAATCAGACTTGACATTCTCTGAGAAATATCTTTTCATTACTGGTACCAAAAAAGTGTCAATTTGAAACTAGCTTCTTGGACACTCTCTGCTTACTATGGAAATGACCAAATTTGTGGATTAAGAAATATAATATGGCCAGGTGTGGTAGTGCACACCTGTCATCCTAGCAACTTGGGAGGCTAAGGCAGGAAGATCACAAGTTGGAGGCCAGCCTGAGCAACTTAGGGAGGCCCTGCTTTAAAATAAAAAATAAAAAAATTTAAAAAGGGTTGGAGGAGCTGGGGTTGTAGTTCAGTGGGACAGCGTTTGCCTTGCACGTGTGAGGCACTGGGTTCGATCCTTAGCACCACATAAAAATAAATAAATAAAATAAAAATATTGTGTACCATCTACAACTAAAACTATTAAACAAACAAAAAACCAGGTTGGAGATGCAGTCCAGTAGCAGAGTGCTTGCCTGGCAAGTGTGAGGCCCTGGGTTTGATCCTTAGTACCATAGGAGGAACCAAAAGAAAATATGTAAGGGCACAAAGAAACTCCCTTCTTAAACTCAGCCATTGGTCAGAAGTTGATGGGGGCCTGGACCCACCAAACTCAGGGCTGAAGGTGTCCATTACCTTTAATACAAAGACAGTAGGAAATGGGGCATGGACAATGTGTGCTTTGGCTGAGCAGGGCAAAGCCTGTCTTTATGAGATCCAAGGCAATACTGTGCCCTGGCCTGTCCTGGACTAAAACACCGGAGGGAGTGACAGAGCCTTTCTGTTTATCCAGGGATCAAGACAAGTTGCCACAAGTCAGAAATAAGAGGCAAATTTTGGCATAGATGGAAAACACACCTTGGGGCAGAAGACTGACAACTTGGAGGGGCAGGAACATTTTGCAGGGCAATGCTGCCAAGGCCGTCCCATTGCATACCATGGTTGGGTGGGTCAGCAGCTCTCTGAGTGAAGGCCAAAGGCAAGGGACCATGCTGAGGGTTAATGGGAAAACTGACAATGCAGGAAATGATCTGAGTCCACATGATAACTCCTGGAGCTTCTCTCTTCCAAAAAGCAATTCGGGCATGATTCCTCTTTCTGTGCACTTACGAGTGATTTGTGCAGTACCTTTCCTCCCAAGAGATCACAAAACCTTTACTGAAAGTTTTTAGAGGTGCTCTTGCTAGCATCAAACCCAAAGTATTTAGATGGGAATTCTGAAAAACTGTTTTTTGAGCAACTCCACAAACACAGGTGGTCTCCACCCAGGGTTTGGCCAAAGGGCCCAGTAAGTTTGAATTTAAGATCCCCATTAAAGATGTGCTTTAGTAACCTCAATCTTCGGGAAAGCTGGCTGTTTCTATTTTCCACATGAATCCTTGGGTGCATGTCACAGAGTGCTAGTGGTCTCATTTTAGGATCCAAATGCTTGGCCAGGCCATTGGAGCCACCAGCCAGGGTGGCCTTTCGGGAAATAGTGGTGGGAAGAGATAATGACTGCTGCTGACCAAGGGTCAATCCTCTAGGGGATACTACTTCACAAACCTCATCTCACACAATCCTCTGATCACCCAAGGAGATAGGTGTCACTGCGTACATGTCACTGCTGAGAAAACTTGGCCAGTGACCACTACTGCCAGGATTCCAACCCATGTGGGCCTACTTCCAAAATGTGTGATTTTCCTGCAAGTCATGCTGAAGGCAATCTTTTTTTGGGGAGGTGGGTACTGCGGATTGAACTCAGGGGTGCTTTACCACGGAGCTACATCTCTAACCCTTTTTATTTTTTTATTTTGAGACAAGATCTACGTTGCTGAGGCTGGCCTCAAGCTTGCAATCCTCCTGCTTTAGCCTCCCTAGTTGCTAGGATTACAGGCATGCACCACCATGCCCGGCTCTGCTGAAGACAATCTTGAAACAATTTGGGTCAGATTAAGAAGGGAGCATACCAAATGGAGAGAAAAAGCATTGCCATAAACTCATTTAATATAAATGATTGGTTGAATTGTTTCATTATTACTTTGGGTGTTTTAATTTTTGTGCCACACTCACATAATTTAGCCAGGGGCAGAGAAAGACCAGCTTTTCCCTGGCTGACAGTATACTTCTCTGCAAGCAAATAAACCATTTGTTCATGTCTTGGAGACACTGAGCAGTATGAAAAAAGCACTATCCATGATCCTATTTTCATCCTTGGATAACACAAATCTTCCCCATAACTCACTAATTAACAAACTAACATATACTAAAAAAATTCTAAACTCAGAACAAGTAAGCTACTTAAAATTTCCACCACATGATTCAGCACTGCATAGAAGGTACAAACAGAGCTCCAGGAGCCAGTAAGTAAGCTCGAGTCATGTGGAGGCCACCTTGCCCTGACAGGCAAGGAGCAGCTCATGCACATTCCTCCTCCTTTGGATGAAGAAGTGGAACTGCTGTGGTCTCCTTTCCACAGTTGTGGGAGGTTCAAGGATCTGTTAAATAAGACTAGTTCTAGGGTGCAGGCACCTCCGGGAAGCTAGGGCTTAAATTTCTCATCATTCTACCACTGAACATTAGACTAGGTGGGGAAATGGAAGGGCTCCTCAGGACCCACAGAAGACCCCCGCACCCTCAGCATTCATTTGTTCCTGCACAGGGCTCGAGACAGGCTACCAAGGTCCAGTGCCCCACTGCCTTCCGCCCTGCTGCCACCTCCTGCCCAGCTGTAATCCAGAAAGGCCTGGATTTGCTCATCAACTGGTAAAAGAGTTTTGGCTGATAAATGCAACTAAAATCTGTAGTTTAAGGACAGCTGTTTACAACATTAGCTTTAAAAAACCAGCCATATAATTGTATAAGGATCTGATTTAATCATAATCACGCAAAACAAGCTAAAAAAGGTTATAAATTGGCAAGAAATGTGTCCAAATGTTTAATAGTGGTTGTCAGATTACGGATGTTTTACATTTCTTCTTTCTATATCTCCCAAATGTTTTATGGTAATTGTGTAACTGGTCAGTAACAATGGGGGAAGAGTATAATAGTCTTGTTAAACTTCTTTTCTAGCAACTCTGAGAAGCTCAGGAAAAACCACATCCTTTTTTTAAACCTAAACCTTCACCTTCTGACTCTTTTCCAGTTCAAGCTTATGAGGCCAAAAAAAAAAAAAAAAAGCAGGCAATAGCAAGAAGTGTTCTGAGCCTTGCAAGAAGTCCATGTGGCCCGTGCCAACTGCTGGCCTATGACACCAACAGCACAGAGCATTAACGAGCAGTCCAGATCAGAGAAGGCCACGAAACAACCAGTTATCAAAGAAGCGTCCTTTCACCAGTAGAATGCACCCCACCTCTGCCCTCCTCATACCCACACAAATGGGTCCCACTGCTTCTGTTTTTAAGAATCTGCCTTTTGCCACCTTTCTCGGTGCATCCCTTTAAGTGATTCCACTGATAAGACACGTCTGACAGGTGTTCTGTTGGCCTAGATGTCCAAGAACAAGGTCTTTTAGGATATTAGAGACTGTTGAAGCATATAGCTCCCTGTTTCACTGCCTTTAAGAATTACTTTGGAGCCGGGCACAGTGGCGCATATCTGTAATCCCAGCACTTTGGGAGGCTGAGGAAGGAGAATCGTGAGTTCAAAGCCAGCCTCAGCAATGGCGAGGCGCTAAGCAACTCAGTGAGACCCTGTCTCTACATAAAACACAAAATAGGGCTAGGGATGTGGCTCAGTGGTCGAGTGCCCCTCAGTTCAATCCCCGGTACCAAAAAAAAAAAAAAAAAGGATTACTTTGGAGGAATAAAGGAATAGCAACTCTGAACATTAGTCTAAAACATTTCATAAAGACTCATTTTTATCAGACTTAAAAGAAATCACCAAAAAATCATTCAGAGATTTCTGTCACTTTCCCTGATAAACTTCCTGCTCCTGTCTACACCCAGCACCCGCCCACCCACTCCTAGCTTCCTGCATGTAGACTCCTCAGCCCACTAACTTCCCTCCTTCCCCATGTCCACTTCTTGGGGCATCCCTGCGATGCAGAGGCAGAATCAAACCCAACCTCTCCTGTGGACGTGATTTGTTCCTTGGCCACTGAACTCCCAAATGTGTGTGCTGGGTGATCCCTGAGCCCGTAACTCCTTCCTACCGTTCAGGCCAGGTTATTTCCTCTGTGTGTCTCCCACTTGGTGTGACTAAGTGGGGCTCAACATCTCTCCTCCTCACCCAGGGGGAAGCACCAACCTCCTAGTCTAAACACCGCCCCCTTTCCCTCTCTAAGTTGCTGGTTCTGGTATCCTAAATAACTTTTCCTCAGCAACTCCTGGCCCCTTCCCTATCCAGACTGAGGCCCTCATCACTTTGTCCTAGGACCACTGTAATATCTTCTTGACTTGTTTCTTGCCCATTTTGTATTCCATGATGAATTCTCAACATGACACTGTAAAGGCCACTAAGTGACCAGACTGTGGTGCTTATAGATGTTGTCTCAAGAAGCCAGGGGTGTGAAGGCTGGCTCAACCAGAAACAGCGCGGGAGGGACCTGGGTAAGTTATGTGACATCTTTGAGTCTCAGTTTCCTTATTTTTAAACTGGGGATAAAAGAGAGCGGCATCTTACAAGTGTGTTGTAAGAATTAGATGAGTTACTCAGAATAGTGCCTCATACAGGTAAGCATCCATAAATGTTAGTTCTTAGTCTCTTAAAAGCTTCTGCTTGGTAAAGGAGTAGGGGTTCTGTGAGCAAATCCTGGATCAGGGATGAATTCTATGGGCACAGATTTTTTCCCCTAGCATATGACACTGGGAGGAATACTTACCATAACAGATTTTAGTTACATAAACTGTCATTTAAAAGCAAAAATGAGAAAAATATTAGGAAATAATTCTACTCAATTGCTCTAAAAATTGGATGTAGAGATGGGGAAGGAAAAGGGAGGGGTCCAGTGGTCAAATGAGCTCTGCTGGGTGCTGCTTTCCTTAAGAAAAGAACAATGCTCTCAGCCCAGGGAGGAGGCATCCATGCTCCCCCACCCCCTTATTCACTCCCCTCTGGGGCTGCACTTGGCTCTCCTCCCTCCAGTGACCTCTGCAGGATCCCAGGCACTCTTGCCCTAAGGTGTGTGTCAGGAAGGAGGCTAGCTGACCTAGGGTCTCTGGTGCCCGTTCCCCTACTGGGCCTTTACATGAGGCCCGACAGGACTCACTTTCTCTTCCTTAGCCCTGTTAATGAAGACATGCCATGGCTGGTCCCAGCAGCTGCCCTTTTCTCCATACAGATGGTTGGGACATGGGCAGAAACACCTCACAGGGTGAGTAAATGGATGAGATCACTGACAGAGGCAGATGAAGTGATAGAAAGGCTTAACTTTCTCCATTTCCCTGAATAGGCCTGGGCGGAAATTCTGGGGATGGTTGTGAACACCTGGAGATGTTAGACAAAGCCTGACCTATGGTCTTTGTGTGCACAGGAAGGACAGTGTGACACTGAGGGAAAACAGGCACATGGCTGTTTTCCTAGGTATGCCTTGGAGATGATGCTTCTATCTAGGTTCCTGGACCTGGTGTTACCTCACTCCAGCAAATAAAGACCATTTCCCACTCCTACGTACATCCCTCTTTTTGTTACTCCAGGGCTAGGGACTTCCCTTCTGCCAGCACCAGGCTGATGGAGAATCTATGAATGGGTCTATGCATGAGGCAGCTTAAAGTGGACACATTGATGATCGCCTTCATCTCAGAGTAAATGAGTCCTTGATCCTAAAGATAAGATGGGAAATACCTCCCTAGTCCCCATGGGCAGAATGTTGACCCAGTAGACAGCATCTTCAGAGCACCAGTTGCAGATGGGAATGGAGTACACGCAAGACATTTCTGCCTGCCAAATCCCATTACCCTTCTGGCAAAAGTTCCTTAATTTTCCTCTGGGGAATCACTCTCACCCACTCTCATCCAGCACTCTCACCCTCTCAGCTTACTACCAAGGCTTGTAGTAAGTGATCCAAGTTGGGCCAAGGAGAGTCTGCCCTGGGATTCATGCTAGAGCCACTGGAGGAGATGGAGATGTCCTCTTTTTGTTAGATTTTCTAAAGTGGTAGGATGTGAGCCTAGAGCCGCCAGTGACACCACCTTTGCCATCCAATGGTAAGCAACTACCTGAGTAAGAGCCAAAGCAGAGAAGAAATCAGCTGCAACAGAGAGGATTTTATTTAGACCAGACTCCTCCGGAATTTTTGTTATATAAAACCACAAATTCTCTTTGCAAGCTCCTATGCTAGGCAGAACAGAACACAGGCATGAACCCACTTCATGAGGCCCATGTCTAGAGGAACAGACATTAGAAATGTGCAATCTAGAGAGGGGAATGAGTCTTGTCTTGATGGGGCTGTGCTGGGCACTGCTGGGATCCAAAGAAGAGCACAGAGTCCAGACTGGGGGTCAGATGGTACAGGCATAGCTTCCTGGAACAAGAATCCTCTAAGTGGGGCTAAGAGTTACATAAAACTGTTGTGGGGAGAGTAGAGAAGTAGAGAAACAATCACATGTAAAGGGTCTGATGTGAGAGAAAGCATGAAATAATTTGAGAAATCATAGTAGTAGCAAGAAGGGTGAGACGGAAGTGACTGATAGCAAGGACCTTGTGAACCATGCCAGTAAATTTGGATTTTATCTTATGAAAATGGGGAGTGACAGGATCAGATTTGTACCACAAATGTCATTGTTTCCCCCTTGTGATTGCAACTACTGAGGTTTTTTTTTTTTTTTGGTACCAAGAATTGAACCCTTTGGGTGCTTTACCACTGAGCTACATCCTTAGCCCTTTATTTTTTATTTTGAGACAGGGTCTTGCTAAGTTTCTTAGGGCCTTGCTAAGTTTCTGAGGCTGGTCTTGAACTCATGATCCTCCTGCCTCAGCCTCCAGAGTTGCTGGGATTACAGGTGTGTGCCACCATACCTGATTTGAGACTAAATTTTAAATTAGGACTGATTCAGGTTATCAACCCGTGGCAAAGATCCAGGATATTTGCAAATCAGACCTGTGAGCCATTTATGAGCCTAGAATGGAATTTCTTATTTAGAAACTGACTTTAAAAGTACTTATAAGTTACATGGAAAGAAAACAGGCTTTGGATGTTAGTTGGTATGAGTTTGCCTACTTAAACAGCCATAGTGATGTAGGAATAATAAAACATACCCCACAGCATAGTTGTATGGATGGAGCAAAAACACATATGTTATGTAAGAGAACATACCAGCAGCTTAAAATATAATAACAAAAATTATAATCAGTTTAGATACAGTGCAGTGTCTCATAGGAACACTGAGTATTTAGCTTGTATCCAGACAACCATCCTCACAGAAACAGCCTGCCTTTATGAGAACACATGTAGGCAGACCCATTTGGGTTTGGTTATGTGAATCCTAAACTTAGAACATTAAGTAGCTCTTTCCAACTTTACCTTCTATCCAGTGAAATTTTCTTTGTATAATAATGATAGAAGCCAAGCCAATAAAATGCAGCTTCATATGTGAGATTTAAACCCCAGGGCTCAGGCCTCTTCTAGGAAATCTTGTATTAAATATGGTTAGAAAGGAAGTGTTGTGATTAAAACCATGAAGTGTCCAGGGTGAAGTCCACCAAAGCTGACAGTGGGGTTTGGTCCTTCAGTGGCCCAAGGCCCAAGAGGACCAATCTAAAGCGTCCATGATTGGAGCTACTAGCCATGTTGATGCCAGCGGATGGAAGCCACAATGGAGTGGCACACGCCAAGGGGGAAGGGGTGCATTTTTGGTTATCCTCTTGCACTTCCTGACCTCACTGCTTCCTTCCAGCATTCAGAAACTGAATGTTATCCCCAAATAGCCAATGTTGCTTAACCAGTGTGATACTGCCCATGACACATAACCCCTGGCCTTTTGCATTCTCTCATTCTGACCTGGTTTAAAGTCAAGATAATGGAGGCTCTGGGGTCTGCGCAATTCTGAGCTTGTTGTACTCACCTTCCTGAGCATGCTCCCTCCCCCCAAACACTTTCTTCTGACCCCTGGTCTCAGTCCATATCCCAAGGCCCCACAGCTGTGCGCAATCCAGAAGTAACTCAGGGCGAAGATCAGACTGTCTGGAACACAGGTGGAGTGTTTTCTCCTCATTGTAAATACATCTCTTATCATTCAAATTCCTCCCCAAGTGAAGAAACTGCCTCTTAGCTGCTACAGAAGACAAAAGTTTGCCTTTAACTTTCATGGTGCGAAGGGAGCTTCTTCCTAGCACAGGGGCCACATCATCAAAGACTCAGCTCAGTGTGATTTTCAGGACACTGACAAACATCCTTTGCTTAACCAAACTTCAGTCAGGTTCCAGAACCTTCTCTCAGGTCTACAAGCTTGTAGAGTCCAAATTTCCAAATTCTAGGACTGTAGACCATCTAGGTCAGTTTAACAAGAATCCTCATCCTCTGTATGTGACCACTCCTGGTATGGATGGGTCTTCAACTGGCCTGATTCACTAACAGTTTAGCCAGAACAGCTCCTTATTCCTGATGTTTCCTTCCACTAAGTTTCTATCTATTGACCTCCAATCTGCTCCTTGGCTATAAATGCCCACTTGTCCATTACATATTCAGAATTGAGCCAGGTTCTAGACTGAAGTCTCTTTTCCTCTATTGCAATAGTTTCGAATAAAATCCTTTTTTGCTGTTTTCACTACCACCCAGCACTGGTTTCCTCCAACAATGCAACAAGTCTACTGATAATCTGTCAAAGCACCAAAAACCTACCCTCAAAATGCACTTCTTTCTTGTCACCAGAGCAAAATTTAAAAAGTAATCTATAGCAGATTTACACTGCTCAAGTGTAAATCAAACATCAAAAACAGAATATCAAAAACGTGTCCTGTACAAAGCATCAATGGGGACATCAGCACCATTAACAAGATAAAACTGAACACTGAAATTGCCTCAGTGATGGCTATTTTCTCATATGCAGGAATGTCAGAGTGCATTACAACCCTAAAGAGACCATACAGCAAAATTCATAACTATGATTATGGAAAAAGTTAACACCTTTTATAAAAAGAGGGGCAAAGGGGCGTTCTTCCCAGAGGCCAACATTTAAATGAATGCACCATTTCTTCTCTTCTAGAATTGGGCTCCTATCTCTGGAATGCATCCCAGGGCAGTGGTTTGGAATGGGTGTCTAACAGGAAATTCTGGGCAGTCTATGCATACATTACATTCCTTTCCCACCCCAAAAGAGTGGTCAACAAACACAACTTTCCTCTGTTCGAATAAAAGGGGAGTGTTGGGTGTAGGGAGAGGCCAGGGCATAGATGGCACTGAGTTCAAAAGCAGATGTGGCTGCTGAGAATCCAAACAAGCTCTTTGCCTAGAAAAAAGTCTTAGTTACTAAGAGTCACCTTTTGAGATATCCAATCAGTTCCTCTTTCATTTCCATGCAATAAATTTCCCCAGGAATTCTATGGGTCACTCTGAAAGCAATGACCCCCTGAAAGCTCATGTGCCCGCAGTTCTGCAGGAGTGGCTCCAGCAGGGCAGAGCACGGCTGGAGTGAGACTGCGGAAGGCTGGGCAGGAGGAATTCGATCTCCTCCTTCCAGGGTTCCCCCTGTCTACTGCTGGCTCCTAACAGCCCACATCTGTTGAGTGCCTCGTTTGTGTGAGGCCCTTGATGTAAATCATCGCTGGTCTCCACGGTGTGTGCAGTGCTGACATGACCACCCCACTTTCCCATGAGAAAACAGACTCTCTGCATCCTCCTGCAGCCACGCAGAGTGCTGGGCTTCCAAGTGAGAGCAGCTGACTCTGTTTTCCTGCCACCCTCCCTGCAGAGGTCTGTGCAGCACTCTTCTGGGTTTGGGTCTCATATCCAGGGAGAATCCTGGAATCTGAGGTTCTGTGCCACCTATGTTCACTCCAAATGCCACATATTTGAAAATCTAGAATGAACTGGTAATACTCAGGGGGCTGCCTTACCATGCAGCCACACAGTGGGTTGAACCACTGTGCTCTGCATGCACCTGGGCCACTGGTCTCTCAGTGACAGCTTCCTAGGAGAACCCCTCTGCTGGGAATGCCCTTCCTTGCCTCAGCAATTCCTTGGTCCAGTGGCCAAGGTCACAGAGCTCCTGAGTAGCAGAGCTGGATACAAACCATGTCTGTGTGAGTCTAGAGTCCGAGAGCTCTTAACCATTACTACAGTCTGTTTTTCACACCAAGAGTCAAAATAAATAATGGAAAAAAGGATTTAAATAGATAATGCACTGGAGGAAGTAAAGGTTAAAATTTAACAGTAACCAAATAAATGACTGTTTAAACAACAAAACCCAGTTTTGTACCCATTTGGTGAACACAAATGATAAAGACACACAGCCAATGGCAGTGAGGCTTTGATGACACAAGTCATTCATTCACACGTTTCTGGTCGACCTAAACCAGAACAAGTCATTTGAAAAACAGGTAATCAAACGTCAAAGACCATGAAGTGTTCACACAAACAATCCGAATGTCCAACAGAATAGGAATGGTTAATTAAATTAGTGCATAGCAATAGAGAGGGTACTGTGCAAACAGGAGGAGCAATACTTATGGAGACACACGGGGCAGTGTCTGGGGTCTGTGTTAGATGAAGCACCTCAGACATTCTGGAAGGTGGGCTCCTGAGAGATTTTACCTATCTTGTTCATGTCTGTGTCCCCGGACCTATAACTATGCTTGCACAACACAGAACTATCATAATAGATGTTTACTGAACGAATGAACAGAGGGGCAGAAACTCAAACAATGAACATGACTAATAACAAGTCCAGCTCCTGCAATCCCTGAAGAGAGAGCCTGGCTCAAACAGCACCCCTCAAACCCCTTTTGTCCTTAGCAAACCTTCCTTCTCCAAGTGGTTTTAACCTGTGCCACCCACATATGGCCAGTCTTCCCTCTGCAGAACAGACTCATAGCTCCTGCTACTTTTAGCAAAGATGGTTAACTGCTGCTTCCTGTAAAATAAGTAGTGCCAGTTTTTAGAAGGAGAGATTATGTAAAATACATCAACATGTTAAGTGAGGCTACCTCTAGATTGCAGGATCTATATCACATATATTATGGAGAAATCTAGTAAATTCTATTAAAAATGTTTGTTTCTGCTTCATAAAATATATATGAACTCTTTCACCTATCATCAGATACCCTTCTACAACCTATTTTGATAGTTTATATATTGTGTCCCACTGTACGAATATGCATTGTGCCACAATTAAATTACTGATGTTTACATTGTGTCCTTCAAAAATATGTGTCACAAACAAACACTGCACTTTGCTGAAAACAACAATGCCGAAAACAACGTGGTTGTACATCAATATGGGACTGATCAGACAAAGCAGAATATATATTCATAGCCTGGAATATTATACAGCTGTTAAAAAGAAGGTTGCAGCTTCACATGTACTACTAATAGCTAACACATAAGATGTGTCGGGTACTGTTTTATATACTTTGCACATAGTGACTCATTTAATATTTACAGTAATCCCATGAGGTAGGGACTATTAATTTACCACTTTATACATGGAAAAACTAAGGCACAGAAAAGTTAAGAAATTTGCCCAAGACAACATGGGTAATAAATAGCAGTTTGCTCAAACCTCTGTGGCCTGTGCTCCCAGGCTTGCTCTGCATTGCTGATAGTGCAGCACACTCTGATATGTGTTAAGTGAGAAAAGCAAGGTGCAAGTGATGCATACAGCACGCTGCCATTAATTTCTAAACCGAAAATTAAGTATATAAATAAAAAGCACATGCATGTGTGTTCTTATATATTTAAAGAGTATCTCTGGAAGGATTTATGAGCAACTAGATACCTTGTGGGAGAGAACCTGGGGGAATGGAGGACAGAACTGGGGTGAGGAATGATTTTTCTCTCTGTTCTCTTTCATATCTTTTGAATTTTGCACCATGTATTAATGAACTATAGAAATGACCCCTAAAAAGCATAGTATGGCACCATGCTAAAATAATAATGCTGCATCAGGTGCCACACATTATACCAAGTGAAAATTCAAAATGCCAAAAATAACACTACAGTAAGCATCAGTGCACTTCATTTTTACATGCATGTCAGATTATCCCTTTAAAAGAAGTTCCTAGAATGTAAGGGCTGAGACCAAAGTCTTTGAAAAAAAAGTCAAGCCCCTCGATGCCTTGTGCCACCCAGATGGGCAGTGCCAATGCACACTCCTCCCAGAGGCTCTCCAACATGGCTGTGCCAACAGGAGCACTAGTGTCCACGCAGAGACCAGGCAGCCCCCGCAAACCTGAAAGGGTAAACCTGGTGGCTCACTGTGGTGTTTTCCTTTAGTTGTTGATGAACCTTTATTTTTTTATTTATTTATATGCAGTGCTGAGAATCGAACGCAGTGCCTCACACATGCTAGGCAAGCGCTCGGTCACTGAGCCACAACCCCAGCCCCATCACTGTGATTTTAATTTACACTTCTTTGACTGTCACCCAAGTTCTACAATCTCTTTTTGCTTTTTGGGTCATTTCTACTTCTTTTGAGAACGGTGCTCATATCTTCTTGCCTATTTTTCTATTTTTCCTGTTGATGGTGAGGGTTCGCTTGTGACGTATGAGACGTAAGCCCTTGACTGTACACTGGAAATAGTATCTGTTCTAGGCCTTTAATGCTGTTTAGAGTGGTTATGGATGTGCATAAGCTTTAAGTTTTTAGGAAGTCAGATCTAACAATCTTTTTTTTTTTTTGGTACCAGGGATTGAACTCAGGGGCACTTGACCCCTGAGCCACATCCCCAGCCCTATTTTGTGTTTTATGTAGAGAAACGGTCTCACTGAGTTGCTTAGCACCTCGCCATTGTTGAGGCTGGCTTTGAACTCGCGATTCTCCTGTCTCAGCCTCCCTAAGTGCTGGGATTACAGGCATGTGCCACCGCGCTTGGCTCTAACGATCTTTTAAAAATGGTTTCTTTCCACTCTAATATACCATTCACTCATATTTTCTTTTAGTAAATATCTTTTGTAGTGAATATTTTATCTGTTTGGGATTTGTTCTGGTACAGAAATTGCCATTTTTTTTCCTCCAAAAGATTAATCCTAGTATTTATTATTTATTTATTATAACCCTTACACACTGATTTGGGCATTCCATTCTATTCTTTTCTATCCTATTCTATTCTCTGTTTGCCAGTAAAACAGAGCTTTGCTACTGTAGTTTTATTGTTTTATACTTCATAGCACTAGTCCCCCTCCTCTTTTTTTTCCAAAAAATTTCTTGGCTTCTCTGACCCTTTACACTTCCAGATGAATGTTAGGTGTACTTCATCAAGTTCTTTAAAAACTACCTCTGGGATTTAGCTGCATCAAACTCATGAAATACACATCTACTAATGCTAATTAGTTCTATTTAAAGCAATTAAATAAAGGTTAAAATGAAAAAGTTAAAAAAATGTACTTGTTGTACATTATGCCTAAAAAGACAAGGAGTGGCCTTGTTTATCAACCTAAAATAGGTGATTATTATTGTAAAATGTTTTATGTAATCCCCATGGTAATCACAGATAGAAGATAAGTGAAAGAAAATGAGAGAAATTAAATCATGTCATCACACACACACAAAAAAAAGTCAATGAAACACAAGACGGAAAAAGAGGCAACAGGAACAAGAGCTATAAGATAGATAAAAAAACAATCAACAACATGGCAACAGTAAGTCTTTTTCTACCAATAATTACATTAAGCATAGATGGATTAAACTCTTCAGTCAAAACACATTGAGTGGCTGAATGGAGAGGAAAAAAAAAAACAAGATCCAATTATATGTCATCCACAGGAGACTTGCTTTAGACAGACGGGCACATACAGGCTGAAAGGAAAAGAATGAGAAAAGGTATTCCATGCAAGCGATGCCAAACCAGAGCAGAGGTGGCAACACAGACTTTACATCAAGAGCTGCCACAACTGACAAAGGACATTATATGATGATGAAAAGACCAGCTCACTGGGAAGTTATAACCATTATATTTGCACTTAACAGAGGACGCAAATACAGAACTGAAGAGAGAAGCAGCAACACAATAATAGATTTCAAAACTCCACTTTCAATAATAGAAAGAACATTCAGATAGAACATAAATAAGGAAACAGGACATGAACAATACTGCAGACCACAAGACCTACAGACACACACAGGACATTCTAACCAATACAGAAGACACGTTGTTACAGGACGCATGCAAAACATTCTCCAGACAGAGCACGTGTTGTCACAAAATAAGCCTTAAAGAATTTAAGAATGAATCACACCAAGTATCTTCTCTGACCATGATGTAATGAAACTAGTAATCCACAGCAAAAACAAAACCCAATCTGGAAAAATTCATAAATTCTTGGAAATTAATAACACATTCTTAAATAGCAAATGAGTCAAAGAAAAAAATCAAAAGAATTGTAAAATATCTTAGAAGAGTAACACAAAGTCACAGCATACCAAAAGTTATGAGATGCAGCAAAAGCAGTACTAAGAGGGAAGTTTATAGCCATAAGCTAGAAGATCTCAAATAAACTAACTACATTTCAAGGAACTAGAAAAAGGACAAACTAAGCCCAAAGTTAGCAGAAGAAAGGAAATAATAAAGCCTTAGGAAGCTGGGGGTGGAGCTTAGTGGTAGAGGCGTGCTCAGCATGTGTGAGGTAGTGGGTTCAACACTCGGCATCAAAATAACATTAGAGTAGGAACAAATTAAATAAAAGGATAGAAAAAAATCAACAAAACTGGATTTTTTTTGAGAAGATCACTGAAACTGAAAATATCTAAACTAAAAAGAGAGACAGAAAGAGAGAGCAAGAGTGAGTGAGAGAGAGAAAAAGAGAGGGAGAGAGAAGACTTATAACAAATAAAATCAGGAAAGAGGAGACGTTACAATGAACGACACAGAACCTAACAGGAACTAACTGTATACTAAGAAACTGGGCACTCTACTTCCGTGTTGCCCCATGAGGAAATTCAGCCATTGGCTATGTTCTATCTGGCCCCAAATTTGTCGGAAACTGAAAAAAGGAACAGATGCCTCAAATAATGTCTCAAGAATCCTCAATAAATCCTCCTCAAAGACTGACATCACCTAGGCCAAAAATAAAATTTATTCTGTAATTGACGGTTTGTTTGATAGCATTACCATGGGGTCCATGGTGGGGGCAGGAGTGAAAAAACTCACAGTGGTCCTTGTGAGGCCTGGAACCCTATGACCTTATTCATAAGAGCTGCTACTCGGGTTCCCTGGCTTGGCTTTGGTCAAGGTCTTGAACTCACTCAGCTGCCCTGCTCATTTGGGCTCTCCTAGTTTCAGCCTCCACTTGTGGGGTGCCTTTCAATTTCCCCTTGTCAGCCAGCCTGCCATCTCCTCTGTGGCTTTCCTATGGTCTCACAGACCCCTCTCCAGCTACCACTGTGCCTCTTCTGGTCACCTCAAGTAGCAGGACTGTCCGTCCCACAGAGCAGATAAGTCTTCCAATGCTTGTTTATGTAGAGTTTACTGTGTGTCAGGGAATGTTCTCAGTACAGGGGAACAGAGCACTGAAGGAATGTACAAACATCCCTGTCCTCACCAAGCTCACATTCCACTGAAGAGAGATGATAAATAAAAACATAAAATATGGAGTATGTTATGTGGTGCTAAGTATCTTGGATCAAAGGATAGCAGGGAAGAGGTTCTAGCATGTGTGTGTGTGTTGTTTTAAATAGGGTGTTCAGGGAAGACCACACTGACAAGTGACGTCTCAGGAAAGGCCGGAAGGAGGAGAGGGTGGGTTGTCTGGGGAAGGGTGACCCAGGCTGAGTGGAAGCCAATGCATATGCCCTGTGTGGGGCTTTCTTGCAGTGTTCAAGACCAGTGAGGGGGCTGGTATAGCTGCAGCAGAATAATCGAGGTACAGAGATAGCAGAAGAGGATGGTGGCAAAGGAACAGGTCAGATAGGACTTTCAGGCCACTGTAAGGACTTGGCTTTTCCTCCAAGTGACACAAGGTTGTTGCTGGAATATTGCCATAAGATCAGGCATAGCTGATTAGGGCCAAACTCAGGTCCTGTGCAGTCACCACCCCTGAGGAACACTCCCTCCCAGCTTTTGGTAGAAGAGACCCCTACCCCACTGCAAGAAATGTGCTTCACAATGGGTGCATCTCCTCCCCACCACATCTTCTCCCAGGCTGCTGCTCACACTCCACTGGTCTCCACACGTACTTTGCTCAGCATCCCTTCTGTGACATTTCTCACCTCACCTGTCAGCACCTTCTCTGTTCCCAGGACTGAGCATATCATTTGTGTGATTCAGCACGAATGAAAATGTAGGGCCCCTTGTTCAAAAGGTAGGGAGAATTTCAGGACAGACAGTCCCAGTGGAGTATTAAAGCAAGGGTGGGACACTGTGAGGGGCACACGTGGCACGCCCACAGAGCCAGCCCTGCTTGTTCCTACTCCACCTGGAAGGCAGGTGAAGGCCAGGCCCTATGCGTGCAGGCCCCACTTCCTCCAACCAACCCCAGTGGCAGATGGAGGCGAGCAGCTTGTCATTGCCACGTTCTGCAGAGGGCTGCATGATCTGAGTGGAGGAAAAGGCCGAGTCCAGGAACCAGTGCTGGGAGAGCATGAGGACAAGAACCTGATGCTTTCAGGGAAAGGTCTCCTGGGTGCCCTGCTTGTGCTGGGCATTGAGGGAAACCAGCAGATGGATGGTGCAAACATTCAGACTGGACAAACAAGATTTCTCTTGGGCTGAACAGTCTCCCCAGGGAGATGGGACTAAAGGTGAGCCTGAAAGGATTGTCAGCGGGGATAGGGAAGGACGTTACATGGGAAAAATGCAAAGTTATGGTGTGTTTAGGAGGCAATGAGGATGCCAATTTGGCTAGTGGTAGAGGATGTACCACCCAGGAAGACCACAGCAGGGAGGACCCTTGGTGTGAAGGTGGCAATAGCGGGAGGTGGTCAGTGGATGCTTTGAGGAGAAACAGGGATGGGATGAGAGCTGTCTCTTGGAAGACCTGTCTGGCAGTGTCTGAAGGGCAGACCAAAATTACCCAGGCAGCAGCAGCAGGTCTGCACAGATGAGCACACACACAGGAGGTTCGGATACACATTTCCAAGCAACAACAACAAGGAAGAGAGCTGCACATTTCTGAGACAAAGTTCTCCAGCAGGATGCCCCAAGCCACGTGCATCCCGCAGAATTTCTAATTTTAGAAACTAGACTGGAACTTGTCTGACCAAAATAAATCTGGCCCCAAATATTTACTTTTGTCATTATTTTCCAGTTGTAGAAGCAGGAAGATAAACATGAGCTGCAGGGTATTTCATGTGTTGCCCACCAGGATTATTTCTTAGGGTCTCCTCTTGTACATCCTCATTGGGAAAGCTGGCAATTACTGTTTTCCAGGCTCTCAAATATCAACCATCTCCGGACTCCACAAACCTCTCGATTTCCTTTTTTACATGGGATAAACAAGTCTTTCAATCATGGGACAGTAACCAAAATGGACAAAAGAGCAAATGGCAGGCCTAGAGACATTTATTTTCATCATATAAACAGGACACACAGTACTCTTTTCTCTCTAGGCTAAATTATGGAAACAGCCTTACTAAGAATATAATGAATTCTGAATTCTTAATGCAAGAATTTTAAGACAAAGAAAATCCCACTTTGGGGATGAAGGATGTAGCTCAGTGGTAAATCGCTTGCCTAGCATGCACCAGGCCCTGGGTTCAATCTCCAGCATGGGGGTGGGGGGAATCCCACCTTGAAATAGTTTGACTGCACTAGGACAAGAGGCCTGTTGTCTGTGTTCCCAGTTTGGAAACACAGAAACTCTTCCCCGTTAGGTTTTAACAAGAGAAGAGTTTATTCTGATTCAAATAGGTATCACCTCTCCTGAATATGCATAGATGTTTTCAAAGATGTTAATTTTGAAAATGTCATCGCATTGTATCTTTGTGTCCTTTCCCTCCTGCTATCACAGTTTTCTGACAGCCTAAAGGAGCAATTTAATATTATTTGGATATTTACTGCATTGGTTTACAAGTACATTGCTTTATTTTAAAAAACAGACAAAGTATTCTAAGGAATACTTAGAAGGCTTATATCAACTAGCTAACACGTTAATAATTCGGATGGAAATATGTGCATTAAAAAATCACTGACAGCCTGTAGTTTTTAATCTGTATACTTTGGATTCCCATAAGAGTATGGCTTTCTAAGCAATGTTATAAAGTCATTTGTTCTTTAAGCAGGAGTTTTCTAGGAAATAATACTTTCATAAATGGAAAAATATATTAACAAATGACCCCAAGAAACCTCTTAGATAAAATTGCATAAACCACATATTTCAAAATAGATACCACACGTTGGGACTGAACATGGAGTAAGTACCACGTGATTCTTCCTACACAGAGCCCCACTCTGCCAAGGAGATCAGATATTTTAAGAACACACTTCAACTATCAGTTGGGATGGCAGTTCTCTGGAAGTCTTCAAAGCATTTTCAGGGTTTTCCAAAAAAAAGAGCTCAAGATTCCTCTCTCCAGCTGACAGCATCAATGTCACTCCAAGAACACTGAGTGTGGATGCCACCTCAGCTTTTCCTCCTGCATCTCCAGCCGCCAGCCACCAGGTCCAGGCTCTGCTCCCAGTCTGCTCTGTGGTGTCCTGGCCCACACTGCAGTCCCTCCCTCCCTGGGATCTTTTCAACAGTCTGATTACAGGTCTCCCCCACTCTTCCAAAGTGATGTTTTCTGAAAAGCAGATGTGGTCAGCTCCCTTTCCTGCTTTCAAACCTTTGGTGGCTTTACATGGTTTGGACCAGGCTGTTGTCATGTAACAGTACAGGGTGGGAAAGGATGCTTGGTGACCTCACCCTTTACTGTACATGGAGGCGATGCTGCCCTGGCCAGTCAAACATCCACAGGCCTTACTATCCCCGCCAAGCCTGTGAGCCCAGGCGGAATCAGGCTGAAGTCTTGAAGGTAGCTCTCATAGAGAAACATACTTAGCACTGCAGGCTGAGCAGGCTGTGTTCACAAGCCTTGCTTGCCAACCACTTGTTTGCAACCTGGAATGCTATTTCCCATAAACACCATGTGATAAAGAGTAATGAGGTACCATGCTGGCCCAGAGGGGCTGATAAACCCATAACTCAACAGAACCATATTTGCAAAGAGAAAGAATGGCAATCTCTTCAGTAAAGACTTATCTAGCACCTGCTGCAAGAAAACCTCGCTAGCTCCTTTAATAAAACAACGCTCTCATCTTCCCACAATGGACAGAGGACAGAGATTCTCCCCATGAGGTGAAGCAGGTGGAGGTCCTGGCCCTTCACCTTCCCTTTAGGAATCTTTTTTTTTTTAAATACTAGTGATTAAACTCAGGGGTACTCAACTACTGAGCCACATCCCCAGCCCTATTTTGTGCTTTATTTAGAGACAGGGTCTCACTGAGTTGCTTAGCACCTCGCCATTGCTGAGGCTGGCTTTGAACTCACGATTCTCCTGTCTCAGCCTCCCAAACTGTTGGGATTACAGGCATATCACTGTTGTCTCTGCTTCCAGAGCCTCAGGGTACCATTTCCCAGACTATTCAGGCCAGTTCTGGGGACAGGCCCTGCAGGGTCCACAGTACTATAAGCTTTCAGGTGAAGGACAGCACCCAAAAGTCAAACTCTGAGAGTAATTTATGGGGGCTGCTAGACATGAGTACCCCAACTGTGTCTCCTCCCCGCAGCAGAAGCCTTCATTCCCATGAACTGGGACAAAGTCCTCAAGCACATGTGACTCTATAGAGGCAAGGGCCAAGACAACAGGACCCAGAAAAAGCAAACAGCCTGTTTCCTTGTCCCAGGATGACCAGCAGTGGTAACAACCACTTCCCTATAGGAGGTCTGCCCCTTACTATAGGGGTGAGGGCTCACAGACCTCAAAAAGTCACAATGGGTCAAATCAGCACAGATGCTACTTACACCGAATGTGCCAGTTTCCAACCTAGGCACTGAGAGATTAAAAACAGTGAAGTAAGGAGACGTACTTGTCTCCAGGGAACTCCCAAAATAGTGGGAGGAGACTGACAGACATCCAAGGACCTATGGTAGCCTCTCACTTGGGGATGTTAACCATGATGTAGGTTGAACAAGTCTGGTAGTGCAGGCAATAGGCCCTATGGTATGAAGCTCACCAAGCCCAGCTAGAGGAGCCCCTCCTCAGATGGGAGCAGGGACAAAAACTAGACAGTTTGTACTCTCCAACATCCTTTTCCTTAGGCAAATCACTGAGCCAGTCAGAAGCTAACCTGTTACCTGGTGGGGAAAAGGCCCTGGGCTGCCCACCTCCAGAAGATGGAAGAAAATGGTAAGACAATGGGTAACAAAGTCGTAGGACAGCTGTAATAAGCATGGGTAGAGGAGGATGGCTGCTGTTCTTTCTCTCCTGGCTGCCCCTGCCCCATGCTGTCCTGAAGGCACTGGCTTGCTGAGGCTCACACAAGCCCTGGAGCCAACAGTTCAAATCCATGCCTAGCACAGAGGAAGTACCAAGGGAAGTAGGTCTCACAGGTGGTTTGGAGGCAGGGAAGAACTGTATTATTAGATCAGCTTCCACTTAAGTGAACTAAGTTCACTTAAAGTGAACACTAAGTTCACTAAACCATTTGTTTGTCTCATTCCATACAGCCAGTGGAATGTACCCACATAAAATCCCCTAGAGTTGCTGAAAGTTCTGCAGTAAAAGGGTCAAAGTGCACGTATCATCTTAAACCAGATGCTCTTCTTCCCTAACAGAAAGTCACTTTTTGAAAATTCTACTCTTTAGGATGTTTCCATCCATAGCCCAGGTGGGAAAGAGCAAGGGGTTCCCACACACTTCCTGCAGGGCACCTGGCAAGAGTCTCCGAGAACCCCCTCCTGGTATGAAACCATCAGGGCAGATGTTGCATAGCCTGGGGAAATACGGTTGGTTGCAGCAGAGGCAGACCTATAGAACAACCCAAGCTGCCAATTAAAAGGAAGAGAACAGTTTCTTTTTAAGCAGCTGTAGCAGCTCCAACCACTAATCCCCGCCCCAGGCAAGCCAGCTGTGGAGAGAGCTGCACCCACAGTGCTCAGCCTCACCAAGACCTGGTACACACCACAGAACAGTCCATCTGCTGGAAGGAAGGTCTGGAGACCAGCAATAGGCCAGCTCAGTCCCTAAGACAGCATACCCCTAGCATGGCCTCAAAGAGCTCAGACAGACAGACGTCATGAATCCCTCTTTCATCTGCAAATTTTCCTTTGAACAGTTTCAGGAGAACAATCCCCTCTGTCAGATGGTAGGCTGAGTAACACTTCTTCCAAAGGACAGCCACATCCTAATCCCCAGAACCTGTGAGTGTTGCTGTCTATGGCAAATAGAACTTGGAGATTTGGTTAAGGATTCTGAGATGGAGAGATTATTCTGGATTATCCAAGTGGGCCCTAACTGTAATCCCAAGGGTTCTTATAAAAGGGAACCAAGGGGTATGGGATTGTGGCTCAGTGGTAGAGTGCTCACCTTGCGCATGTGAAGCACTAGGTTCGATCCTTAGCAACACATAAAAATAAATAAAGATATTGTGTCCATTTACAACTAAAAAAGTTAAAAAAAAAAAAAAGGGAACCAAGGTCAAAAAGGGGAGTAGGAGATGTGAGCTGGAAGTAAAAGGGTAAAGTGATGGGAGAAAGGCTGGTTGCTAAAGAATGGAGGCAGCCACCAGACCAGAGAAAAAGGTAAGGAAATGGATTCTTCCTGGAGCCTCCAGAAAAAGCCAGTCCTGCCCATACCTCAGTTTTAACTCAGTGAGACTGCTTTTGACTTTGAACCTCTAGAACTGCCAGATAAATTTGTGCTTTTCTAAGCCACTGAGTTTTTGGTGGTCTTTTCCAGTAGCCAGAGGAAATATAAGTCCCCAGCAAGAGAGAGAAGACCCCCAGGGCTTCCGAAACTTCCTAGCCTCTTAAATTAACTTTCTGGACCCCTGACTGCTCCATCTAGCTCCCCTTGCCCACAAAGCTGTGGGCATCTGGTTCATGCATGCAAACCAAACTTCCTTCTGTCTCCCCCAGGGCCCTGCCAAGCACTGTTCTTGGAACCCAAGAGAGGTCCCCAGAAACAGACGCCATTCTCTTGAAGAAGGGGAGTCCTAGCCCCCTTTCCCATTCCACCCCTGTTGACTCTTCTTTCAGCTGCAGGCTCTGACCTGCTAATCAATTCTCCAGCTCTTGGAACCACTGCCTCCCACCAATTCCTTGACTTCTCCAGAACCTAGCTTTGGATTAGAAATACATAGTCTCCTTAAATAATCTGTCCTGGGAATGGCTCTCAACACCTGCCCCACCTAGTTCCTATTCCGGTTTCTAACTCACACTTGAATTTTAAATAAAGATGGAGGTGAAAATATATTCAGAGAATCTATCCTGTCATGTCATGTTAATTATCAGCTTGAGGCAAAATTCTAATACTGTTTTCCCAGAGAAGAGAAAGCTTCAATTCTATGTTGGGGAAACTGTTCTGTAAGTCCAGAAGTAAGGACTCCCATCTCAGAGCAGCCTCTGGGAATCCAGGCTCCTCTGCTCACAAGATCCCTACAGGCCATTTCCCAAGGGAATCCGTAGCAAAGTGTCTGCTATAGGAAAGAATTTTTCAAACTGTACATATAATCTTTTTTAATGATAAATAATTCCCATTGCCGCAAATTCTAGTATAGTTGAAAGCCTCTGCTACTCCCCAGAATGTGCCTTACTGTTCTATTCTTATCATCCTGTGGGCCTAACTCCCTGGGTAAAGTGGGAACTCCCTTGGGGCAGGGAGTGGTGTTCCCTTCACTGATGACCTAACTACTAACAGAGAACCCAGATCACAGACAGTTCTTAATGTTTATGGTGAATGAACTGATGTTTCCAAGCTCCAACTACTGTCCTTTATTTAAGCATATATTAAATGCAAACAAACCCCACAGGGTGGGGTACATTCCTGTAATACTACCCAGTACTAAGGAGGCTGAGACAGGGAGATCACAAGTTCAAGGACAACCTGAGCAACTTAGGGAGACCCCATCTCAAAATCAATTAAAATAAATAAAGGAGCTGGGCTCAGCGGCAAAACACTGGTGGAGCATGAGCCAGGCCCTGGGTATAATCCCCAGTACTTCAAAAAACAAAAACTGTACCACAAGTAAAGAATACAATCACTTAGAGTCACTGTAAGGCAATGTAAGGCAGTGTCAAGAGAACCATTAAGAGAATTGACTGGAAGGATAGAATGAAAGGGGAGAGTCTCTAATAATGTCAGTCCAGATGACAATACTAAAGACAGATATTGTTTGTAGGCTCCAGGAAATACACTAAATGCAAGAAGACTTGGAAATAGCTCACATGAGGCCATAAGGACCCCAGCTATCTGGACCAGATGGAGTGTCTTACGAAGCTGGCAAAGGCCTTGACTGACGGCAACGGGGGCAGGCTGGACCAGGGTAGAAGGAGTGCCAACAAATTATGCTTTGAGCCATTTCCTGATGCCAGGTAGAGTTTTGAGTTCCTTAATAACAGCACAGAGAAATGAAGTGAGTTGCCCACTATCAGAGCTGGTCAGAGGCAGAGAGAAGACTGTAACTTGGATCCAGGTACTTAAGTGTGTTTCTTTATTCAATGAGCAAGAATTCATGTAACTGAGTACATTAGCATCTGTTCCCCCTGAAGCACTCTGCTGTACACTTCTGGGTTCCTCTCTGACTCCACATCTGCTCCCCTTCTTTCCTCAATTAGCACCCCCAGGCCTCCCTTGATCCCCCACCTGTTCTTCCCTTTTAAGAACTAGTGCTATGAAACTTGGAAATTTGTCCCTGAAAACCCCACCCCATGCTTCTCTTCCCTAGTTCCTACTATGCCCTTGGGCCCTTGGCTCATCCAGTTCTTTTCTTGAATATCTGCTGTCAAACACAATAGCAATGAATTTTATGCTTTACTCATTCATGTATTATTCAACACCATATCCCTAGTGCCTGGATGCTTAAATTAAGGTTGAATGAATTAAAGAATGAAGGCTTCATTGCTTACAGTTTGTCTCTGGCTAAGGGCAGAAACTGCCTTTATACCCCTCTGGAAGTTCTAAATAAAAATTTGATGACTGAGTGACACTGTGTACTAAATGGAAACATTTAATAGTAAAACTATATCAGTACATTGTGGTCTGGCATTTGCTGGTAAGGCTACATTTTCAATTTAGATGACATCAACTTCATAAGGTCTAAATTTATTCATCTATATTGGGCTACAATTTAGAACATCATATCAGCAGATAATTTTCCAAATAATTACAATGAAAGTGTCTCTAACACTTTAGGGCAAAAGATGTGCCATAAATATTAAACAGGATATACAAATACTTTCTTACTTTTCATTTGTATATAAACCAAAGGAAAATTCACTTTATATTTAGAAGGTCTTTTCATACCCTGCTAAGTTCTAACTTAAAAGCTAAAGTATTATGGTGTCTCAGGGGAACAGAAAGAAGCAAGACACCCAGGTGCTATCCAGACTTTGCCAGCACTCATGGCACCCAGAGTATTAAAGCTTCTTCTCTGAGCCTCTGCTTTTCTCTCTCTTTTTTTGGTACTGGGGAGTGAATCTAAGGATGCTCTACAACTATATTCTCACCCTTTTTATTTTTTATTTTGAGACAGGGTCTCACCAAGTTGCCCGGGCTTAGCTCCCTAAATTACTAAGATTACAGGCCATGTACCACCATACCTGGCTATTTCTCCAATTCTGATCCTACCCAGCAACCCCTGCCCTCTTACCTCCCTGCAAGAATATTTATGCAGAACAAACAAAGTGGTCTATGGGAAAGTACTTTGTACACTAAGAAGAACTGTATTAGTTTCCTAGGTCTGCCATAGTAAAGAACCACAAAATGGGTGGCTTAAATTTACCATCTGACAGTTGTAAAGGACATAAGTCTGCAATCAAGCTCTTGGTAGGGCCAGGCCTCTTCCTTGCCTCTCCTCACCTCTGGTGTTGGTCTGCAATCCATGCCATTCTTTGGCTTACAGGCATATCACTCTGATTTCTACTTCCATCACCACACGGCCATTTTCTCCCTTGTGCATCTCTGTCTCTGTGTCTCTTCTCTTCTTTTTGTAATGATTAAAAAGTCACCTGGTATTAAGGGCCCACCCTACTACCAAAAGACCCTACTGTAACCACTTATATCTAAAACAAACCTTTCAGATAAGGTCACCTTTTTTGAAGAGCTGGAAGTTAGGACTTCTACATATCCTCTTGGAGGACAGTTCAATCCACAAGTAGCATGTGAATAAGAAGTACCATATTTAAAACCCACTGAGAAAATGTTAGCCGAGGTAATTCAGACTCCTCCTCCTATTAGGAAGGAGAATAGCTGGAAAAAAATTTTTAAAACTCTGCTTGAAGTTATGAGGATTTAGCAGGTAGTAAGGAATAATGGGGCCAAGATTCAGGAGAAGACAGAAATCCAGATATTTGAGTCTGGTATTGGGAGATGGCTGTTCCCACGGGAATGCCTGACACTTCTGGAAGGAATGGCTGAGTCTAAGAAGCTGAGCGGCATTTCAAACAACTTGTGAAGTCAGGCAGGCTAAAACTGGAGTCCTATTCCCAAGGGACTATATCCTAAGCAGACTGGTTCTCACAGGTACAGGAGTCCTCTCAATCCCTAGATTGAAAGGCTAGATTATAGCCATACCAGTTTACTGGTGCCCCAGGTGCCTGCCAAAACAAAGTATAAATTCTCCCTAAAGGAAGATAACCATGTCCAAGGCCTCAGGTTATGTCTATAAATTATCATCTATGATATCTGGCACTTAATCAATAATTACTAAATATATGAGGATATAAGACAATACAAATATATTCCAAGTAAAACAATAGGCAATAGAAACAGTTCATGAGGGCCACAAATAAATGTGATCAGATGCTGAATTGAGGAAAAGAAAGAATTTGAAGAGGTAAAAAATAAAATTAAGAAGTTTCTAAGTTTTTCAGGCAACTAGAGTTAGAACAGAACAAAAGAGCATATAACAATTCTAGAGCTTAAAAAACTAAAATTGAGAATTCGATAGGCTTAATAGCAGTTTTAATACAACTTACAAGAGCTAATTAGCGAACTAAATGATAGAACTAAAGAAAATACATGGTTTGAAACTCAGAAAGACAGAAGGACAGAAAATAAAGATGAGAAGGTAAAAGATACAGGGGATGCCGTGAGGACTAAAAGATATGCAATTACAGTCAAAGGAGAGAAGAGACAACTTGGCAGAAGAAATAGCAGCCAAGAATTTTTAAAAACTGAATAACACCACCAAACACAGATTCAAGATCTTAAGTGAATGAACCCATACAGGATAAAAAGAAATAAATCTAGGCACATCATAGCAAACTGCTTAGAAACAAAGATAAAGAGAAAATCTTAAAAGAAGGGTGTATATGTGGGGTTCAGATTATTATTAAAGGATTAACAATAAGATTGACAATTGATTTCTTAATGAAAATACTAAAAGTCAGAAGGTGCTGAAATATCACCAAAATACAAAATATCTAAACATTTAAAGAGCAAATAGTATCAATGATAAACTCTTTAGAAAGAAATAACAAATTTTATACAAACTCTTCCAGAAAACAAAATAAAAGGTACTTTCCAACTCATTTTCTGACCTAAAGCTATGACCTAAAAACATGGCAAGGACATTACACAAAAGTAAAATTATAATAAAAAATCCTTTTCATGAGCAAAATCCTACATATTAGGAACCCGAAACCAGAAATATATAAAAATGATAACATATCATTAACAAATTGGTTTTGTTGCAGGAATGGAGGTCATCATATCAACAGAATAAGGAAGAGGGGAATCAAATGATCATATTCATAGATTCAGGGAAAATATTCGATGAAATTCAACATCCATTTATAACTTCTTGCAAAGTAGGACTAGATAGGAGCTTCCCGAATCTGATAAATGGTATTTATAAATAACTACTACAATCATCACATTTGGTGAAAGAGTGAAGGCTTCCTGCTGAGATCAAGGGCAAGACAAGGAAGTCTGCCTTGCCTGCATTCAATAGCATGCTGAAGACAAAGAGGTATAAAAGAGTCGAGGGAACCCTGCATCCATAGATATTTTCATATTGCGCATTGAAAATCTGAAAGAATCTTCACATAAATTTCTAGAAACAACAATTAATTGGAAGCGATGAGGGTAGTTTGAAAATATAAACATTTAGAAAAGAAAAACATTTTAAATATTGTAATGCACATGAACATCAAAATATAAAATATGTAGAATGGAAGCAAAAGATATGCAATACCTCTTACACAAAACAATTTCAAATGTTATTTGGAGAAGTTTTAAAGGTCTATAAACAAATAAAGGGGCATACTATGTTCATGAATTTGAAGATTTAATATTACAAAGAAGTCAATTCTCCCCCCAAACTGGTCTACAGTTTCTAAATAATCCCAACGAAAACCACAACAGTTTTTGTTTGTTCATTTTCTGGAAACTGGGGCACAAGCTGATTTAAAAATGTATGTGGAAATAAATGCAAAGGACCACTAACACACATATTCCAGTGTCTAATAAAACCTACCACAGAGCCACAGTAATTACAACAATATTGTTCTGGCAAAAGAACTGACATATAGAGCAACAGAATGAAGAGAAAGCCCAGAAACCGACTAAGGTACAATGAGGTTTGCTGCTGAATTTCTGGAGCAACACCTCAACTCTCTGTGGTATCTGAAGCAAGCTTCTTCCCTCCTCTGGACCTTGGTTTCTTCATCTCTACCATGAGGCACTTGGACTGCCTTACCAGAATTCTTATTTGAAATCAGAATTTGAAAGATTAATAAACATTTCTAGATTGCAAGGTCTCCCCATTTCTCACTTTCACCTCAAAGCAAGACAGTCTTCAAGGAAACCAAGCAATGTTCCCTATTTTCCAGGAAAAAAAAGAAAATCAGGAATTATGGCCCTGTGTCCTGCCACAAACAGATCTTAGTCCAAAATATTCCAGGTAGCCTGAGTCTAGAGAGCACATCTTCTGAGTCTTGCCTTGGTTACTTACTTGGAAGGAACATGAGGTAGAGATGAATCAGGTAGCCCTAGGTTTTAAAATACTATTTTTCATTTATGCACTTAGTAAATTTTTAACCAAACTGTATGAACTAAGCCTCAGTTTCCCTATCTGTAAGAAGAAAGTTATTGTGAAGATAAATGGAATAATGCTTATAAGGCACTTAGGACAGTATCAGGCACATAGTAATTATTTAATACCTGGAAGCTATTATGGACAACCTACTGGAGCTGATTATGGGGCTACGATGATGAAGGAAGACAGGCTAATGGGAATAACAAACTAGACTTGTCAGGATTTATCACAGAGTGACTAATGTGGGGTTGATGCTCAATACATATTTGGGGAATGGAGGGGAAAGCAGTAGCACCAGATCCAAGATAGCAGCCAGCAGGAGGCTGATGAAGGAGTTTGAAGAGATCCACAAATGTGGAATGAAAAACTTCCTTAACATCCAGGTTGATGAAGCTGATGTACTGACTTGGGAAGGGCTTATTGTTCCTGATAACCCTCCATATGATAAGGGGGCCTTCAGAATCAAAATCAACTTTCCGGCAGAATACTCATTCGAACCACCTAAGATCACATGTAAAACGAAGATCTACCACCCAAACATCGATAAAAAAGGGAAGGTCTGCCTGCCAGTAATTAGCGCTGAGAACCGGAAGCCAGCAACCAAGACCTACCAAGTAATCCAGCCCCTCAGAGCACTGGTGCACGACTCTCAGGCCGAGCACCTGCCTGGGCTAACCTAGCTGAAGAATACTCTAAGGTCTGTTAAAAATTCTATAAGAATGCTAAAGAGTTTACAGAGAAATATGGGGAAAAGAGATCTGTGGACTAAAATCAGCCACAAGTGATTTCAGCAAGTGTGAGCAGAGACTGAGCAGTGCATTCAGGCACCCCGCAAAGCAGGGCTCCGTGGAAAACTGGCATGTGCCACCGCCTGGCGTTTGCTTATGGCAGTTACTAACTTTCTACAGTTTTCTTAATCAAAAGTGGTCTAGGTAACCTGTGAAGACAGGATTAAAACTTTCAGATGTTAAAAAGAAAACTGTGTGGAATGGACACTTGTCAACTCATCACACTCTCACTGACAGAGTCAAGGTTCCCTTGTTTCACAGTGTTAGACTTCCTTCCCAATGATAACTGGATCCCTAACGTATATTTTACTCTCCATTATTACTGAAGACAGAGATTATTCCCATGTCCCTGGCACTGCACACTGCACACACACACACACACACACACACACCTGGCCCCAGCTAACATCCTTTTCTTCCTTTCCTACATGTCTCTTCTGGTCATGTGCAGCTGTGCTAAGCCCTAGTTAGTTTGCTGAGCCTGTCCCTTACCCAGTGACTCCTTAACTCAAAATTGCCTACAAATGATCTCAAAACCAGTAAGAGGCTTGATGCTGGGCTGGGATTGTGGCTCAGTGGTAGAGCGCTTGCCTCGCATGCGTGAGGCACTGGGTTCAATCCTCAGCACCACATACAAATAAATAAAAAAGATATTGTGTCCATCTACAACTAAAAAAAAAAAATTTAAAAAAAAAAAAAAGAGGCTTGATGCTACAAAGCCTATTCTAGGCCTCATGCGTTAGGTCTAGAAACACCTGTGTGGAATGAAGATGGTGGCCAAGGATGACTGCAGGAAGGAGCTGCCCTTCTCTCTACCAGCAAGAGACACACCGCTCTCCATCACTCCCTACTGGGACAGTAGAGTCATTTCTGGACCCCATGATGGGGGCTGGTTAGGGAGGTTAGGTCTCCCTACCCACTCTGAAGACACCATAAATCAAGATGCTTTTGAAGTCACAGATGAATATGCTGAACTATAATTAACTGAAGAGGTTTTCCTGTACAGTTTTTGGCTTGTAAGCACATCAGAATCCTGCTCCTCCCTCTCTTTGTAGAGAGGGTTACACCCTCCACGAAGGTATTAGGCCGCCTCCTGATTCTTTTTTTTTTTATTTTTTTTTTAGTTCATCGACCTTTATTTATTCACTTATTTGTATGTGGTGCTGAGGATCGAACTCAGTGTCTCACACATGCGAGGCAAGCGCTCTACCATGGAGCCACAATGCCAGCCCCCCTCCCGATTCTTGATGCTACTCTTCCTCTTGCTCATCCAGGTAAGAAATCTGAAACTTGTCTTAGAAACTCACTAAAATGTAAAGCCAATCAAACATTTTTCTCCGACAAATCTTTGTTATTTGCCTACAGGTCTTCCTGTTGGGTGTTCAGTGGGATCAGAAACAGCTAACGTGTACTCTGGAGAGTCTTCCATCATTCCCTTACCCCTCAGTCTTCCAAGTTCACCCAACATGGTGGCTTTACTTCGGCAAGGTTTTTCCCTCTCAGATCTTGCTGGCCTTGCTCTGAATCCTCTCCCTGTTCTCAGAGTAACAAAAGGGAAGTCATCCCTCTGCAGCTTCAACTTAGTTCTTAAGTTCCAAACACATGCAAACTGCTACTTTATGTTATGATCTTCCCCAGTCTGTAAAACCTACAGAATACTATCCTCTAATGCACCATTCAGTCACCTTGGCCAACTGCAGAAGTGAACACAGCAGCCACTGTAACTGCATCCAGGGCTCACCCCTGCTTTGATTTCCTGAGCACAGCAGCAAACCCAATCAATCTTCTGTGAGAAAGAGTTCCGAAGGAAGCGAGGGCACGAAGTGATTTCAATGACAGTGCCTGCTCGCTCTAAGCTCTGCATCTCCACTAGCGTCCTTGAAAGATATGGGACAGCCATTTCATCTTGCAAACACGATTGTTTATGAACTAGGCACACAGCCTGATTTGCCACAGCAGGGCAAGAGCCTCAACTCTGGGACCAGCCAAAGCTTGAGAATAGCTGCAACCCATCATGTGTCACTCCCTCAGAGAGCAAGGATCACATTCACGTGTGGTGAGCTCACACCTTGTGCCCTCATCCCTTGGCCCCACCCTGTGGAATGGAGTACGTCAGCCTCTGTGTGCGTCCCTGGGACAAAGGGACATTTATTTTAGCAGTAAGCCAACTCTCCTCCTGAATTTTACAAACTAAAGCAGATAGAAATATTTATTTTATATTTTACAACTAACTTTTTTTTTGGCAAGAGGATTAAACTCAGGGGTACTTGACCACTGAGCCACTTCCCCAGCCCTATTTTGTGTTTTGGGTCTCACTGAGTTGCTCAGCGCCTCGCCATTGCTGAGGCTGGCTTTGAACTAACGATTCTCCTGTCTCAGCCTCCCTAAGTGCTGAGATTACAGGTGTGCGCCACCGTGCCCGGCTTACAACTAACTTTTTAGAAATCCATAAAACATGCTTTTGCAGATTCTTCAATAATTGTCTACTTCTCATGAGCTGAGAATTTCATCCAATTACCTTTAAAATAATTTCCAGATCTCTGACCAAAAGAATACAGGTTAGCCTCTGAAAGCATGGATTCAACTCAAGTTTATCAAGTAAAATCTTTGTAGTGCATGCTAACCATTGTGTGGTTGGTTACAATGGGGCTTAAAATTCTCTTAATACTTTACTCACCTTACTTTGTTTAATCCTCACAATAACCCTGTGAGGTAGGTACTATGGTTCTCCCCATTTTACAGATGAGAAAACTAAAGTGTAAAGTGTTTAAGTCACTTGGTCAAAGTCACTTAGCTAATAAGTGTTGGGGGTGAGATGTGAACCCAGACAGCCTGTGCCCCATATTAACCACTCTTTCAAGAACATGAAGAGAATAGGAATGACTGATAGATTAACTTTGTGGGAAATAAAAGTTTAATGTTTAATCAGCATTTTGTTTAAATGCCAGTAGTGTTAGTTCATGGGCACTACTAATTTTGAATCGCAAGTAATGGTGAGGTACTGTCCCTTACTCCCTCCCCACGTGTGGGACCTGGCGTCATGGCCCTGCTCAAGGTCACAGAGCCCCTTGACTGCAGAGTCCCTGGTGGAAAGGGCCAGACTTTCTCTCTCGCAGTGGGAGGATTAGGAACGGAGGCTGCCCATGTAGGACTGTTTCTCTCCCTCCTGCTGCTGATTAAAAGAACACCACCACACCAGGAAAAACAGGAAGCTGGTTTCCAGATAGGCCCGAACAACAACTCCACTGTTCGGAGCTACTGGCAGGAGGCACAGTCACTGCCTGTCCCTGGGCCTCCTGCCTGGAAGGAAATGGTCAGCCTCAGGGCAGCGTTAGGCAGGCCACAGGCAGGAGGGGTGAGTGCTGCTGTCTGCTTCTCCTATTTAGCCCCTAAGCAACCCTGCTCAGCCCCAGGCTCCAGAAGGCAAGCAGGCTCCAGGTTACTGGGAACCCTCCATGTCAGTGTCTGCTCATGGTCCCAGTCTCACACCTGGATGTGGATTATCTTAACTCCTATGGTACAAATGCAGACAGCAAGGCTCAGAGTACTGGAGTGATCCGCTCAACTAGGAAACCACAGCAGCAGGGAGTAGACCCTGGCTGTGTCTACCTACAGAACTCCTAATTTGGATGCATTTTTCATTATGCCAAACTGTAAAATTTCTTTCTTGAATTTAGCTAAAGGGTATCTTGATGTTTATTTAGCTAACAAAATAGAGACCCCAATGAATTGGCATCAGTTTCAATATAAAGAAAAACTCAATGTAAATTTTCAAAAATTCTTAAAGAAATAAAAAAGTTGTAGCAATTATGATGAAGACAAAATATCAATACTGGATAAAGCCTGCATATAAATTGCAAAGAAAAATCCAAGACTACCCCCCAATAGTAATCTGAACAGAAATACTAATCTCTAACAAATGTGGAAAATTTTTTCCACTTCATTATTAATAATAGAAATGCAAAAATAATCTCGCTTATATGCAGAAGTCTAACGAAGTTGATCTCATGGAAGTTGAGAGTAGAATGGAGGCTGCCAGAGGCTGGGGAGAGTGGGGGGATGTGCAGGGATGGGGAAAGGGGATCAGTGGGTAGTAAGTGACAGATAGGAGTAAGAAGTTCTGGTGTGCTAACACAGCAGGGTGACTACAGATAACAATAATGTACTGTATATTCCAAAACCTAGAAGGATTTTAAAAGTTTTCATCATGAAAACATGGATGAACGTTTGAGAAGATAAGTTTAAGCTGATATAAACATTATACAAGGTATACATGTACTGAAACACAAAAGGCTTGTCATTAATATGTATAATTTTTATGTTTTCATATATTAAATTTAAATAACTAAAAAAACTCAAAGAAGTGCAAAAATACTATTAACATCTGTTAACTACTATAATGACAAGAACTTATAGAATACAACATTGGTACAAGAGCAGATTGCTAGTGGAAGTTTAAATTGCCACTATTCTTTTGAGAAGCAATTTAGTAATCTGTACCAAGAGTCAGAGATGCTTTTGTATATTTCTTTACCTAGTAGTTCCATTTCCTGAATATCCTAAGGGATTAATTTAAAATATGAAGAAGCTGTATGCAACATGGGAGCCTTCCTCTCTGCATTACTTATCCCATAAGTAGGATAAGCAGAAAGCAGTGTACATGTCATGCACAGGGGGAATGGCTAATAAATGTGGGTATATTACTCAGACATCAAAAATGACGGTGGTAGAGTCTACATAGCAAAACAAACAAACAAATAAAAAGGCAGTTAACTGCAACATTAGGAAAGAATAATTGGGATAAGGGTGTAGAAATGTGGTTTGTGTAAAGTGTGATGTAGTGTAGACATGTATTTTATTTAAAAAATTATACACAACAAGAAACTAGAAAGAAATACATAAAAGAGAGAAAAGGGTATAACATTCAATATATTTTACACAGTCTCTTCTTATAGGTTTACATGCGTTTGCCATAGCTTCCACTTTTATCAGGCAGTTTTTTAACAAAAGAGAATCGCATTTGGAATACTCTCTGCTGTGATGGACATTCGCCCACTTGGCGGGTGCTCCCAGGTGGTGAGCTTCCAGAAGCAGGCCTGAAGGGCGGCTCACAGCATCCCTTCTTTCATGCGGTTTCTAGGCAGCGTTTGTGCTGTGTTTGTGTTCACATCCCACAAAGGGTACTTTTGTTCCATTAACCACTTGTGGTTTAGCTGCTACTCTAAGGTTATGGGGACGACCATGCAAACCAAACAGTAGAAGCTTTCAGATTTCTTAAGGAAAACCGGAGGACTTTCTATTTGTTAGTTTTGCACCTCAGGAACAGAGGTTGCATTTACCATGGTCCCGGGCACATCACTGACACTATGTATGCAGAAGCCCTATGTGTATGTATGTTTTCATTTCCTTTTATCCCTATAGCCCACTACCATCCCCTCAATCCATGGGCAAACTTCGTAATGTGCTTGAAGTGAATCTTTATGTTTGTGCCAGTGCTCACAAAATGTGCATTGTATTTTTATGAGCACCTATTTTTAACTTGTAAAAATAACAGCTCGTGCATCTCATTCTTACTCTGTCCATTAAGCACTGTTTTCAACATTCACCCACATTGCTACATGCACAATTCCTAATGTCTGTGTAATAAATATCCTGTGCTGGGCATCCTTTATGGCGTCTCTGGCCATGTCCTCTCCAGGCCTGGCTGTCACTTTATGGTTCTCTCCTTTAGCGCTTCTACTTACCCTACACACATAACACACATGCCCCGTTTGCATATGGCCTAACGCAATCCTAAGAGTACCAAGTGACGAGGACTAAAGTTCTTTCTTTTTTTTAAGAGAAAATTCCATGTGACAGGTAATTTTCAAAAATGTCTTTTTCTTTGTGTCAGAAGTATCTGTGCTAACTTTAATAATTAAGAATGTATCAATAAAAAGTCATTGGTTTCCTTCATCCTTCCTTAGATCTACTTGGAAGCAGCTGCTTTCAGACAGGCCACAAATGGCCACCTAAGACCCTCAAGGTCAGAATCTAAATTCCAGAGATGTCAGAAAGCCCTCACTGCTGTTCGAAGTCATGATTTTGTAATCTGATCTCTCTGAGGTCATCGTTTGATCCTAAAATTGAGACTGTGGGAGCCATGTATGTCTCAGCAATGCACATATCAGGCAAGAGGAAAGGAGACAGGCTTTAAAGCAGGGTTTTGCACAGGAGTAATGGCCTCACTAGCCAAATGCCCTGTCGGTGACCCCTACCACAATACGGGTGCTTATGACGAAACACTCTTCATTTTGCACTACACAAAGCAGGGCCACACAGGCTTCATATTAACAAAGCAGTTGCACACATCTTTATCTAGACCTCACAGCCACTGGGCATGGTCCGGGATGGGTATTAGGAGGGAAGAAGGTAAGGCTCAGGGGGTGAAGCAACCTGCTCACAGTCACGAGGGCAAAAGGGGGTGGGAGTGATGACAGTCCAGCCTCAGTCCTCAGTTGGTGTGATGGTCTCTGCCATCTACCCTCACCACAGTGGACAGCACCCCTTCTGTGCGTTCTTTGGAAATCAGGTTCTACTAGTCTGTGCCTACAAGGGCACCAGAGACTCTTGTCCTAGGGACTCTTGCTCGGCTGATCATATTTCTACCAGGCCCTCCCTCCCAGGATCTTGGTGAACCATCAGGGAGGCACTGATGAAAAATGGGAGCCCCAAAGGGCCGGCTCCTCCTCTGTGTGCAGTCATCTCTTTTCGGAATTGGAAAAGATCTGAGGAACCTTATCCACCAGAGTTCTGGCAGGAAACAGATGGCACTGCCCAAATGGGTAATTTGAGAACAGTGTAATAAGGGGACCATTTATAGAGGGATCAGAGTGCAGTGCTCTGGAAGCAGCAACAGTGGTGCACTCACACCCCTAAGCCCAAGAGGGTGAGGGAGGAGAGGCCACTGAAGCACAGTGCCCCTGGAAGGGCACAGGATCTTTGGTGATGCCAAAGGGTGGGACCAGGAGAGTCAATACTTCTTCTGATCTGTGCTCCCCACTGGGGAAAGAACACAATAGGAGGCCAGGAAGCAAGGGAGCCCATTCATATGGTCCTTACTGGTCAGCTTCCAGGGCACAGGGAGGGTGGGGAAGAGTTGGGAAGAACTCTGGAGGGGCAAACAGAAAACATCCTTTATAAGACCCAACTAAGCCAACCTCCTGACTCAAAAGGCACTGTGCTCAGGAGGGTAGGATTGGGGGTGTGCTGGCCCAGAAAATCAATGTTGAGTTGCAGAGCTGCGCTGGGAACTTCATTCCTGGCTGCCAATCCATATTCCTCCCCTCTCCATTTGGTTCAAGGATACCTTTTCCTATATGCACTACTGGAGCCTTGAAAACTAACGAGCAGGCTTTCCTGTTAGCCAGACTGTGTAAGTTATTCTGTTTTATGGATGGTACATTCTGAACCTACCCATCCATGGTACAGTCTACACTTCCTCTGAGTGACTCCCCAAACGCCTACATAGTTCACATCTGGGTGTCAGGCTTTTGACATAGGATTCGAGACTCTCTCAGTTTAAAGGGACTACAGCTCAGGAGGGAAAAAAACCACAATGTACGAGGTATAGGTATGTAAACACAAGTGGGTCTGGAGAACGCATCTGTGGCTCTACCAAGAAGCCCAGCTCCAGTAAGAAAGGGAAACAAGGAGCACTTCCACCCAACCAGCCAGCTCAGACGACCAGGCCCCTGACCTTCAGTGCACTGAGAGAGGTCTCCCACCCCATGTACATACAGAAATAGCTGTGCATTGACCCGCGAGTCGCCCAGGCCTGGAAAAATACTCCAGGATATTTTAAAAATCACATGTTCTTCCAAGCCTTTTTAAACTTGACTGGAGAACAGGCTGGCTAAAAAAAGAACGAGTCATTGAGATCCTTTTTGTAGGCATTATCTGAGCTACAAATTCAAAATGAAATATTAAAATGTTGATTCTCAGTTTTCTTTATAAATTCTATCAACCTTGCCCCCTTTATAAAGTAAGGTCAGTTTCCTAATTCTTTGGTTAACAGGTTTTTTTTTAATCAAGAAAACTCTGAAAAGACTATTAATGATTAATCTTATTCAGCATGATAGCTTTATAACTACAAAATCAAAAACACCAGAGAAGTCTTGTTTAGCTTCCTGATTTTTATATTCAATTCATTCCATTTTTTAAAATTCCTATATGAATTTATTTATTTAAAAAACGTTTCTCAAGTCCCTGTGCTTGGTGCTTGGAGCTGTGGGCAGAACAAAGTAATGAGTTAGCAAGGCAGGCGGGGGCCAATCACAAAGGAAGATTCTCCCACCTTCTTCTGTTTCCTGTAGGCAGTGAGGAGGCACTGACGGCTTCCGAACAGAGGAGTCATTAGACCACATCGTGTTTTGGCAAGTTCCACTTCACAGGATGACAAGGAGAGCCGAAGGTAGGAAGCCTGGTGAGGAGGCTGCTGCAATGTTGCAGTCTGGATGTGAGGATGCGCACAGAAAGGATTTTCTCTAATCAGAGATTTGGACTAGGTTTGCACAATGCAGAAGGAAGATATGTCCCCAACACATGGGAAGGAAGGGCTTTGTGGTCACGGACATGTTTTCTCCATAACAAGGAGACTGAGCAGAGAGCCACTGGCTGAAAGTCAAGACAAGAGGAAGCTGTGTCATTTGCAAGGCCTAGTCTTGGAGTGTGGTACCCAAGGTACTCATCCTTGGGGACTTGGGATGGGGTAGTTCTCTGGTTAGAGAGTTGGAAGGGGATGTCGTGCATGACAGGGGCCCTCCGTCTCTGCTCTGGTGGGTCACCACCTCCTGGGGAGTCGTTTTCCCCTCTGCACAGCTCTTCACACTGTAAGGTTCCTTGTCAGTGTGGGTGGGATCAGTACCCTAGGGTTGCCCATCTAAGGGCTAGGTCTTTTTCTCTAAAGCCTCATGGACTGCATTACTCCTGCTGGCAGGCTGGGTGCCTGAGAAGGAGTAAAGTGCAGACCCTCCCACAAAGGGAATTAGTCCTAAACAACCAAAATAAACAAAAACTCCATAATCAGCTTGGTGCTTCTCAGTTATCTGGCTTTCTTCTCTGCTTAGGTTGGAAATGTCCCATAATCAAGTTCAAAGTTTCAGTGAAGGCTGTCTTGCTGGTAGTATAAAAGGCAGCCAGCCCAAGGAGTCACCTTTACTCTGTAGTATTCTTCACCATAAAAGATTTGCTCTGTAGCCTCCAGCCCTGGACAGGCTGAAGGAGTCCTAAAGGCACAAGAGTATGTGGCAGGGATCTTTATTTTCTGCTTTAACCTGTTACAGCCCTTACAAAGACTGAATAAACAAGCAACAAGCTGGGCATGGTGGCACATGCCTGTAATCCTAGCACTTAGGGAGGCTGAGAGAGGAGAATCACAAGTTCAAAGCCAGCCTCAGCAATGGCGAGGCGCTAAGCAACTCAGTGAGACCTTGTCTCTACATAAAACACAAAATAGGGCTGGGGATACGGCTCAGTGGTCGAATGCCCCTGAGTTCAATCCCTGGTACCAAAAAACAAAAACCAAACAACAACAAGCAACCTAGTGGCAGCGGCAGCGAAGGCTGGCTGGAGACTGGAATCAACCAGAAGCAGCTGCACGTGGAATTGGCAGGCAGGAACTCTGCCCAGCAGTGGCAGCACCCTGACCCACTGCAGTTTCTCTGGGAAGGAGTATAAACACAAAGGGGTGAGACCCTGTCTCTACATAAAACACAAAATAGGGCTGGGGATGTGGCTCAGTGTTCAAGTGCCCCTGAGTTCAATCTCCAGTACCAAAAAAACCCAACAAACAGTGGGTGAGAAGAGGGCTTACTCGGCGTTCAGCTGGAGAGGCTATGAGCTTATGCCTGGTACTATGAAGCCACCTCAAAGTTCAAAGTGAGAGGAGTCTGGTGGAGGTGTGTCAAGCTGTGACACATTCTTAGCTAAGTCTGTTTGCCTGTTCAGGCTTGTGATACCAGAGGTATCAGCAAGGATACCTCTGCCTGCCACTGGCACTTGACCCCGAGGGCCCATATGTTCTATCTGCACCAAAAATTGTGCAAAGAACCCAAAACCACTACTGAAGAGACAGGAGCACTATGTATCAGTCCTCCTTGTGTCCCCTTCACACGCCACTGAACGCAAAGTCTCATGTGTGTGTTCCAAAAAAACTCTCCCTGACCCCCTCAAAAGTCAGCCTCTCACCTCAGGGTTCAAAGCTATTTTGCAGCAGCAACAGCAGCTGTAATAACAGCAACAAGGTCTCTCAAGTGAGTCACTGTTTGAAAGTATGTGTGCACACATTCCCTCATTTGTCCTGACAACTTGCATCTCACCTCTCAGCAGTTTGAGATGAAGGACATGCTAACAGCAGCTTCCTTTTCTAACGCCAAGGTCTGCCTCACAAGTGCAAGCACTCTTTCTACTCCCTTTCCAAGTCCTCCCCTCCATCTTTGCATAGAACCCACACCTTCGACTGTGCCCCGGTGTTGGTAGACCAGTTGGTTGGCCCAGGCTTGTGCCTGGCTCTCTAACAGTCAGAGAACAAGAAGCCCACCACCATCTTAATCTCCAATACCCCAGGCCCACTGAGAACCAGCATCACCATTTTGCTCAGCTGCAGGGGGATGGTGTTTCCTGAAGCACAAACCACACAGGTTGCAAGGTGAATGGTACTCCCTGGAGTTGTGCAATGCTGAACATTTGAGACTTTGCAGTAATGCAATGGGGAGGATGTGGGATCCATGAGCACTTGCCGCAGCCACAGTGATGGAGAGCACCCACAATGTGTCCTGTGGCCAGGGGCAGCCTGGTGTAAGACTGCCTGACTGCATGTTACTCAATGGTGGCCACGGACTGACCCAAGACATCATCTTGTCTGGTTGGTTTTAATGTGAGATGCAGTAGTGGCAGCACAGACAGTATTTGGGATGAGACAACAGAGACAAGAAGTGGGCAAAGAATCCTTAGGGTGGGAAGCCATGGGTGCCCAATTCTAAAATGAAGGCATGATGGTGGGTCCCCAGAGCTCCTGGCATCTGAACAATGAGATGCCAATGCGCCTGCTAGGAAGTACAGAGACCCATGGTGATAGACTCTTTCTATTCATGAGTTTCCCTACATCTCTGGGGATCGTCACAAGGAACTCCCATCTCCTGAGGCCAATGAGCTCTGGTAAGCTGAAAGAGCCTGGCTAGAATAGGGAGATTATTACTGGAGGAAACTGAGCTTCAGAGAGACGAAATGACCTGTCAATACAGACACTGAAGGCTGCTAACCGGTCACACATTCCCTCTTCTCCCTTCCTGACAAAACCGATTTCTTTAGGGATAGCAATATGCCCTGTTAAAACTTCTCCCTGTCTTACAGGTGACCATGTGACATAGTTCTGGCCAATAAGGCTTTTTTTCCCCCTGGTACTGGAGATTGAACTCAGGGGCACTCGACCACTGAGCCACATCTCCAGCTCTGTTTTGTGTTTTATGTAGAGACAGGGTCTCACTGAGTTGCTTAGTGCCTTGCCGTTGCTGAGGCTGGCTTTGAACTCGAGATTCTCCTGTCTCAGCCTCCCAAAGTGCTGGGATTACACGCTTGTGACATCGCGCCCGGCTCCAATAAGGCTTTGGAAAAAAGTGTTTGCTCTCCTAATACAGGGATTTCCCTTTCCCTCTTCCCTATTTTTTATGCTTGGGACACTCAGAAAAAAAGGCCTCAGAATGCACCAGCCAACCTGCACCATGAGGATGAAAGTCACTTGCCAAGACAGTACAGGTAGGAAGATAAGACTGGGTCTCCTATGAGCCTTGGCCTGGCTTCTTCCAGAATTCTCATTATGTCATAAAGATAACCACCTTACTGGTTTATGCCACTTGCTATGGTTCGGATGTGGTTTGTTCCCAAGGGTTCATGTGTTGGAGGCTAGGTCCTCAGTGAAGCAGTATGAGCAGCGATAGAACTTTAATAGGTGGAATCTACTGGGAGGTCATTAGGTCACTGGAGATGTGCCCTCAGAAGGGATTGTAGGACCCTAGCCTTTCTGGTTGCCTGTCTGGTGATGATCTCTTGTCCCTTCATGTATTCCCACCATGACATCATTTGCTGAGGTCCTCACCAGAGGCAGAACTAATGAGGCTGCCTGATCTTGGACTTTCAATCTCCACAACTGTGAGCTAAATAGACGATTTTACTTTATAAAATTAGCCTGCATTAGGTATTTCATTATAGTAACAGAAAATGGACTCATGTACTACTCCATTGGGTTTTCTCATTTTTGCAGCTAATACAAATACCTGCCTATACCACAGAGTTGCTGGTAAATGGCAGATCTGCAACTCTACCTAAGGTCTGCAGAACTCTAGAGCCCACTTTCTTTATTTCTACTGGGCAACACTACCTCCTGCTTTCAGAACAAAAGGTCTGCAAATTGAACAAAATGCTATATGTAAAGTACATCACTTTAAATGCTCAATAGATATTAATCTGTTATCACTGTTATTATTTGGTCGAATAGGGTCCAAGTGACTCAAAACTCCCCTGTTTTAGCACTTTACACACCACAAATACAGACTCAGAAAGTGGTATCTCTTTCAGAAAGAGAAAATAAAGAAGGAAGGGCTAGGTCCTTTAGATTAACAGGGTTCTTGGGAACAGAGGGGTTGTCCTAGAGATGAACTCCTATTCCCATAGCCTGCTTGTCCCCCTGGGAAGAACACACTGACACAGAGGCCAGAGTGAACCCTGGCATGATCAGTGGATCTGAATATTCCCTTCCTATTCCTTCCACCTGGACTCAGGCTCCTTCAGAGCATGCACAGAAAGTCAGAGCCCCTGAAAAGGGGCCAACCAGGTTCAGTTAAGGGCATCAGAAACCCTGGCAAACTCACACGTTTCTCCTTCCTAGACATGGAAGTGTGTCATCTGAAACAAAGGCTATCTCCACTTTTACAATAGGAAAACAATGAAAACAACGTAAATGTCTAATGAGGTACTGTTAGAAAAAGTGATGCTGTGTCCATAAAATGGAGTGGAAATATATCTTTGAATATGATATTCTCTACAGATTTTCAGATTTTTGGTAACATGAGAAAATTCTTATGGTATGCAAAAAATGGCTGGTAGAGGAGCTGCGGGTGTAGCTCAGAACCACAAAAATAAAACAGTAATGAAAAAATAGATGGCATCGTAATCAATATTTGTGGCATGTTTCTGATGATCCCCTTATGATATTTATATGCATATACATATATATAAAAAAGAGAAACTGAAAGGCAAGAAGAAAAAAATCTTTTAAAAACCAATGGTGAGTAACATCTTTACATTGTTTTATTGTGGCTGGTTGTTTTTTCTTCACATTTTTCTGTATTTTATAAGATTTCAATAGTGCCTTTTATAACCAAAAAAAATCCTTGTAAATTAGTTTTTTTAAAGCAATGTCATGACTTGTCATTAACACACTCCCTTTTCTCCCTTCATATGCTTACATCAATAAAAGCTAAATACTGTGGGGCTGGGATTGTGGCTCAGTGGTAGAGCGCTTGCCTTGTATGCGTGAGGCACTGGTTTCGATCCTCAGCACCACATACTATTATACATAAATAAATAAAATAAAAGCTTAAAAAAAAAAAGCTAAATACTGTCAAAAGTGACCCTTATTAATCTCAATAAAAAGTATGCTAAAACTTCCAAGCTGATTGGAGGAATGGCTGATCCTAATTTTTTTATCTGCTCTGAGTCTCATACTCCTGACAAGGTGGAGGGGATATGATCTACGTCACAGTCTCCCCATTGGCAGTAAGGAAGAGAGAGTCTTTAAGTTATTTAAAAAACAAAACCAGCTAACACTTTTTGAGTACTTTCTATATGTTAGCAACTGATTGAAGCTCTTTACATGTATAAATAAGTACCATTATTATCCCCATAGATGAGGAAACTAAGGCCCAGATACAGTAGGTAATTCATCCAAGATTACTCAGTAAGTGGCACAGCTAAGATTAACATTCAAAAAATGTAAATCCAGAGCCCATGCTTTTAACAACTCTGCAATACCTCATTTCAGTTGCCCACCTGGTCTATGCCAGAATTGGACAGTCTCTGGGATGCAAGGCTCCTCTGAGTCTTTGCTTCTCCCAGCACACCTGGCCTTCTCACTTTCTTTTCTACTATCATCTCTGATCCTCATGTCTTTGGCTTGTGCTTATCCTCTGCCTTTCTGGGCTCATACTTTTCCAAAGGTCCAAATGTCAATATGGTAGATGCCCAAAGCCTAGTCTCTCAGCTTCTCAAGACCAAACTCCAAAGGAAGCAGGCTTTTTTGCCCAGACCACAGGATGGTCACACTTCAGGATGTAAGCTGGCAGCTCCTGCATAGGGACCTCCCTGGACCAGACCCTGTGGTGCCTGACGGGGGCTGTGGACTAGAGACTGCAGCACTGGCTCTTGGCCCACAGGGACTGATTTTCTAAGGGGCAGGGTCTCTGGCTTTGGGGTGGACTACTGAAGAAGGCTTGGAAACTCACTTTACAACCTAAATGGCAGCAATCAGGACTGTTTATTCTCTTTTCCTACATGAGTGCCTTCATTCCCATGAGTTTAAGTATCATCTATGTGCTGGTGGCCTCAAGTTCACATCCCCATCCTAGACTGCTCCTGCAGGTTCCGGCCTGGGATTTCACTGCCTACTTAGCACCTTGACCCTGAAAGTCTCACAGACATCTCAACCTCTATGTGTAGAACAGAAAGGCCTGCATGGCCCTCTGTATAAAACCTGGCCCCACTTACCTCTCCAAGTTTACCTCAAGTTACTTTCCTACTCTCTCATTCACCAGGATCAAGTTGGCTCCTGGACCATGCCAAGTATTTTCCAACTGCATGGCTTTAGCACCTGCTGGTTTCTCTGCCCCAGAATGCTCCTTAATGGTAACCCTCCAAGAGGCTTCCCTGACTACTGGCAAGACTGAGGGTCCCCCGTAACATCTTTCATAGTTATTGGTTTATGGCTTTCCCGGACCTACGACAATCTGTAACTAATTAATTAAATTTCTGTTTATTTGCTATCATCTGCCTTTTCCACTAAATAGTGAAGTCCATGAGAGCAAGAACTCTGTCCTACGCATTGTTGTGTATTATCTGGCACATAGCAGGTCCTCAGTAATTACTGCTGGATCACCAAATGGAATGTGGGTCAAGCCAGTAATTAAACATATTTAACATAATTGGAATAAGTGAAAGTATTTGTGTAAAGCTCTTGGCATAGGGTATACAGTAAGCACTCAGTAGCAGTAGTTATATGGCTACTGCTATTGTTGGATTGAAGCATATCATTCATATTTGAACCTTACCTGTAAAACAGCAATTTCATATGGTTCAATCTACTGTTGTTATTTGGACAGTGTGACTTCAAACCATGTTGTCCACTACCAGCCAGTACACTTCAGTGCAATATTTTCCAAATAGAAGCACACATACACTTCAGTGCAATATTTTCCAAATAGAAGGAAGTCTCTGATGTAGCCCTCTGTTTTCCTCAGAGAAGTAATGTGCCTTCTTTCCCAGCTGCAGTCTGCTAGTGGTCTGAACTCACTCTGATCTGAGACCCCTCCCTCTGGGGCTCCCTGGGTGAAGACTCTTTGCCAAATACCCTGGTGCTTCTGAAATGAAGTCCTGTGGATTCATCCAATCCATGAATGCGAATACTGACTATCTCTGTCCAGGTGTCCAGTTCTTACAGGATAAAGAGGTGAAGTTTTTATGTGGTCATGATGAAGAGCAAACAGAAATGAAGATAAATGTCTTTTCCACAACAGGGCTCTCTCTTCTGTATAATCAACAGCCCTTAAAGAATCAAACTTGAGTCTTTGGAACTGAGTCCACGCTAGTCATGAAGCACTGTAGCAACAACAAACTTACTAATGGCAGTGCTCTGGGCTATTTTTCTTTCTGTTTTTCCCTCAAAGAATCTGTGTTTCCACATGACACGATCTTTCAATTTTGTCAGCATATTGCTCCTTTTCTCCATGGGACGCTTGACCCCAGTGATATGAAAATATCAGTATTTCTAAGTCCTTGCCTTCATTCTTGACACAAGCACATGTCCACCTAGACCTTGATACTTAGAGATGAAAATCTAACTTTTCATTACTCATCCAACGGTTCAATACATTGTTTGGGACTTATAGTTCTGTGACAAGGATCAAAACATTTATTATATTAGAGATAATAACAACATTAATAGAACACAATAAGAAAAGAAATGGTGCTGCCCTGTACAATTTAAGATCCCACTTCCTTGCATTTGGGAATTAGCAGGACACTATAAGCATTTTGTGCCAAGTGTCACTTTAAGCAGGGATTACTCAGACTCACCTGAGACATGTGCAGAACCCATCAGGCCCTGCATGAAAGAAAGAATATAAGCTTTCCCCACAACCCCCATCCAGCTCAACAACGCAGGCTGCCTTTCTCTCATAGAGGAAGGTTTTGCAGTTTGAAGTGGTGCAGCTCTGAAAAGCAATGGTGATGGCTTATGAGCTCTGGCACTCTGAACATGGACTTTGCAATATATCTAACAGTACAATCCAGACCAGAAAGATGGAGCTGACTAACAGAGTGAGGCCACATTACAAATGGAAATATTTTATACGTCTGAGAAGGAACTTTTCAAGTAGCCATCCAATCATAGAATGCTGCAACCGGAAAGATGTGGAGACCCTCTGGGGAAGTTCCTTCAAGTCAAAGCCAGCCAGGCATCCCACCAAGAGGGTATGGTGGAATTAAGCCTCACAGGAGCATGAATGAAGGTAGGCTCCCTCCTGGGCTTCCTGGATCTCTATGTCCCCGATGAATAACTGCATGTACAGGCATTCATCAATGTCTCCCACCTCTCTTCTGAATAAAACCCAACCTTGTCCTTTAAGGCTCTGGTCCCACCTTTCTAGGTCTATTTTGCATTACCTCAGTTATACAGGTCTTTTCTGCACCTGAGCTGCCTTGCCCCTTTTGAAGTTCTTTGCCCTATTGGTTCCTAAAATGTCCTCTCCTCCCATCAGCACCCTGGTTTTTCCACTGTGCCCTCGCTCTCCTGAACAACGCACCAGCTTGTCTGCACTTCTGAGTGGGCAGATCACACTCCACATTCAATTATTTGTATATTTGTCTTATATCCTTCAGTAGATTGCAGATTTCCAGAGGACAGGGAAAACATTTGATTCATATTATCTAATTATTCTACAGTCCTTTGCTTATAGTAGCACCCAAGAAACTAAAAACAAATGTATTCATGAACATTTTTCTGATCCATTTATAAAAGCCAATCCCAATGAAGTTTCAACCAAATGCATTTCAGTGATTCTGTGTGTGTGGAATTAAAAAGTACTCTTTTTCATTTTTTTCCAACATATTTTTATGAAAAATTTCAAATATACAACAAAGTATGCCTAAGGCCACCTAGACTCTAGCATTAACATTTATTATACCTGCTTTATCACTTATCAATACACATATTCATTCTTCTATCATCCATCAATGTACCTAATCTCACTAATGTATCTCAAAACAAATAGCAGATATTATTTTACTTCCCTTAAATAAATAAATTCCTTTAAATAGCACACCCATTGTTAAATACAGTTCAACGTTAAATTTTTTCTTTTGAGGTAAAATTTACATTTGGAGAAGTGCCCACTTAAGTGTAGGTTCATTGAACTTAGACTACTATACACACCTAAGGAACCCTTACTTCTCCATGGGAAATTAGCATTTTGATTTTTTTCTACCTCCCCCCGCCCCATGCTATAGATTAGGTTTGCCATACTGGACTCTCCTGGAGAAAACTATGAACTCTAGACAAAATACAAAGCATAACTATCTGAGGCACTGTAGGAAGAAAGTGGGGGGCTGACACCACAAAAAATGAGAAAAGATCAAAATGTCAATTTTAAGACTTTTACGCTAGTGGCAGGTTGCAATCAGTGCCATGCTGGGTGATCAAAATGCCATAAGCATGTGATCCTTGGGGACATATTTCAGGATAAACCATAGTCACTAGAAAGTGAAGCAAGAATTCAGAGAGTACAGAGGCAGAAAGGAAGAGCCCCAAGTTCCATGTAAAAACTACCCACAACTCTGGCTGAGTCATTACACACAGGAGTAGATGCTAAACAACCTGGCTAAAGATAAGAAAATAGCCGAGGTGCTGCCCAAGAGACAGGGTTTGCGGTTTTCATTTTACCAAGCTAATTGCTGGCACCTAGAACAAACATCTCACTCCCCCCAAAACCTCCTGACAGAAATAAAACAGAATTCAGAGTCTCTACAACAGGATATGCACAATGTCCAAAATATAATCCAAAATTATCCAATAAGTAAATAGGAAAATGAGACCCATCTTTAAGAGAAAAGGAGAATCAATAGAGATCCCAAGATAACTCAGATGTTGCAATTAACAGATGAGAATTCTTAAAGCAGCTTTGTAATTATGTTCAATGGCACAAAGGAGTACACGAAATATCTAGGAAACCTTGGCAGAGAAACAAACCATAAGAGAGAACCAACTGGAAGCTCTAGAATTAAAAACTACAATATATGGAAACTTTTAAAAATCATTAGGCAAGCTTAACACAATAGAGAGAACGATAAAAGCATCAGTCCATGTGAAGATAGACCAACAGAAATTATCCTGTCTAAAGGACAGAGAGGGGAAAAAATTAAACAAACCAACCTCAGACCTGTAGGACAACATCAAAAGGTCTACGAAGAGAAACTGCAGTCCTAGAAGAAGGAAGCAAGGGCAGGATGGAAAAAATATTCAAAGAAATAATGACTGAGAAATCTTCAATTTTATAGAATCAAAAAGCTCAATGAATTTATAGATTCAAGAACCTCAATTAACTCCAAGCAGGATAAATGCAATGAAACTAAAGAAAAAGAAAAGAAGAAGAGAAGAAAATCATAAAAGCAGCCACAGAAAAATTACACAAATCATAAAGGTAACAATTATTCTCAGGACTATTAATTTCTCATCAGAAACCAGCGATGCCAGAAAATAGTATTTTAAAAGCCTTCAAACTAAATTGGACATCTAGTGAAAATATCCTTCAAGGGGGCTGGAGGTGTGGCTCAGTGGTGGAGTGCTAGCCTGGCATGTGTGAGGCCCTGGGTTTGATTCTCAGCACCACATAAAAATAAATAAATAAAATAAAAGCTCATCAGCAACTAAAAAATTTTAAAAAAAAAGAAAGAAAATATCCTTCAAGAATGAAGGTGAAGGGCTTGGGTTGTAGCTCAGTGGTAGAGCGCTTGCCTAAGTGTGAGGCGCTGGGTTTGATTCCCAGTACCGCATAAAAATAAATTTAAAAAAATAAAGGCATGGTGTCCATCTACAACTAAAATAATAATAAAAATAAAAAAGAATGAAGGTGAAATAAATATATGTTAACTTCATCTTGTCTTTTCGTCAAAACTTTTATACTAAAAGTTGGTTAGCCAAGCATCAGTTTGCATACCAATTCACACAAACTTTAAAATACATGTTTTAAAATTGATGGTAATTAAAAATGTGGGCTGCTGGGGCTGGGGTTATGGCGCAGTGGTAGCGCGCTCGCCTAGCATGCAGGAGGCACTGGGTTCGATCCTTAGCACCACATAAAAATAAAATAAAGATACTGTGTCCACCTACAACTAAAAAATAAATATTAAAAAAAAATGTGGGCTGCTGAAAAATCAGCAAAACAGTCTTTCCTCGGTTTTTCCTTCAAGAGTGAATAGTGGGCAAGAAGTTACTTTGATGTGATTTGAACTGAGACTCATTTACATTCTGCTAAAGTCTTCTGGTCTAGACTGCCCTGACTGCCCCTTCTCTTCCTCTCTTTTCTGCAATTACATGCTAAGAAAATGGAGGAATAGTTGTATTTCCTCCTCTAAATGTTATTCAGACCTAGAGAAAGAATACAGAACTGATCATTAAAAAGCCCACCTACTAAGAGTTCAAAATAAAGGGAAGGCAAGTGACCAGACGTGAAAGAAAACAGAGAGGCCAAGATATCCTGAAAAGACACATTGAAGTCAAAGAATAAACTGTAAAGGTTGAGACTGAGTCAATATTTGCATTAGAAATCTCAACCTGAATTAACATGTTTGTTGGACTTGTTGGTCCAGAAATAGCTCCCCTGAGAGCTCTGGAAGTGTGATCTCCTGCACATCTGCTCTGGCCTTTATGAGTTCTCTTAATACTTTTCAAAGCTGCTGCTAAGTGTTAAATTTTGTTCAAAGAAGGATTACTAAACAACCTGTTGGGAACACAAAGATTCCCTTCATACTGTTCTTCTGGTTTTCCTTAAACCTAGAGGCAGACTGTTTTCCAAACTGTTAACATCCGAGTTGACTGCCAAACTCAGTTATTAACTAGCCCCTGACATCTAAACAACAGCTGTGTTCTGTCCTGTAAAAGGGCAGCCTCACCCAGACAGTGACTCTCCAAAGGTCAGCTGTGTCCTGCAGCAGGAAGTCCACTCCACGGTTGGTGGCACATGCCGGCACAACGGAACAGTCTGTGTTTGTCCCAATTCCCTTTCCTCCCTTTTGGCTACTCTTCACTGGTCATAAATGTTCAGCTCGCCTTGCACAGGAAGTAGGGGGCCTTAAACTTCATCCTGCACGTTCACTGCTGCTCTGGCTTTCACACTGAGGCTTTTCACTGAAGGCATCTTAGAGCTGCCACTGAAAATGGTGCTGATGGCGAAGGACCACAAAATAAAGTTAAAACCCTCATCTCAGAAGCAAGCACACATACCAAGTATTTACTAGCTGCCAGGCACTGTTCCAGGGTTTTCTTACACTATCCTCTCACTCCCGTAAGGACCAGCCTTCCTATTCAACAGGTAGGAAAGAGGCAGCGCTTGGTGTTTAAATGAACTACCTGTGGCCAAGTGGCTTGGAAGGAATGCCAAGAGCACATCCACTTCTAGGACTCAAGTCCAAGGGTCTTTCTACACTGGGAATTTTCAAAAGTAGAGATAACATTCACAATTCCAACTGGATTTTTTTTTTAATGTGTCTTATTGATATGAAGTTGGTGCACTGCTGATTTTAAAACTTAACCTGGGGGCTGAGGCTATAGCTCAGTGGCAGAGCACTTGCCTTGCATATGTACGGCACTGGATTCAATCCTTAGCACCACATAAAAATAAACACATAAAATAAAGGCATGCTGTCGATCTACAAATACAAAAAAAAATTAAATAAATAAATAGAAACTTAACCTGGAAGAGTAAATGCATAGGAATAGCTAAAGCCATTTTAATAATGATAATGACGGAGCCCTTGTCTTTGTAGACATTAAGAAATATGTTATGCCGGGAGCAGTGGCACATGCCTGTAATCCCAGCGGCTTGGGAGGCTAAGGCAGGAGGATCGCGAGTTCAAAGCCAGCCTCAGCAACAGTGAGGCACTAAGCAACTCAGTGAGACCCTGTCTCTAAAAAAAATACAAAAAAGGGCTGGGGATGTGGCTCAGTGGTTGAGTGTCCTTGAGTTTAATCCCCAGTACCCCCAGCCAAAATGCTATAAGGCCAAATCACAAAACAGGGTGCCATAGGTTTACTTACATAATGAAAGTCTGATAGTGAGAACCCAATAAATGTCAGTCATCACAATCATATTATGTTAAGTGCTTATATGTATTATCTCACTTCATTCTATAAATCAGGAAACTAAGGCACAGAGGGTTTACATAACTTGCTAATGATCACAAAGTATATAAATGGAACATCTAGAATCTGAACTAAGTCTAACTTCAGAAGTAAGCATGTTACTGCAGCACTGACATTAACATCAAGCTCTGGGAGAATCTAAACACTCACCACTAACAGAGACTACTTAGACAAATTGATGTGCATCAGAATAAAGAATATTCCTGAGAATGAGGCAGACCTATAAGCTCTGATATGAAAAGATATCTATGTCAACAGAGAAAACAGGTTGCAATGATCTCAGTTTTGAACAATTATATGTGAATCATTATGGCCATCTGTGAAGGTACATAGTATGCATTTATATACATGTTGTGCAAAGTTGCACAGACATACAGATACACCATCCTTTTCCTCTATGGACAATATTAAGGTGGAGGGGCACCCTAATACTGCACTTTTAAATGCACTTTTGTATTGTTTCAATACATTACAAGCATACTTTTTGTAATAAGATTTTTAAAGCAACTCACTCCCTAAAAGAAAGAAAAAAGAAAAAAGAAAGAATGTTCTTTTCAAAGGAAATTGCGTCCACAAAGAGGCTGAACAGCTAACACTGACTCAGTGCAGGAGGTCCTCCCCAAATAGGAATTCAGTACCATAGTTCCCACTGTAAAATGGCACTCCATGCCTGAAGGAGAGGACAGTCTGAGTTTTAATGCAGACATTTCCACAAACAGCTGTGTCCTAGCTTGTGGCTGGCCCGCTGCCCTGCACACCTGTGTGTAGGAGTAGAGAGGCTCTTCCCTTTACAATCACTTCTTTCAGACAGTGCGGTCAACAGGAGTAGGGGATACAGATGAAAGGACTGCTTGAATGTCCTGTGGTTTGGAAGGGGGAGGTTTGATCACAACTGGACTCTGTGAGCCCAGACATATATCAGCCTCATCTGGGGTGGGCCAAAGACTCATGCTACGGCACTGTATGTAGTCAGCAGTAGTGATGGATGGAGAGAAAGCCAGCCCTGGAGGATGGGGAGGGATGGAGGGAAATCTGGGCCATTCTATATTCTTACACTGATTGCTGACCACATCCAATCCCCACTTGCAGCAGGGGCAGAAAGGGGAGAGCCCAATGTGCTCACGGTCAGCTCCACTCCTGGGGCTGGTCTAGAGACACATACTGAGTCACACCAGTCAAGTTTCGGATGGTGAAGAAGTGGCATTGTCATCTGATGCCATATTCAGCTGGTTGGTACATTTTGGATAGAATTTCCCTGGAGCTGTCTCAATAACAAAGTGGCAAATTGTTTTCTAAATCCATCTATGAAGGGAATTTTCTCTTTCCTTCCTTCCTCTTCCTTCCCTTCCTGTTATGAGGCATATACCATATACTATCACCTATCAATGGACATCCTGGGACAAAGAATCTCAAGACAGAGAACCTAGATCTGGTCGAGACTTTTTGTGTGGGGGGATGCCTGTTGTGGCCAAAGCTTTGCGAACGATCCAGGGTTAAGTTTTCTAGGGCCAGTCAAACTTTTAATCTTTCTTTTAATTATTATTATTTTTTTAGTTATAAATAGACACATGCCTTTATTTACTTTTATGTGGTGATGAGGATTGAACCGAGTGCCTCACATGTGCTAGGCAAGCGCTCCACCATTGAGCCACAACCCCAGCCCTAAACTTTTAATCTTTTATTTCAAAAATTATTTTTCATTTTTATCAAATAAAATCACAGTTTATATTAAATTGTTCAAAACAAAAACCAAGAGACAAAAAACCTCCCCTAAAGCAAACTTTCAACACTTTTAGCTATTTTTAAACCAAATAATATTCTGATGGCACCATTTCTTGATTTATCTATTTTATCCTTCATGTATAACTTCCCGTTATAATCGTTTACATTTTAGCTCTTTTATACCATCTACCACATTTCTCTTCCCTTACATTGCCATAATTAAGAACTGGTCACACGGGGCTGGGGTCGTGGCTCAGTGGTAGAGCGCTTGCCTCGCATGCGTGAGGCACTGGGTTCGATCCTCAGCACCACATACAAAATACATACATAAATAAATAAAATAAATGTTGTTAAAAAAAAAAAAAAGAACTGGTCACTAAGCTAGGAGTGGTGGCGCAAGCCTGTAATTCCAGCACTTTGGGAGGCTGAGACAGGAGAATCGCGAGTTCAAAGCCAGACTCAGCAACAGAGAGGTGCTAAGCAACTCAGTGAAACCGTGCCTCTACATAAAACACAAAATAGGGCTGGGGATGTGGCTCAGTTGCCAAGCGCCCCTGGGTTCAATCTCTGGTACCAAAAAAAAAAAAAAGAACTGGTCACTGAAAAGCCAATGAATTTTATTTTATTTTTCCTTGTATAATTTTTTTCTGTTGGCGTTAACACTTGCTCTTTATTTCATTTACCTAATATAAGACCTATATTCAAATTTTCCAAATATTCTATATCATCTACCTATTATATATATTATATAAATTCTAAATTTATATAACTTATATATATTTTTTTCCCAAATCAACAAGCATTATCAGATCATCTGCAAATTTCAGAGTAGCTAGGTCTATTTTACCAACCACTGGGCTGCTTCTGGCTATTTTCCTAGGGTTGTTTCCTGTCTCCTGGTTATGGTTCTCCCTCTTTGTTGATTTATTTCCTCGTTTTGCTGACGTACTTATTCTGGTTAGTTCCTAGAAAAGGATCCACAGAAAGAAAAATTTTGAGTCCTTGCACATTTAAAAATGTCTTTATTCTGTCGTCACACTTGATTGAAATTTCAACAGAGTATAAAATTCTAGATGGAAAATAATTCTCCATCTAGAATTTTATGGATTTTATTCCATATTTCAGCTTCCAGTACCCATGTTTGGAAACCTGATAGCATTCTGGTTTTTCCTTGTGTTTGTCTGTGACAAGTTTCCCCCCATCCAGATGCTTTCATAATTCACTATTTCTAGAGTTTTGAATTGAATGTTGACCATTCATGTGCCTAGGTATGGGTGATTTTTTTTAACACACTGTATTGGACTCTAGATTGAAAGCATTTTTCAAAAGAAAGTGACTTGACTGTCAGTTCTGAAAATTTCCTTGTATTATTTATTATTTTTCTGTTCTCTATTTTCTGTGTTCTTTCTCCTTAGAATCCTACTACCCAGATACTGAACTTCCTGGATATGCCATTTAAGCTTTTTATTTGTTATTTCTATTTTTTATTTCTTCAAGTTTTCATTGTACTTTTTGTAAATTCCCTGATTATGCTTTCTGGCCTTTCCACTACATTTTAAAACTGTTTGGTTAGTTGTATTTTTATTTTTCTAGATTTTGTTCTTGTTCTCAAATATGCTGTCATTTTTTAAAAACGTTACTCAGAATAATTCAAATGGTTTGATATTCAAACTAATGTCCTGCATACATGTGCTCAGCCAGAATGTTATGGTCCCTGTCCTTCCTCTACAGCACAGTGTGGCCCATGCCTGCACTAAGGAGGCAGTTTGTGATTAAATAAAAACCTGCAGCTCAGGCTGCCTACCCGCTGCCTGCCACCCGGCCTTCCAGCTAGTGTTCTGATCTCCCACACTGCTTCGACAGGCAGCAATGAAAAAGAAAATATCCATTCTGAATTTTTCTCTCATTTGTAAATACTAAAAACTGTTTATTTTACAAGACCCAGAAGTAAGATTATGGGTTTCAATCCAACAACGCTTTTCTGGGCCCCGAACATTCCAAGAGACTCATTTCACAGCAGCTTCTTGCTAAGGCAAATGGCAGGTTGTTTCCCTAGTAGTGGGGCAGAGCCAAAGCTTGTAACCCAGCTCTGTGGGCCACCATCCCCTTGAGCACCCTCCTCACCTAGCTTATAGGCCCCCAGCTTGAGTATCACCTCTAAAAAGGTTTGCCAACAACTGGACTTTTCTGGCTACGCCTAGGAGTTGAAGATGAGGTTTGGCCTAAAGATTGTTCCAGAAATAAAGCAGTTTTCTGGTCTCTAAAAGTTTAAGCCTTATGTGGTGACAAAGTAATTTATTTAAACCAGTTGGTTCTTTTTTTTTTTTAAAGAGGTACTGTATGACTCAGACAGGACAGTCTTTTAGTGATCACCAGGCAGGATCACTATAAGCTACGTGCTCAGATTCGCATCTCCCACCCCAAAACTGAAATAAGCCACTGGAGCCTGCTTCCCTACACTCTTTCAGGGCTTGAAAACAGGAGTCCTTGGAATCTGGAGGCTGGCACCACTGTGTCTGAGGCATCAAGGAAGGCTAACTTGGCAATTTGATACAGGAAGGTGACGTTTTGGCAACACATACGTTGAGTGCTTTACAGGAGTTTGATAAAACACTCAACTTTTGAGATTAATTGAGCTTTCTGTCACTTTAGAGGCTGATGCAATCTTACTTACATGACCAATGAGTAAGAAAACACTGGTAACATGGCAAATACAAGCACACTTTCATCCCTCCCCTTGGTATTTGCCTGACAGTAAATGTCAGAAGATGTTTTCTCTGCCAAGCCAACATGTCTAATGGCATGGGGCATGCATGCATCTCCTAGACCCACCCTTTACCAAGACTGTAGCTGCTGCCTGTCCCTCATCCATCACACCCTTCACCACCACGCTTTTCAAAGCATCCTCTCCCCCCCCTTTGGCTCTGCTCATTTGCGTGGTTGCAGCCTATTATGTAACTGCCACCTTATCGAAGCACCCAAAGGCAGAACTGCTGTATATGTCTTAAATTATGCAAGGCTTGACCTTCTCGCTGGCAACTGCCTAGCATTTTTGTCCTCAGAGGTCCAGGCAGCATTGTGAAGAGCTATTACTACACTGCTCATCATTCCCCTGATGAATGCTCACACAACAAGCAGGGGATTGATAATTTCTAGATGGGCACCTGTGTAGTGCAGTGAGTCATCTCTTTAGAGTCTCATCATTTCTCACAGTCTTCACGAAATAATTATAATAGTAAGACCTCACGGAAAACTTACGATGTGCCAAGTACCTTACATGAATTAATTTGTTATTATTCCAACCTGCTAGATAGGAATTATTTTATTTTTATAATATTACTGAAATTGTTTTTATAACTTTTATCCTCATTTTATAAATGAAGAAATAGAGGCAAAAGGTCAAAGGTCATGCTGTTGGAAATGGGGGCACTGGCATACAAACCTAGGCAGTGAGCCCCAGAGTTCACCCCCATTACAACACAAACCATGTACCCTCCTCTTGGCCAGAGCTTCTCATGCTGGACTCGGCGAGCTTGAGGCACATATTTGGGTCTGATTTACTTGGGTGTGCTGGGGTGCAGACTCCTGGCAGACCAGAGGCTCACACACACCTGAACAAATGGAAGGTTTCTAACAAGAACTCTATTACACTCAACACTTTGCTCTGGGATGGCTAAAAATACTTTGAAAATATAATTTGGCTCCTAGAGTCCCTAATAATGGGCAAAGACAGTAGCTTGGGCCCAGGGCAGTTTGCCTGAGAAGGTGCAACTTCGTTATTCATCTGTTTGGGAAGCCAGTTGTAGAGTCACCCAGAGCTGACCCATGCAACAGGAATGCTTCCAAAAACCTTAACATAGTCTGCAAGGGCAAAATCAGGGAGCAGAACCAGAGACAAAGGTCAATCTGAGAGCTCCCTATATCAGGATCATCCAGGGAGGGAGGTTGTTTTATTTGTAGATACTTGGGTCCCACCCTATACTTACAGAATCAAGGTTCATCCCTAATGGGTTTAGGCCTAGACTGGTAGAAATCTCCTCAGGTAATCCTGATACACTCTGAACTCTGATAATCTATACTTCTCTAGCACTTCATGGCTAGGTATCAGAGAAAGTATGTATAATACAAGTAATTTTCAATTCAATAAGTAGCATTCAAGTTTGAGAATCGGAGTTCTGGTCACAGCTGTACTAATAGCTTGCTGGTTGACTTTGATAATGTCCCTCAGCCTCTCCGAATCTCAGGCTTCCTATCAATGGGATCAGGACACACCGTTCTTCTCAGCTCTAAATCCTGTGCCTCCCAAGTGTTTACTAGAACAGAACTGATAAAAGTCCCAGAAGTGGTCAAATGAGTACCCAGAAGGATGAAGATCAGGGAGTAGTCTGGAGGTGGGTATAGGGCTTTGACAACTGGGAGAGTCTGCCCCCAGGGTGGTTATGATGTTTGGGCAGATGTCCTAGCAAGGGGACAGAGACTGCTGTGAGGCTGTGGGAGAAATCAGTTGGGAAGGAAAGAAGGCACAGATAAGTAAAAAACAAAACAAAACAAAAAAAACCCCGCTCAGAAACAAGGGTGGGAAGGCAAGGGAGCTCCAGGTTACAGACACTCTGCCAGGGAGGGGACTTGGAATATAACAGAACCTAAGAAGGGTGAGGAAGGAAAAGTGGTGTTTTGGGAAGATGACTGTGGCCACCCACACATGACAGGAAGGCTGGGATGGGGGAGGGGACATGCACGTGGGCCTCCTAGTTGGGGAGAGATGCTAGTGAGCCAGAGGACAGGATTATTCTGAGACCTGAAGCTACAGCAGTGAGAGCTGGAGGCAAAGAATATATCAGTGGGAAGAACTCCAGGACCTTGGGATTGTAGGGAGTTCTTACTGCTTTTTGTTTACTTGTTTTTGCTTTTGCTGGTCTATAGTTTCGGTTCTCTCTGTAGTGAGCAGATACTGCTTTGTGATTAGAACAAGGAATATATGGCTCAGCATTTCCTTTGGAAAACCTGCACACAAATCTCTACCCTCTGCAGTGCGGCCCTTCTTCCCATCAGTCTGTTTCTCTTTAGAACCCCTCAGTCCTCCCCGCCCCACTCATCTGCATCCCACACTCTTTGTCCCTTTGCTAAGGGGTTTCTGCAGAGCATCCTTCTCTTTTTCTAGACCATTCCTCCTTCTAGCCCCCTGGACTGCAAACTTGGCTTTGCCCTTCAGTGTCAAGGGGAGACTTCTTCCAGAGCCCTGACCTTGGGCAGAGGGTGAGTGAATTTCTACCATCTTAGGGTGGTGGCCCAGGACTCTACCAGTTCTCTTCATCAATCCTTTGAGAAGTCAAGCTTCTTTCCATCTTTGTAGCCACTCTCTTAGGACCTGCCTCAAAATCTTCTCCAAGAGAATACCTATCAGCCACCTGGAAAATGCTCCCATCCATGAGGAAGAACACCGAATCTCCCGCACCAGGATCCTCTGGCCTGCCCAACTTCTATCACTGCTCCTTTGCTTCCCAGTTGACTTGGTGTCCCCCAGGATTCCAACATGTCAAACTCTGACTTTGACCATGAACTCCTAACCATTGGCTTCTTGGATACACATGTCCCAACAAAATATCCAGTCCTTGGCACTCTTTCTAATTCACTTTTATCTCAAGCATCTTGGATTCACAGGCCAATCATTTCAATTGCCCTCATCAGTATCCTGGATTCTCTTATCCTTGGAAGCTCTGCTAAGCCTGCTATGCTCCCCACCCCAACCCAGAACCAGTCATACTTGTCCTCCAGAGAAAAGCTGCCCAGCTATGCTGTTGGGATCCCCTACAAATGCAAAGTTTACAGTTCCAGTAAGGCCCCCTGGTCCAGCTCAGCTACCCACACCCCACTGAATTCCTCTCCTGCTGTCTGTCAGTTCTACTGAAGACCCTCAGCACCCTGTTCTAATCTCACTGTCCCCACTCTTGGCAAATTATCACACCTCTGATTTTCACCAAGAAACAGAAAACCATAAGTTACAAGCACTCTCATCTCCCTTTCTCTCCAGCTCTGTATCTCGATCATTTCCTTTCTGGGAAGAAATGGTATCCTGCTCCTTTAAGGCTGACTTAGGTGCCTGAATCCAGGCCCTCCCCTTTCTCAAGCTTTCATTTAATTGATTATCCCTTCTTCCTTGCAGCTTCAAATTTTCTTTCCCTGGCTGTTCCCCATGAGGTGACAAAAATGGTGTGATACTCCCCTCCCTACCACCCTCTCATCTTCTTGCTCTTGCCAAGCTCTTTAGAAAGTTTTGCTATTTTTGTAGGAATGATGCATGCTCGTGCAAACATTTTAAACAATACAGAAGAGCAAAAAGAAAATAACCATTACCCAACATCCTACCAACCACAGATAACTGCTGTGAGAATCATGATCATGCTTCCAAATCATCCTCTATGTGTACATTTGCATGGAGAATGTATGCCATTTCACAGAGAAGAGGCTGCACTTTGTGACATGATTTTGTAACCAACAAGGAGTTCCTAGTGCTCTTCCATGTCAATGCTACATTTTGTGACTCCAAGTTATTCAAATCAATATAAATAACGAAATTACTTCCTTGTCCCCTATTGATTTCCATTTTTTCCTATTGTAGATAATGCTGTGTTGAATATTTTTGCATCTATGAGATAAAAAATATTTATGGAAAATTCCTTAAAAGAGGTTGTTTTGACAAAATACACTCACATTTCATGCATGTGAATGTTTGCTATGCATTGTAGAAGAATCTTCTAGAAAAGTTGTGCTAATATAGACTCCTATCAATGGTCACCATTTCCCTAAACCCCAAAGAATCCTTAGTTTTATTAATGTTTATGGTTTTTACCTAAATAAAAAAGAGGATAGTAGATTCTACAGATGGAAAAGATAAGAGGATATTTTGAACAACTTTCACCTATTATTTTGAAAATGCAGATGAACTGCACAAATCGCCAGGAAGAAACTTGCCAAAACTGATATAAGAAGAAACAGAAGATCTGAACAGTCTTGTATTCATTAAGCAAATTAAATGTCTATTTAGAAATCTTTCCACAAACAAACTCTAGGCCTAAAGGGCTTCATCAATGTATTCTACTAAATATGTAAGGAAGAAATAACATTGACTGTGCACATTTTTTGGCAGAGAATTAAATCCCCCAACTTGTTATTTGAGGGCAGCACAGCCTTGACACCAAAACCTCACAAGGATTTTTTGGTAGTGCTGTCGATGAAACCCAGGGCCTTGCACTCTCTAAGCTACACCCCAAATCCCAATAAGGGATGAAACCCAGGGCCTTGCACTCTTTAAGCTACACCCCAAATCCCAATAAGGACATATAAAGAGGAAAATCACAGGCTAATCTCTTTGAACATGATGACAAAGTCACTGGAGTTATTAAGTACTACATTGGGGTGTTGCCTACCTTTATAACTTGAGAAAAATGCTAAATTTTAGTCAGAGATCAATGAAAATTAAGATGCAATATTTTTTCTGTCCACGATCATAGACTTCCTGAATTCTGTTCATGAACCACTGAGGGAATCTGTAGATTCCAGGTTAAAAATACACAGTGCTAGAGGCAGCCTAGACCACTGGGAACCAGAGCTCCAATCCAAACAGAAATCACACCAGGTCTGTGCTAGGGATGCCACATGCCTTCAAACACTTTTCCAGCTGGATTTCTTTTAAGATGACTCCTCTTGATTCTTCATTTCACACATTCCTTTGTTCCCTTTCCAATATGATTTTACTTTGATTAATATAAAGGACTAAAACATTTCGGTTCCTTTATCTCCCAAATTAATTCCCATGATAACAGGATAGAATTGGCAAATCAAGCAAGCCCATTTCCTTTGAGGATATCTGTATCATTTAGTTATATACTTGTAAATAGGACATTTAAAACCATTTTGTGGCTAGTACTCTGTACAAAGCCTTTGGCTTCAGACTAAGCCCTCACACCACCCTTAGAAGGTTACCTGGAAGAAGCACACCAAAAAAAAAAAAAGAGTGGGGCCTGATGCGGCTTCAGCCTGCACACCCGGCACAGCCTGATGAGTACTGAGGACCTCTTGAATGCCCTTTGGAAAGCTCCATTACTTAGCATTTTTGCTATCTTTCCAGACACTCTCCTATTGGAGAAGAACCAATTAAATGCAACAATTGCATTTTTACCATTTTTTAAAATTTTTTAGTTGTCAATGGACCTTTATTTTATTTATATGTGGTGCTGAGAATCAAACCCGGTGCCTCATGCATGCCAAGCAAGCGCTCTACCACTGAGCCACACCTCAGCCCTGCATTTTTACCATTTTTAAAAAATTCATCTCTATTTAAAAGAGGGGATTTTTAAAAAATTTATGCTAATGTTCAACTGGAGTCCAGGATTCATATTTTTCATTATGAAATATTTAAACATACAGAGAAATACAGAAAACAAATTTAACAATTACATATTGGGCTACTCAACTACCTAGCTCTAGCAATTCTTAATGTTTTATTCTATTTGTCTTAAGAAAATCTCACAAAAAAACAAAACATTAAAGGTACAAATGTGCTCTATAGAAAATATTTTGTAAGCTTTCAAACTTTTTAAGTATGGTATCTCTGTCATGATGAACTTGCTTTTTGGTTTAGCATTACACGTTTTAGTTTTAGCCATTTTAATAGACATGATTCTAATTTATTCCTTTTAATTTCACTGGACATGATTCAATTTATTTATTTAGGATTTTGTTTTTATATGATTTCTCCTAAGCAGATCTCAACTCAGCCCTTCAAAAGAGCATATACCTAAAGACAATCAAGTGAGCCTGTAAGAATTAGTCTTGTTTATTTGTAATAATGAAATTCTTTCACTTCTAATAATGCAAGGGTTAACAGGGAGATGCTTCTAAGTTGAATCATGACCAGGTGAACTATTTCACTAGAATAGTTCCATGGTGTGGCTGAGCATATTTTCTGGCTGTAGAATAGCCATGCTTGATACTTAGGCCGTACCAAAAATCTTCTGACAAAACTTTTTTGTCTACAATATTTAAGTGGATTCCATGATTTTCAACTAAGAACCCTGACCAATATAATGGAATTCCACCATCTTTTTAAAAAAAAATTTTTTTTGTAGTTGTAGATGGACAGAATGCCTTTATTTTGTTTGTTTGTTTTTATGTGGTGCCTAAGGATTGAACCCAGTGCCTCACACATGGTAGGCAAGCACTTTGCCACTGAGCTACAGTCCCAGCCCTGGAATTCAAGCATCTTTAAGAGCCTCCTTGGTATGTTTCCCTTCTAAAAGCATCCTAAAGCTCCACTTTTATTTAGTTATATACCCAGAAACAGTGTGTGAGTGAGAAGAGTGAGGCCTGTCACTTCTTTCAGTGCTTGACTTTTGGATTCTTGACTTCTGCTGTAAATTTTGTATTCTCTCACTTCTAGTATTCATAGTATACAAGTGAGCGTGAAGAGTGTCAAAAGAGTTAACAGCAAGACTCCAGGAAACAGGATTTGTTATATAAATAACAGAACAACATGTACTGTAAGGAAATGTGGCCTGTCATTTTGGACATGCCCTAGAATTTCTCCTGTTACATACTCTGCCTATGGCAGAAGCACAGAGAGGCATCCTTGGGGAAAACACAGTTACAATCTTTCAAGATGTAAATATGAAAGGGCTTGTGATATTCTCCAAACACTCCTTGAGTTTCCTTGTAAGAGATAAACTAGGTCTAACTGCTGGCTCTACTATTTGGTAGGCATGCAGCTACATTATCGGCAAGGTACTTAACCTCTCTGACACGCAATCCTCTCTGTAAGATATGGTTAAATAACACTCACATCTTAAGGTGGCTGGAGGATGAAATTAAATACACATGTAAAGAAGCTGGCATATGGTAGTTATAAAATTAGAGCCCCCATGGCACTTATCATGTTCTTTCCTTAGACACATGCTTATGCACTTCAAATGCAATGGTCAGCTCTCCTTCATTCGCATCCCAGGCATCTGGTACAAATAAATAGCAGTGGTGCTCCACAAATGTTTACTGAAGAATTAAATTTGAGATAATATTAATTAATATTAGTTAATTAGTGAGATAATATTAATTAACATTAGTTAATTAAATTTAGATAATGCTTATATGCTTTGATAGCTACTTTATATATATTAAAAATCATCATAATAACCATATAAGGTATTTATTGCTATGAAATTAAGGCTCAGAGAGATCCAGTAACTTGTAGAGCTCATGTAACTCGTAGGTGATAGATGGGTGGAATCCAAACCCAAGCCCATGCCCTGAGTGTTATGCTCTTCTCACCACATCCTGCATGGATGGGGCAGCAGGTGTCAAAAGAAGGTGACAGGAGTTAGATCTTAGAGGATGACTAAGAATGAATCAGGCACATAAGAAAAGCCATCGCAGGAAGAAGAACCAGTACATGAAGAGTGGAGTGAAGAAACACACCATGTTTGGTCTCAGTAAGGGGTTTATTACGGCATGGAAGGGGATTCCAGGACAGGAGGCTGGACAGGTGGTCTTGGGTTAGTCGGTGAACTGTGCAACTGCATGTTTTTATTGTGGGGTCACTGAGAAACAGCTTTAGTCAGACAGCAACACAATCAGAGCTATGCTTTAGAAATTCCCAGCCAGCAGCCACAGGAATGAGAGCCATGATGAGACAGGAGGACAGGTAGAAAGGAATGTTAGCCATTTGCCCAGTCTCTGCCATCTCAGAGATTCTGGCCGTCTCTGTATTATTTTCTAATCTCTGTCTTAGGGCTGGTAGAAATCAGGGCTTCATACAAACTGGGTCACATTTCTGGGTGAGGAGTGCATTCTCAGGAAAGTTTCACCTGGTTTAATTACCTGGTGGTGCCAGAACTCAAGCCACTGAGAGGATGAGCCTGGTTCTTGTTCTTCCCTTTTGTTTCAGGCTGTGATGTAACTGCTTTTTTTTTTTTTTTTTTTTTCCTTTTCTTTTTCCTGCAGACCTTTGTGGATAGTTTGAAAGGTGCCCCACATGCCATCAAGGGCCCAGGTCCTCTCTGTGGAGCTGGGGCTTCAGCATATTTATTTCTGTTCTAGTGATATCTGATTCCTTCCTTCTCTTAGACCCTATCAAGACAGTCACTATTTTTATACTATTGTATAATGATATTTAAACTCAAGTGACTATTTATCTTATCTTTTACTCTTGAATTAATGTTCTACAGAAGGATACTCAAGATGAGAACAAATTCTCAGCCACAATGTTAAGTCTGAAAAAAAATACACTATTACAAAATCTGTTTGGGTAAATTGCCAAAATAAAAACTAGATAAAGTCCTAGTTCTTGCCTTTCAGAGTCCCCTCACTGCAAAATGCAGAATAAATCTGCCCCGTCAGATTATAAATGCCTTCACTTTCTCTTCTGCTTAAATCATGAACAAAAATTTACTAATGAGGAGAAGCTGAAACAATACTAAGTTTAAGACCACTACACATTAAGGAAGGTGACCAGAATTGGAGAAGAGGTTCTTAAGTAGATCCACATATATATAATCAATTGATTTTCAAAAAAGGGTCAAAGTCAATATAATGAAAAGAATGGTCTTCAATAGATGCAGTGTAGCGTCTATTGAACATCCATGTGCAAACAAATTTACCTCAACCAATACCTCCTATCTTATCCAAATAATCATCATCATCATCGTCATCATCCAAAATGGAATAAATGTAAACCTCCTCCTCCTCATCATCATCCAAAATGGAATAAATGTAAACCTCCTTTCCCTCTCCCAAAAAAGCTTCTAGAAGAAAACACAGAAAGTCTTTGTAATCCTAGGTTAGCCAAGATATCTTAGATAACAATACCATAAGCATTATCCATAAAAGACAAAACTGGTAAAATGGACATCAAAATTAGAAATTTCTGCTCTTCAAAAGACATTATTAACACTCACACCCATTAGGATGAACATCATCAAAAATCAGGAAAAAAGAGAGTGGTGAGGATGTGGAGACACTGGAACCTCAGTATACTGTTAGTGGCAAGGCTGTGGAAAACAGTATGGAGGCTCCTCGAAGCATTCCAAACAGAATTACCATGGGGCCCAGTCATTCTGCATATGGGTATATATCCCAAAACACTGAAAGCAGGGACTCAGACAGATGTTCACATACTCATGTTCACAGCTGCATAATTCACAATGACTGAACTGCGGAAGTAACCCAAATGTTCATTGACCAATGGATAGACAGAAAAATTGTGGTATACACATACAAGGCAATGTGACTCAGCTGTAAAAAAGAAGAAAATTCTGACATATGCTACAACATGAATGAAGCTTGAGGGCATTATGCTGAGTGAAACAAGGCAGTCACAAAAATACTATATGATTCCACTTACATGAGATAGCTATAGTGGTCAAATTCATAGAAACAAAGTATGGTGGTGGCTGCCAGGGGCTGGGGAAAGGGAAATGGGGAGTTATTGTTCAATGAGTAGCTTCATTTCTGCAATACAAAAGAATTTGGGGTTAGATGGTGGTGACTGTTGCACAATAGTATGAATGTACTTAAAATCCATGAACTTAATAATAGGATAAATTTTATCTTAGGTGTTTTTTAATTGCAATAAAAAGTTGAAAAAATAAAGACATTGCTAAGAAAATAAAAAGACAAACCAAAGCCTGGTAGAAAATATTTGCAAAATATATTCAACAAAGTACCTGTATGCAGAATTACATATTTTTTAAAAAAATCTTTCAGTAATAAGAGATCAAACAATCCAATTAAAATTTTCTTTTCATTTCACCAAAGTTGTATGCATGGCAAACAAGCACATAAAAAGAATCTCAGTACCGTCAGGGCCCTGGGGTAGAGCTCAGTGGTAAAGTGTGTACTTAGCATGCACAAGACCTTGGGTTCAATCTCCAGCGGGAGGGAGGGGTGTGGAAGGGGGAGTCACGGTACCATCAGATGTTTAGGAAAAAACAACAAAGAGGTTTAGGACAAAACAACAAAACAGAACAAAACAAAACCAAAAACTATGACAAGATACCATGAAACAGCCATTAGAATGTCTAAAATAATTTTTAAAAACTGATAATATCAAGTACTGAGAAGCATGCAGATAAGCTGGAACTGTCATACGCGGCAGATAGGAATGCAAAATGGAGCATCGCAGGGAGTATTTTGCGGGTGATGCAAACATTCTACCTCAGTTGTGCTGGTGCTTACACGGCCACATGAGTTTGTCAAAACTCACAAAATTTTGTAACCTTGGGCTATACCAGAAAGAGTGAATTTTACTTTGAATCTACCTCAATACATACATTCAAAACATCTGAAGACTCTACACTGGTTTGATGACTGCTATGAAATATATTGATGTAACAAAAACAAGATGAATATGTTCAGCTATTTCTTCAAAAGAGAGAAAGAAAATATGGCCCTGATTGAAGCCTTTGGAACTAAAGTCCATGATTTTTGACTTGTACACAAGGGAGTCAAATACTTAGAATAAATTTGTGATATGCTAAGCATGAAAGCTAAATCTTGATCGGAACAGAGAGAGATACAATTTAAAGCACAGGCTTAATTCTTATTGGTACTAAAAGGCTATATTTATTCAAGCCATGTTGACAAAGCAGTACAGTTTGTTCAAGAGACTCTGCAGCATTGAAAGCTTAGGTTAAACACTAATTTTGAAAAGTAAGAATAGCATCAGTCATCAAATCAAATGTTAAGCTGCTGCTTTTCAATTTTTATAGTGATTTTGTACCAAGATTTTGGAACATTTTGGCAAATAGCCTTAATACAAAGTATAATTACAAAGAAACCTTTCAGTTTTTAACTTGAAGCAACTACTTAGAATCAACATGAACTGTTACTTATGTGATTACATAATCCTTAGCACCCATAAAGACCACTGTTTATTAGGCCCTGGTTTCAGAGGACTATACCACCAGTGTTTCCAGTCCTGATCCCAAATACAAAAATGTCCACATGCCAGTCCAGTGCTACAAGCAGTTCTTGAGCCTTGGCTCCACTGAGCCAAGAAAGAGCCATAAAGACAAATACTTGCTAAATTTTATTTTAAATGAAGCACTGAATATGCATTTCCATTTCTTAAAAAAAAAAACAACAGAAGAATGTATGTTGGGGGATAAAGCAAAGAGAACTATTTGAAGAAAGTACATTTTAAAAAAGAAAGATAGGTCATTTAAAAAACTTGAACTTTAAATGTCTGATGAGTCAGGATTTAAGATGTGGAAAATAAGTTCTAAAGTATATATTATCCCTTCAATATTACCTAAGAGAATTCTTTCCTTTGCTTTTTCAGTAGCTAGATGCTTCTGACCTTAGGATATTATCACCAAAGGCAGTGAAAAAAATCACACATGCTGTGCGTGTTTTTGCAATCATGTGTGGACGGAGTGTTTCCTGTTCTCTGCCAGGGTATGGCTGAAAGGCCCAGTGAACCCACTAGCACTATCAGGTAACTCCCTCCCCTCCACCCTACTGACCAGGGAACCAAAAGGGAAAAAGTAAATGAGCTTGGGATTATACTTGAAGTTGTGTGGTCCTTTCTGAAAACCCTGTCCTGACTTTCTGAATTTCTCCCCAACCTGGGATGCTCCAGTTAAGTGTAGCCTGGGGTAGGTTTCTGGAGCCCACGGATATATTTCCAGGATAGTACAGACTAGAAGCAGACCCTTCTAGCCACTGGCCAGCAAGCCTTCTCTGGTGGTCACAAGGCTAAATCCAGAGACATGGTCCTGTTTACCCCAAGAAGACATTTCTATTTACTTACATGGATGCCTTCTGAGAAATAAAATGAAAGATATCAGGTTGAATATACTTGCCAAACAAACAGAATAATAGATCAAAATGCATTTAAATTAGAATACTTATAAACTTGAAGCTAAAATTTTGGTGTTAAGACCAAAGCTTATGAGTGCATCCTTTTAAGATTGGTTAAATAACAGTTGCCACTGAAGCCCTATGGATCTAGACTTGATTTCACACTGAATTCATTATTATCCAATCCTCTTTTTAGGAGATAATCAAGAGTCTCAAAGCACTAACTGATTTTGATTTTTACATTGGCCATTAGCACAATATTGAGATAAATCTTTAAAATGACAACTTTCCAACCCTAGTCTTCTTTAAAATATTTAATTTGGGTAGATCTCAAAGTTAACCAGGGGATTAAGAAACATGGAATAGACATATTTCTTTCTATTCTTTCCACTAAGTACAACTAAGAACTCTGGACATTATAAACAAAGCAAACATAACAAGACTCTGAAAGGTAGAGAGAAGACAGATCAGCTATGGACCTTGTGGCCCAAGAAACAACATGACAGTGATTTTTCTGAGTTTTCTTTTTGCCTTATGGATCTGAGCCCTGGAGCTAAAGAAGTTGGCTATGAGGGAAAACCAAGGGTTGTACACAAAAAGCTTCCTCTCTGTAACCAAGGAGCAGACTAGCAAGACGAAAATCTTTCTGATAATAATCACGCTGCTGTATCCAATCTCCACCTCTCAGAACTGTAGGCCCACCCTGACCCAAGCCAGCTAACACTTCAAGGGTACTAAGAATTCCACCCTCCTCAGGGTGCAACAAGGTATCCCCCACCCCTGCTGGAGTGCTGTCAAAGGTCTAGGTGTCAGAGCAGGCTGGTAACAAGACCCCTCCTCTGGCAGGAGTGTGAAGTGGAGAATGTCTGGCCAGCTTGGACTTCTACCCCCACCTGACAGTAACCGTGGTCCCTCTCCCACTGTGGTGGTGTCACAGGAAGCCTAAGAAGAGTCGGAGCTTTTGCAACACCACTGGCAATGAGATGACCCCCACTGCGGTTTAGTAGAGACCTTTGGAGGCTGAACTCCCTTGCCCACCCAGCAAGAAGTCAGAGAAGTCAAGGGGGAGCCTTGAGGTCTACCTCTACCTGACAGCAACAAGCCAGGGCTTCCTTTCCCTGCTGGAGCCATGTCAGAGAAAACCAACTAAAACAAGGTTTATGTAAGCCCTGAGTTTCACGACATGATACAAAAATATCCAGGCCTCAATTGTAATTCACTTGTTATAGTAAGAATGGGGAAACCTCAAACTGAACATGAAAGGACAATCAATAGATGCCAATACTGAGATGACAGAGATGTCACACTTACCTAGCAAAGGTTTTTAAGCAGTCATGATAAAAATGCTCCAATAAGCAATTAGGAGCATTCTTAAAACAAATGCAAATAGAAAGCCTTAGTAAAGAAACAGTTTCAGTAAGGCAGAAGGCATCAAGAATAAACAAATAGAAAATTTAGAACTAAAAAATATAATAATTGAGCCAGGTATGGTGGTGCATACCTGTAATCCCAGCACTTCGGGAGGCTGAGATAGAAGAATCATGAGTTCAAAGCCAGCCTCAGCAACAGCGTGGCACTAAGCAACTCAGTGAGACTCTGTCTCTAAATCAAATACAAAATAGAGCTGGGGATGTGGCTCAGTGGTTGAGTACCCCTGAGTTCAATCCCTGGTGGTGGCAGTAGTAGTAGTAATAATTAATAATAATAATAATAAAAACTAAAAATCTCAGCGTATGGGTGCAATAGTAAAATACAGAAAACAAAGAAAAATCAATGAACTTGAAGATAGAACAGAAGTTACTCAATTTGAACAACAGCAGTTTCTTCCAAAACTAAACACAATATTCTTACCATGCAATCCAACAACTGGGCTCCTTGGCATATAGCCGAATGAGTTGAAAACTTGCATCTACACAGACTTGCTGATAAATTTCAATAGCAGCAGCTTTCTTCATACTTATTAAAACTTAAAAGCAACCAAGATGTCCTTAAGTATAATAAGCTATTTTACATCCATATAATGGGATACTATTCAGCACTAAAAAGAAATGAGTCATCAAATCATGAAAAAAGAGGAGACTGAAATGCATATAAATGAAGAAAGCTAATCTGAAAGACAACATACTGTATGATTGCAATTTGTATGACAATTCCAGAAAAGAAAAAAATCGATTTGGGCACCGTGGCGCATACCTATAATCTTAACTACTTGGGAGGCTAAGGCAGGAGGATTGCAAATTTGCGGCTAACCTGGATAAGTGATATACTTTCTCAAAAGAATAACAACAAAAAAGGTTGGGAATGTAGCGCAATAGTAGAGCATCCCTGTGTTCAATCCCTAGTACTCAAAAACACTGGGAGAAAAAAAGGATGAATAAGTAGAACATGGACAATTCTCTAAAATTATTCTGTACGATTCCATAAGGGTGGATACATGTCATTATACATCTGTCTAAACTTATAGAATGTACAACATCAATAATAAACCCCAGTGAATACTTTTGGATGTTGGGGGTCAATGTAGATTCATCAACTGTAATAAATGTGCCATGTAGGACAGGATGTTGACAGTGGGGGAGGCTGGTGTGGATGTGGGGTTAGGGACAATACTGAATTCTGCTTTCTGCTCAATTTGGCTGTGACCCTAACCTGCTCCAAAAAATAAAGTCTATTTAAAAAAATACACCGAATTGAATAAAAATGAAAATGCAATGTGTCAAAATTTGTGGGACATCAGCTATGGCAGTACTGAGAAAGAAATCTGAGGCACTAAATGCATGTGTTAGGAATCAGAAGAAGTTTCCAATCATCTGTGCTCTCCAAGAACCTGGGGCTGGGTGCGGTGGTGCACACCTGTAATCCCAGCACTTTGGGAGGCTGAGACAGGAGAATGGCGAGTTCAAAGCCAGCCTCAGCAATGGCAAGGTGCTGAGCAACTCAGTGAGACCCTGTCTCTACATAAAACACAAAAACAGGGCTGGGGATGTGGCTTAATGGTCAGGTACCCCTGAGTTCAATCCCTGGTACCAAAAAAAAAAAAAACCTGAGGAGGAGGGGAGAAGATAAACCCAAATCAAGCAGCAGAAAATAAACAAAGACCTAAATCAATAAAATTGAAAACAGAAATAGAGATAATCAATTAAACTAACAGCTAGTTCTTTACAAACATAAAGAAAATTAAGAGCCTTTTAGCGAAACTGACAAAAAAATAAGGTGGAGGACACAAATTACCAGTGGGCTTATCACCACAGGTCCCACATGCCTCAAAAACTAATTTATTAACGAAACTATGAACAACTCTGTACACACAAATTTTACAACTTAGATGAAATCAATCACATCTCAAGAAATAAAAACTGTCATAGCCGAGCACAGTGGTGCACGCCTATAATTCCAGCAGCTCAGGAGGCTCAGTAGGAGGATCACAAATTCAAAGCCAGCCTCAGGATCTTAGTGAGGCCCTAAGCAACTTGGTTCTCAAAATAAAAAATAAAAAGGACTGGAGATGAAGCTCAGTGATAAAGCATCTTTGAGTTCAATTCCTGGTACCAAAAAACAAAAATAAAAAAACCAACAAATTATTGCAATATACTCAATATGAAAGAGATAATTTGAATAGCTCTAGAAGTATTATGAAAACTGAATCTATAGTTTTAAAACTCATCCCAAAAGAAATCTCCAGGCCAAGATGATTTCATTGAAGAATTAACACCAATTTTACAAAATCTTTTCAAGAAAATAAAAAAGGAGGAACAATTCTCAACTTATTCTATGAGGCTGATATAAAACCAGTTAAAGACAAAGCCAAAAAAAAAAAAAGTGCTAACCAACACCACTCACAAATGTAAAATTCTTTAAAAAAATACTAACAAATGGAGTTTACCAATATGTAGAAAGAATCATACACCACAACCAAGTAAGACTTATTCCAGGAATGCAAGGCTAGTTTGATAATCAAAAATTAGTTTAATCTATCATATTAACAGACTAAAGAAGTGAAAAAAATCATATTACACTTATTTAGGCAGGAAAAAAGCCTATGATAAAATTCTTGATAAAACTCTCAGAAAACTTACAACAGAGAATTGCCTCAAATTGGTAAAGATATTTAAAACACCCTAGAGTTGACATCATTCTTAAAGGACTGAATGATTTCCCCCTTAAAACTGGGAACAAGACACAGATGTCTATTCTCCCAGTATTATTCAATATACTGCTGGACATTTTAGTCAGTACAAGAAAGAAAAAATAAAGAAAATTAAGGCATACAAACCACCAGAAATGAAACAATGTCAGTGGTCTTATTGTTGATCTGTTTGCGTACATAAAACTCCCAAGGAATCTAAAAAAAGCCTCTTAAAACTAGTAAGTGAGCTCCAGAATACAAGTATTCTGGAGAATATTCAGAATACAAGTATCCAAGATTTTTGGATACAAGTATACAAAAATCTATTGTATTTCTATATACTAGCTCTGAATAATGGAATATCAAAATTTAAAATACCGTACAATTTATAATTGCAAAAGAGAGACTCCACCCAGATGTAAATCTAATAAAAAAAATAATAGAACTTGTTTACTGAAAACCATACAACCCTGATGACAGAATCAAAGAAGATATAAATGAACAAAGAGATATGGTCCTTGATTAGAAGATTTAAAATAATAAAGATATCAATTCTCAAATTCATATACATGTTTAATTCAGTTCTTATAAAAATCTCAGCAAGGTTGTTGTTTTGTTTTGTTTTTTTAGGTATAGACTAGTCTATTATAAAAGATATATGAAAAGGAAACAATTTTAACAGCTAAAAGAATTTTGAAAAAGAACAAGAGTTGGAGGGATCAGTCTACCCTATTTCAAGACTTATTACTTAGCTACAGTAATCAAGATTGCATGCTATAGAAAGAGGGATAGATAAACAGACCCACACAGTTATGCTCAACTGATTTTTGACAAAGATACAAAAAAATTTAGAGAAGGAAGTATAGACAGCCTTTTCAACAAATGCAGATGAAGCAACCAGAAACCCAAGGGGAAAAAAATTGAACCTAAGTTTCATAGTTTATTAAAAAACAGACTAAGAAGCCAGGTGTGGTGACATACGCCTACAATCCCAGTGGCTCGAGAGGCTGAGGCAGGAGGATTGTGAGTTCAAAGCCAGCCTCAGCAAATGCAAGGTTCCAAGCAACTCTGTGAGACCCTGTCTCTACATAAAATACAAAATAGGGCTGGAAATGTGGCTCAGTGGTCATGCACCCCTGAGTTCAATCCTTGGTGCCACCTCTTATGCCCGCAAGAAAACAGACTAAGTGACTTGGAGGTTTAGACAGGAGGATCGCAAGGTTTAGGCCAATCTCTGTAATTTAATGAGGCCCTAATCAACTCAGTAAAACCCTGTCTCAAAATATTTATAAAAAAATAGTAAAATAAAAAGGGCTAGAGGTGTAGTCTAGTGGTAAAGTGACCCTGGGTTAAATCCCTAGTACCAAAATAAATTAAACAAACAAACAGACAGACTTATCATATACTTGCATGTAAAATGTAAAACTATAAAACTTTTGGAAAAAAAAAAAACAGGAAAAAATCTTTGGGATCCGGTAATAAGCAAAGAGTTCTTAGACTTGACACTACAGCACAATCAATAAATTGCACCATATCAAATGTGAAAGACTCTGAAATAGGAGTAAAGACAAGCTAGAGATCAGGAGAAATGTTTGCAAACCACATATCTAGGGACTAGTATCTAGCATATGTGAAGAATTCTCAAAATTTGACAGTTAAAAAAAGAAAAAAAATCAAAAAAAAAAAAAAGAAAGAAAAAGAAAAAGAAAAATCCAATTAGAACACAGGCCAAAGACAGGAAGGACTATCTCACCAAAGAAGATATACAGAAGAAAAATAAGCACATAAAAAGATGTTCAGCATCATCAGTCATCAATGTATTGCAAAGTAAAAGCACAATGATCTACCTCTACACATCTATTAGAATGTGTCATGTAACAACCAAAGTGACACCACCAAATGCTGGCAAGACTGTGGAGAAACTGGATTCCTCTACATTGTTAATGCGAAAGCAAAATGGTACATTTACTGCCCCACCCTCCAAAAAAACAAACTAAAAAACATTTTGGTAGTTTCTTTAAAAAGTAAACATGCAACCACTATGTGACCCAGTAACTGCACTCACCCATGGTCTTCTACCCCAGAGAAATGAAGACTGGGGTTCTCACAAAAAAGTTTATACCAATGTTTACAGCATTTATATTCATAGTATCCAAAACCAAGGTGTGGGGGGGACCAGATGTCCTTCAAAAGGTGACAAACAAACTGTGTGGTATATCCATATTGCTGAATACTACTTAGCAATAAAAAATGAACAAACAATACAAATAACAAGCTAAATGAATCTCCAGAGAATCATGCTGGGAGGAAAAGCAATTCCAAAAGGCTGCATATGGTTTGATTCCACTTAAACAACATTCTTAAAATGACAACATTTCAGAAATGGAAAACACATTAGTAGTTTCAAGTGGGCTAAGAAGGGGTCAGGGATGGGAAGGAACTAGGCTTGGCTAGAAAGTGCAACATGAAGGATCCTCCAGGTGATGGAATTTTTCTGTCTTGGCTATGTCCACATCCAGACCGTGATGTTGTTAACTATTGCTCTGCAAGATGTTAACACTGGAGGAAACTGGGTAGAGAGGATAGGGGATCTCTGTGTGATCTCTTATAACTGCATGAGAATTCACAGTTATCTCTAAATAAAAAGTTCAACTTTAAAAAGTTAAATCAAACTGAACCTACTTCAAATCTGTTCTGTCATCTGAAATAATTTTTACTTCTAAGAGTCTTCTCTTTGCTATAATTCTGTTGGCATCCAGATGTTGAAGGTTTCTAGTTTAGGGTTAAGTGTTACAAACATTTGCAGGGTCCTCCCACCATGGACCAATGCATCAATTCGCCTGCAGAAATCTCATCAGGGAAATGTAATAACGTACCAAATAATTAGCTGTTTAACTAGCAATGATATGTTCTTGCTAATATTGCATACCAACTGAGGTTTCTTGGTTTTATTTTATTATTGTGCAATTCCCTCAAACTATTTCTCTCCAAAGAGCTATGGGGGGAAAAAAGTAAAACACAAATATATTTTCATTAATATTTAAATAAAAAGGCAAAATTCTATCATTTCCAGCCCAGTTCTGTCCTCAGAGATAATGATAGTTGTCAGCTTATTTCCTTCCAGATTATTTTTGTGTATTTCTTGACATATATACAGTTATGAGTGATTTTTTTTCCCACAGCTAGGATCATACTGTTTATATCATTCTTCAAATTCTTTCTCTCCCTTTAAAATGTCTTGGAAATTCACATGTCAGTATGTTTAGATATAATTTAACTCATTCTTTCCAACAGCCTCACAGTAGTCTGAAGAACTGATGTACCATGGTCTAATCATTTGCCTGTTGACACAGAATAGTTCGTTTTTGCTGTTGTAAACAAAGCAGCCATCAGTGAAAATCCTTGTACATATTTCTTTCAGTGAAAATGAGATTATTTCTCTAAGAAACTTAGGAGAACTGGGGCTTCAAAGCATAGCCAACTGTGTCTACTGGCTGAACCAGCAACAGTTCCCTCCCATTTCCAATTTTCTCTCCTGCCTCTTAAAAAGGAGGGAAAGCTGGAAACACTTCCCTCACTTTGCTTGCAGCCAGGGGAAGCCATGTGATCTAGTTCTGGCCAATTAAACATGAACAAAAGTATGCTGGGCATTCTCTAGAAATGTTTTTGCTTTCCAGGGAAAAGGGAAGACATGACTGGCACTGTCTTTTTTTCCCTGCCCTGAAGGTGGCTGTAGTGTTTGGAGGGGTTGCAGCCATGTTATAACTTGAAGGAAAGTCAGGAGAATCACTGTGACATTGGTCCTGATAGCAATGAGCTACTGAACCAAAGCCAACAGTAGCCTACCTCCAGACTGCTTACTATGTGTGAGGAAGAAACGCCTATTGGTTTAAACTACAGTTTAGTCGGGCTTTATATTACTTGCAGCCAAATGCATTTCTAACTAATTCAAAACTAAATTACTCTTTTAAAAGTCTGTACTTGCTTTATTTTATCACAAGGCTACTGAGTACCTATTTCACAAACCTTTATCTACTGAACATTGGCAGCTTTTAAATGTTTATCCAAGCTGACTCATGAAAACATTTCACATGAACAGAAGGCCATATATTCATTGGCCTTTCAGATTTCCTCCCCCATGACTTTTTCGTTCATATCGTTTGTCTACTTATCTACTGTACTGTTTGACTTTTTCTCATTGATTTTAAGAGGAAATTTCCAGAGAGCAAAATACCCTGAGTCAAACTTTTGGGAAATTCATCTTTGCATTTTTACTCTATCAACCAAATCAAACATGACTGTAAGAAATAAATCTTGCATGACAGGCTAGGCTGATAGTGACTATCATTTCTGAGTGGTGCACCACCACGTGGCAAAGTGTCAAGAAATTCAACTCATGCAAAACACCACAGCCTGCACTTTGCTCTTCCTTTGTATATCTATACTGAAAGAAGGGCTTACAGGATAATGACACACTGGTGGAACAGGCACAGCCTTCAATGGACACATCTCTTTTGACCCTCACATCAAACACAAGAGATGGTCACTATTATTCCTATTTTACAGAATAAATGATAAAAGTAATGATTTCAAACCATTGTTTCTTTCCTACCACAAAACTTCCAAACATTCCAGGCCTAATATTTTAAAACAAAATAATTGTTTACTTCCATTTAAATTTATGTAAAATATATCACGCTTATCTGAAGACATCAACATACTTAAGCTAGAAACACTGCTGAACCTGTTCTTATTAACCTGAAGAAACTGTTTCAAAATTTCACTCAGGTTTACTGTCACACTACAGATGACCAAAATTATACCTACTTTGGAAAGTAAAAAATATACTTGTTCAGCTGAGTAGAATTTTAATGCTTCAACAAGAAGCGCCTACTAGCCAACCACCCCACCCTAAGACAGCAGGTAAGGAATTCCCCTAATCAGTTACCAACCAACCAATCTAACCCCAGAAAACAAAATTAGGTTATTAAAAGTATTTAAAGATTGTTATGAAAAACAATGTAAATAAGTGGAAAACAAGCACTACCCTTGAGTATGTACACATGCTTTGGAGTTTGGATTGACTGACTCTGCTTTAAAAATCTTAGCAGTCAGAGGAAAAGGGAAATTTGGCAAAGTGCCTGCTCCTGGAGTCAGGTGGGGGCAGCAGGAGGGCTGAGGTTCTAAATATTTCCCTGCATTATGCGTACCTCTCCCAATAAAACCTGAGGATCCTCTGGCAAAGCATCATACAAAGCACTCAATCTACACCAGGTAAGGAGCACAGGCAGCAAGCCTCCTGTCAAACCTTTCCTGGGAGAAACACCCACCTGGGGTCCCCGCAACAGAGCCCCTATGGCAGAAGGCTGGACTACCAGGTGCTACCCATATGGGCCCCAGGGAGACATGGGCTTCACCCAGAGCACCTTCTTGCAAAAATTTTTAGCCCATCTCTAAGACATAGAAAACTGCTTGGGAGAGTTTTAATTCTTTATTTTGTATGAAAGAACACCAATCTGCAGACACATACGTTTACAGTCCACAAAAGTGCAAATGGGCTGACAAATCCCCATTCTGAGGGTATCTCTGATAGTTCTTTTATTTCCCTGGTGGGCTTGTCCAGGGGCCCCTGCTTGGGGAGAGGCAGTAGAATGTTCCTCCCACCCCAACCCAGATTCCTAGTAGGGGACACACTCCTAGCTCACTGATAGAAAAAGGGTGGAAGCATGTGGAAAGAAATCTGACTCTTTTCCAAAGTCTGCTGTGGCCAGGTCAGGCCTGGAGAGGCCACAGGGGCCCTGGAGGGTCCAGGTGTTTGCACAGTACAGGGCAGGAAGAGTGAGGCAAGCTTTAGTCAACAGGACAAAACAAGCCAGATTGCTAGGCCATTCAAAACAGTCTGTCCAAGCCTCACGACACCAGAGGGACAGTAAGCAAGGCACTTGAGAGAGAGGGATACCAAGTCTTTGAGGAGACAAAGACAAAAAGAAAAAGAGCAATAAGGAAACAGAAGTGGGGGACTGGGGCCAAAATCAAACCAGATATTGCAACACAGCACTGGCTGAACCCTTGGTCAGATCTCTAGGAGGGGATACTTCTGGCACCTTAAGGACTCCCCAAGTGCCTGTTAGAACTGGGTCCCTAAAGGACTGTGGGAGGATTAGGCCTTGTAGATCCTCCCAACAGGCTGGTGGCCTCCAGACAAGGGCCCAAAAGAAGGTATGGCTCAGCACTATCTCTCCTCCCCACACACATTCTAGCACTTGTACAGCCAACTAAATACACACAGACCATGGCCTCACTATCTGGTACGCAGGCATGCACACACATCTGTATGCACAGGTTCACAGTCAGGCATGTAGATGCACATACAGCCTCACTGTGGGTGAGTACATACACACCCTCCCAGTGAAGTGACATAACATTCAATCTGCTAGTTGTGTGCTGGATGGTACAGGCACACAATCACACACACACACACACACAAACTCTGTCAGAAGTGAATACATATACAACCTCTCTGTAGGCTTACACTACTGAACACACACTGCACAAGCTTTTCCACCCGTACATACAAACCTCTACATCAGATACATGCACAAACTCTCAGCCTGTCAGGCAAACATGCACTCAAAACCTGTTAGGTGCACACACACACCCTTACAATCTCTCTGACGGCGTGTGCAAACACACATGTAAGTGCACATACTCAACCTGTCAGACGCTCAGCACACTCACAACCTCTCTGTTAAGTGCACACACACCCTTTCCTAAGGCTCTGTTAGGTGCACACATAAAACCTACCCGGGCACACACACGATCGATCACAACTTCTCTGCCAGCGCATGCACACGCACACTAGCTCAGTCGGCACACGCACACTCTGCTCCAGGCGCATCCCACACCCACGCACCCTCCCCCAGACCGGTGCCGGCGAACACAGTGAACTCCGGCAGCGCGGGTGTGCACACGCCTCCCACCACAGCCGCCCGCGCCCCTCCTCACCTTTCTCGCCCGCGCCAGGCGCCCGGCCCTCGTCTTCTTTGGGGTTGGTCACCTGGGTGATGATGGCCGGGCCGTCCATGGGTGCGCGGCGCGGCGGCCGCCCGCAGGCCCGGCCCCCCGCAAGCCAGGCGCGCGGGGGCGCGGCGCGGGGGGCGCGGGGGGGCGCTCGCCGCCGCCGCCTGGGCGCGCCCGCCGCCCGGCCCCGCGCTCTGGGAGAGGCGGCCGGGGCCCGCGCCCCAGCTCCCGCCGCCGCCGCCGCCGCCGCCGCCGCTGGGTTGGAACGGCTGCCGCCTCGTCACCATGAACCCCGGAGCCGCGCCCGGGAGAGCCGCGCACGAGGAGGCGGAGCGGGAGGCCCGGCGCCGCGGGAAGCGGGAGCGGGCGGGCGGCCGAGAGGGAAGGAGCGAGCGAGGAGCGAGGGCGGGCAGGAGGGAGGGAACGAGGGAGGAAGGGAGGGAAGGAAGGAGGGCGGGCGGGTGGGTGTGTCCCGGCCCGGGGACCGGCCTCCACCGCCGCCGCCCGCCCGGGGGGAGAGGGGCGCAGGGCGGAGACGCGGGCGGTGAGCGGAGGCGGGAGGGGGCGTCCGCGCGCAGGTGGTGGGGTCTGGGGCAGATGGGTGGGGCGCAGGCTTGGAGTGCGGGCGCGCCAGAGGGGTTCTGGGGTGGGTGCCTGGGGACCTGGGGAAACCAGCGGAGTGAGGGCTGGGAGATGAGCCTGGGGCAGATGCGTGGGACGAGGGGCGTGGGGGTGGACGAGCAGAGGCCCGCCGGTGTGTGGGTGGCGCTCGGCGCGGTGTGGGGGCCCTGGGCTGAGGCGGAATCGCGAGGAGGCAGGAGCAAGGGGACCCGAGAAAGGTGTTTTCCCGCACAAGGCCGGAGTCTGGTAGACGTGTGGGATCGCTAGGGGATACTAGGTGAGGGGCTTCCTGGCACGGTAACCGACCCGCCAGGTGCATGGGTGCGGAGGCCCGGGCTGCACGGCGGGGGTCCTTTACACCTAGGCGGCCCGCGTAGGGGTGCGAGCGGGACTCTGGGACGAAGAACTGCAGGGAAGTGCGGGGAAGTTTCGGAGAGACCCGGGGGTGACGTGGGGGTGGCGGAGGGGTCCCCAGATGCGAAGGCGAGGAATGGTCCGCCTGGAAGTCTGTAGACTCGGCATGGGGCATGCGGGCGCGGGCAGAACCCGCTTGCGGGACGGCAGGTCTTCGAGGACCAACCACCTGGCACGTGGGGGCGTCGACACCGAGGAGACCTGGGCAATGGGCATTTCCGGGTGATCCGCAGCTAGGTGGTCTGGGGACCCTGTCGAGGGCTGAAGAGTGAAAAAGGGCCTCTAGTGGCCCGCGCAGAGCAAGGACGGTGCACGGTCAGGATCGGGGCGACGGCCACAAAGTGCACATGACAGGAAAGCGCCTCCTTCGCCTCGGAGGGTCTTATCCCTTTGGCACCCGCGCATTCTCCTTCCAACTTGCAGGCCCCATTCACCGCCCAGAAAGCCAGTGGGCGGGGCAGTGCTGCAGGAGGGCGGGTGGTGTGTGTGAGGGGGGTGCGCTCTCGCTCACTCTCCACCAATCAAGAGAGCTTGGGCCGGCCGGCGGAGCGTGACGTAGGTGGGCGGTGCTGAGTGGGCGGCCTGGCAGAAAACTCCAGGTCTCGCCCGCTGCCTTGAGCGCGCGCTTTGGGCCTTGCGGGCAAGTCCCTCGCGAGCCCCAGGGCTTTCAACAGGCTAGGCTGAGAGGACCATTCTAAATTTTCCGCATCCCCGGAGCCTTGATCTGGATGCGGTCAGGTCGTGTGCTCCGCCGGGGAGACCAGTGAGCCTTCCCAAACTTTTAACACTTCCTGAAATGATTCTGCTGGAGGTCAGTCCAAAGACCTCACTGGCCTCTCTGGAGAGAGACCTGGGAGAGGGCTGCAGAGATTAGGCAGGTAGGAAAGCACTGAAGCAGACCTGCCGTAAAAGGTAATTGTTAAGCAAGAGATGGGTTTTTTGCCCTCAAATCCAAGACCACAAGTGGCATTCTGGCATTGTACATGGAAGTGGGGATGGAGGGCTGGTGCCAATTGCCGTTGAGGTTATGCTCACCCATGAGTTGCTGTTCTTGTACGGACAACTTTGGGACCCAGTGAATAGCTTGGGACAGCTGAGCCAAGAAGATTGAAATGCCTTTTGGTTAGGAAGGCAAGCCTAGGGCATGACCTCGCTAACCTTCCCAATTACAAACTGGATTAGTGCCAGGGCACCCAGGACTTCCTTGTCTCAGCTTTTGATGCCCTTTAGGTTTGTTATGAGGGTATGGCTGGCCATGTGGCCTGGTGAACTCAGATGTCCTCTGAATTCAACTAAAAAAGACTATTGAATTCTTAGCAGTTAGAAGGGGATCTTACAGAGATAGGTGTTTGGGGAGGGTCTGGAGATACAGTTCTACAAGTTTTGGTATATCACCACAGAGATCGTAATCTGCTGTCTGGTTGATGAAGCATCCCAAATAGTCAGTCAGCAAGGGTCAGCTGATGGGAGCACTGAGACTCACTGTTCACGTGGATAAGTCTAGTATTCCTTTGGAAGCAGGTGGGTGAAGGTACTTCCAAAGGTTCTGTTTACTTCACTGAGGGTAGGAAGGAAAGCAACACTCTTTAGGGGTACAGGGCCACAGGAAGTGAGTTTCACATGTAGTCTTTATGGTTTGGCCTCTTTTGTAGCAGTGACTCTGGGGGACCCTTTAGTAACAATTTTCCCTCACCTGCAACCTCCACCATCCTCAGCTTCCTGAGATCACCTCCCCAAAGAACCCCTACTTTCATCTCAGTCTTATGCAGGAAAACAGCTTTTTAAGCCCTTGTTCCTTTCCATATGCTTCATTTAAAATTTCAATTTATTATTTTATAAATATTAATAGAAATCAAAGAAAAATGTTACCCCCAATCTTATCCTATCCTTAAATCAATCTTCATTTTCCTCCATTTCCCCTGTCCTTATCTGTGCGCTGACTAAATTTTTATGTAGCCATAAAAAGTGTTTAAAATTCTAAGGTTAGCATTTTTCCATATAGTGATATACTCGTCGTGTTATTATAAACGATTGCATAATACCTTATTAAAAGGGTCTTAGATAACCCAGTATCTTGGTTTTACATGTGAAGGAAGGTATTAAAGTAGAGAGTAGAGAGACTGTTGTGGAGGTACTAGGGTAAGGATTGAGTGATGTTGCCCCTGAGGAAAGAACACTGGACATTGGGATCAAAGTCTGAAATGGCTGAGTTTAGGGTTTTGGTGATGGATAGGGCTTAGATCAAGCAAAGCCTTATACACCAGGAAACATATTTGGGCTTGATTTAGGGAGCGGGGGATGGAAATGATATAATCAGACATGTGTTTAGAAAATTCCTGCAGATTAACAGAGTGGGTTGGGACAATGCAAGAGACAGGGAAACACAAAAGATGCTGCATTAATATATAAAGGAGATGGTGGCGTTCGTGGGATGGCGAGGGCTGGATAGACTCCAGATACATTTTGAAGGGAAGATGAACAAGTCTTGCCTACGAATTGGGTTTGTGGAATAAGGGATGAAGAAGGAGGAAATGGCTTGGGCAGAGTTGAGGATCCTCTGAGATGCTCACTGCATCTGTCACTTCCAGACTGCTCCTGTCTACCCTCCATATTTGAATTTCTCCTCCATGCTGTTTCTTTTTTTTTTTTCCATCTGCTATATTTTCTTTAATTAAGTACAAAGACCTCTACTCTCTAGGCATGTCACCTAAAGATCATTTATTTCACTCACTGCTCTGTTTGGCCACCAGTCTCTTCAGCAATGGTGAGGTAGATTCTTTTTCCTTGGGGAAGAGAAATCCATGGTTTGTTGTCTTTTCCAATAACAAAAATGTTGGAGAACTGGGTGGCAAAGTTGTTGCCATTGGCATCTTTCACATGAACTACTTCAAAAGAGCCAGGATGAGCCAAGTGTGGTGGTGCAAGCCTGTAATCCCGGCAATTTGGGAGGCTGAGACAGGAGGATCACGAGTTCAAAGCCAGCCTCAGCAACAACTAGGTGCTAAGCAACTCAGTGAGACCCTGTCTCTACATAAAACACGAAATAGGGCTGGGGATGTGGCTCAAAGGTCGAGTACCCCTGAGTTCAATCTCTGGTACCAAAAAAAAAAAAAAAAGCCAGAATGTCTCTCTCTGTTGGCAATCACACCAATTCTTCCCAACTTAGCACCTCTGGTCACCATACTCAGGTTACCAGTGTAAAACTTGATGAAATCAGTAATCTTGCTAGTCTCCAAATCAATCTGAATGGTGTCATTCACCTTGATTAGGGAATCAGGGTAGTGAATGTTTCGAGAATCTTGAGTCACCAGGAGAGGGATTCCTTCTGTGCCCACAAAGATCTTTCTCACTTTGCACAACTTGTACTTGGCCTCCTCAGGTGTAATACGATGAATAGCAAAATGACCCTTGGTGTCATAGATCAGATGGAAACTCTCTCCAGTCTTACAATGTTGATGGCATCCATAAAACCAGTGAGGTAGGTTATATCAGTTCAGACTTTGCCATCAATCTTAATGAAGTACTGCATGCAAATCTTTTTTACTTCATCTCCTGTCAGGGCATACTTAAGTCTTTTCCTTAGAAAAATAATGAGAGGAATTCATTCTCTCAGCTTGTGGGGACCAGTGGATGGACAAGGAGCAAATACACCAGACAGTTTATCCAGCATCCAATGCTTTGGAGCTGCTACCTACCCGCTGCTTCAGATGCTTCTTGGGACCACGAGCCATGGCTGCTATAGGCACGGAAAGAGGCCTGCCTTCTTCCGGTGTACTCCATGCTGTTTCTTGATCTGCTTTGTCTCTTATCTTTTGTGTGTCTGCTACTCTGTCTCTAGGTCTCTGTTTTTCTAACTAGCTTTACTAGACTATCTAGCTGGCTCAGTCTTCCCAGCTCCTTTCAAGAGCTGGGCCTGAGGGCAGCAGGTCTCCTGCTGGGAAAGGAGGGAAGGAGGATCTGGGCAGAGACTCTTGGTGGCTAGTCAAGTGGACACACAACAGAGCCTGCCCACAGGTCTCTGTCTTGGGGTCACTTTGGGACCTGGATGAGGTTTCTGCAGTCAGTCCCAGAGAGGCCTCCTCTAGCCTAGGCAGGCCAAGCCACACCCACACCAAGTATGCATCTGGTGCCTTCAGTGTGCCAGGCTTGGGCCAAATACAGTGGACAAAGCACTGCAAGGGGCCCACAGCCTAGTGGAGGAGGCAGAGGAATAACCAGTGGGCAATAAAGTAGACCTGATTTATTGTCCTGGCAGTCCAGGGAGTTACCTAGAGGAGATGATGCTAAGAATCCTTTTCAGAGGTCTCAATGTTCCCAGTGAGAGGACTTTTTCATCCAGAGTCTACAGAGAAGTCTGCATCAAGGAGCAGTAGGACATGACAGCCCAAGGCCTAGCTGACTTTGGCCCAGCTGACTTTAACCTGCATAATATGGAGCCCCTGATGATTTCCTGAGCAAGGAACAGATACTACTTAAGAAATGAGAGCAGATCTGTGGGTTGAAGTAAAGACTCAAACCAGTTAAGCAACAGTGAGGATGCTCATGTGACCAAAAAATGGTTACATGCCAGGCTGGAGTGGTCTGGAAGCAGTATACCTGGAACAAGGAAGTAGCAGTCCTTGGGTGGGTGAGTGAGGGGTGAGCAATGAACTCCAGCTGGACCAGGAAGATCGAAGTGTTGCTAGGAAACCAGAGGGCATCTTATATCCCAAAACACCTAGTCTTCCCACTCAGGATACCCTAGGACATCGTCCCTAAGGGGTCTCCAACAGCTGTTCCTTTTGCCCTTGACAGCCTTGTTTCTTCAGTATCCTAATCCTTCCTTACCAATACCAGCCCTCACCATCACATATGGATTCTTTCAATCAAATGCCTATGTCCACTGACACCTGGGGCGTCCTGTTTATCTTCTCCTTCTATCTTTGTCCCCAGGGATGTCATCCAACTGTCTCTGGGTCTTACACAAGTGTACAGCATCCTTCCCACCCACTGATACTTCCAAAAACAGGCCCTCAAACGCGGCAGTGTTCCAGCGCGTACATCCTGCCCCCTGGTGGCTACCATGTTGTAAGGTCGTTTTCGTGTTTAGCTGGATATGGAAAAAGACTTGTCTACCTGCCAGCTCTTTGGGGTATGTCATAGCCAGAGTGGGTCCAGTCATAATTCCCACTCCACTCAGCTGGCATGATTTGCACATTTTGTCAGTTTTCCCCAGGGTATTAACAGAAAAGCCCTCAGGAATGTGAGGACTGGTATGCTTGTCTGGAAGGTTAGAGAGCAGGGGACCTGGAGTGATGTGCCCCACTTGGCAGCCTGTCTTGGAAGAGGGAGTTGAAAAGGAAGAGTGGATGCTGGCTGCTGGCAAAGGAGAAAAGGGCAGCCAGCCAGAACTCCTGAGCACTGAGGGAAAAGGACATTCGGTCTAAAGTTGGTGGTTACAAAACGTTAGCCCTTGGGGCTGAGATGGAACATTTTCAGGGTACCCAAAAACCCAAGAAGACTCTCTGGAGACTATGCCTTTCTTGTTCCCATGACCTCTAAAATTCCAGACTTGCCCTACGCACAGAGTTTTTGTGCAAAAAGGAGCACAGTCCTGGACTCAGCCCCAGTGGCCCAGCGTTTGGGTCCCACCCTGAAACCTTATCACAAAGGAGTAGCCCCTGGAGCATTGTTGGAAGGCCCTGTGTGCCCTCCTTCAAGAAATGGCTTTATCTCTTGAAAGAGCAGAGTCTTCAGTTGTGAGCCCCTTGACGTGGGACCTCACACTTTTAGCCCCCATATGGATTGTCCCTTAATGCCTCCTACATATCTCAGGTACCAGCTATCACCTGGCCAGGCTGAAAGAGGCTATTCTTGCTTGCTACTAACATCTATGGCCTCTCTCACCCAGACTTCCCAGGTCCTGGGCTCTGGCTCAGTCATAGGTTCCCAGTCTATGCCTATGTAGGCTGTACTAGAGCAGAAGTAGACAGAGCAGATATGGCCAAAGTTTGCAGTGTGAGTTCTATACTGCCCGTCATTCCCAGGCTGCTGATAAAGAGCAACCATAGTGCTGTGTGTGTCTGTGTGTGTGTGTGTTTGTACATGCGCACAGCTCCAGCTGGGAAGGCTGCTGTCTTCTCAAGTCATTTATAGTACCAGCTTTAACAGGAGGCTGCCTATGGCAGCACCTCCCACTGGCATCATTCACATGGATGGTGCCCTGGCCAGGCATATCTGGCCTCAGACATACATCTTGGCACATGCGGCTACATTCTCAGTTGTACACAGTCTCATATACACATTAGGACACAAGGCCCACGTGACAAGGTCGAGTCTGCCCAAGCAGGTTTCTCTGTGTTGGCACTGCTTATTTCCCTCCCCATCTTACCATGTGGCATACCTGACAAGCACTACCCTATCCCTTCAGCCTCCTGCCCTCCTGATTCTGGACAGGCTGTCAGAGCTCCTCCATGTGCATGAGCACAAGAGAGAGCAAGGGGGCCTCTGAAGGCAATGTCTGCTTTTCACCAGGACTTCCCAGGCAGTCTAGGGAGACAGGGCTAGGCCTCTGGGGATGTCCCCTTCCTGCCTGCCCACTTTCTCTCACACACAACAATCCTTTTGTGGTTTCTCCCAACACACACACTCAGGTACCCCTAGGCACACTGTCTATCTCTTGATTCTTACTTGGGTCTCTTAATCCCAATACACAGACACTGCCTCCTCAGTCTGGCTCTGATCTTACTGTGGCCTTAGGAGGTACTCCCTGTGATCCACAGCTGAGTGTTGGCTGAAATGGGTTGAGAAGGAGGATGGGTTAAGAATGCAGAACTGAGGAGGCTCTACCTTAGTTCAAACAGGCAACAGGCAAGCAGCTTCCTCTCTCTGGGCCTTGCTTCTCTAGGCAGGATCATGCAGATGTCGCCCAGAGGCCTGTGGGAATAGTGCAGACCAGAAGAGGCATCTGCCCTGTTTTGAACCTGGAGATGAGACTGAGGAATTCAAATTTATGGACATTGTAGAACCATTAAAAATTATTTTTAGGTGTGGACGTGGTGGCACATGACTGTAATCCCAGCAACTCAGGAGGCTAAGGCAGGAAGATTGTGAGTTCAAAGCCAGCTTCAGCAATAAAGCAAGGCCCAAAACAACTTGGGTGAGACCCTGTCTCAAAAAATAAAAAGGGCTGTAGATGTAGCTCAGTGATTAAGCACTCCTGGGTTCAATCCCTGGTACCAAAAATATGTATATATGTATTTTCGAAAATATTAAAAACAGTATTTTGGAGAAATGAAGATACTAGCCACCTGGAATTGGCTAGACCTTAAGAGTTCCCAAGGCTCTTTAATGTCTACTGTCTATGAGTTCCTGATAATGTTTTTTAAAATATTTTTTAGATGTTGATGGACCTTTATTTTATTCATTCATTTATATGTGGTGCTGAGAATCGAACCCAGTGCCTCACGCATGCGAGGCAAGCGCTCTACCACTGAGCCACAACCCCAGCCCCTCCTGATAACTATTGATAAGAGAAATAAAGGGAAGTGTGGCACCCATCTGCCAGCTTATTGTACACCAAGCTCTGGCTGAGTACTATGTGTTCCCCAAAGGTGAGAGGCCTTCTTGGCTGCAAGGAATGGAGACTTGGGGAAGGACCAGTATGAGGGTCCTGCAGCTGGGGTCTCTGCCCATCCAAGGCCTCCCAGCAACCCAGCATAGACTATGGAGAAACCTACCACCTCCACCTATCAGGCTTCAGGATGACCAGCCCCCCCCCCCCCAGCTGAGCTCCAGAAACTGGGTCATTCAGGGCCAGGGCCACTCCGGGCCAGAATTTCTGGTACTCCAGACAAGTCATTTGTCATGAATGTGACACAGCTGCATCTCACATCACTGCTTCTCTTTTGGTCGACCATTTATCTTCCTGTTAGCAGCTCAGTAATTTTCCTGCTTTATATTCTGGAGAGAGAGAAAATTAGTTTGGCTAAGTTCATTACCATTTTTCAAGTTATTATGGATGTGCAAAAAAATCATCCCAAAACTTAGTGCCTTTAAAAAAAGCAAAACTATTTATATACCTCTGAGCTTGCAATTTGGGCAGAGCTTGGTGGCGATAGTTCATCCTGCTCACCTGTGATGCTGCAAGCGTCTGAAACCTTACTTTCTCACATGCCACAGGTAATGCTGGCTCTTGGCTGAGACCTTTGGATGTTGGCTGGGACACCTACAAATGATTGTATTTAGCCAAATCTTATTTTTCATACGCTGATGTTTTTAACATCTTGCAAGTCTTGCTGACCTTGGAGGTACTATCCCTTCCAGAGATGATTCCTAGCAAACAACTCACCTGTTAGGGTGTCTTTCATATGAAAAGCAACCAATCCAGAGCTCACACTGAAACCACCTCCTTCATCAAGCAATTATGTTCCAGGGACTCTTGTTTTCTTATCCTAGATACCCCAGGACTGGATACCAGACAATTTGGGACAACCTCTATGCCCCAGAGCTGCTGAAATGATTTAAACTTGCAAATCCTGAATCTGTGTACCCTCTTACCTGTTTCTACCTGTGGAACTGCAACAAAGCCTCTTACCCTGGTTTCCTTCTCTGGCTTCTGGACCAATCCTGATACTTCCTTTCTAGGAGGCGTCATGGTATGATGTGCCCTCTTCTTTCAGGATCCATGCGTGTAATACACTGTCTCTTCAGTGTCTCCTAGTCTGCTGTTGCCTTCACCAGATCTGAATAATAATAATAAACACTATGTTTTTAAATAGTGGTTTCTCTAGTGACCTGAGCTTCCTCATATGGTGGCTGAGTTTCAAGGTGAGTGTCCTCTGAGCAAGAGTCCCAAGTGGAAGCCAAATCACATCTTATAATCAAGGCTCAGAAATCACTCAACATCATTTCTGTTTTATTCTGTGCACCCAAACAATCACAAACCTAGGTTCAAGGGGAGGAGAAATGGCCTCCACCTCCTGAAGGGGTGTGGTGAGGAGTTGGAAGAGCATGTTAATTGAAATATTGTGGTCAGTTTTGGAAAATACAGTCCAGTTCTCTACTGTCATCCTCTCTGGACAGAGCTCTTTATGCCAGCCCATCTCAGGGATCACTGGCCAGTGGTGGTTGGGCTGGTTACAAATTAGGTGTCTAATATGATCCCCAGTGTTGCTCTAAGACATGACCAAGAAGGGTTCATTCAAGCCCTTGTCCTGCTGTCCTCTTCTTCATGGGATGAGGAATTTGCAGAATACTATGTGAAGTTGGTGCAGCCACAGTCCTGTTACAGAACGCACTTTGGGTACCCAGACCCTAGAAGCTCCTATCCAAACAGTTCTGAACCCACATATAAGAGTGACCCCCTTCACCAGATCTGTTTCTTGAGGGCAAGCCATACTAATGATGAGGAAAGGTGAAAGGGTGGCTATTCTTAGGGTGGAATGGGGTGCGGATGCAGCTTGAACATACTTGCTATGGAAGATCCTACCTGCGTGAGCCGAGACCCACGTGTCAGGGAGAGGGGAGGCAGGTGGTGAATCAGGAACTGGGCCTGCTGCTCTCTCTGCTGTCTTCCAGTATAGCACTCTTAAGAAGTCTGATCATTTTAAATTTGAACTTGGTCTTTCAGCCTCATTAGATTAGATGGGGAGGAGAAACCACTTTGTTCTCTCATGCCCCAAATGACAGAGGTAGTCCAATTAGCTGTGGGAAAATGGGAGTATAGAAAGGATGCCCCTCCACCCCCCTGTTTTGGATAGATCCTAAGGTAGCTGGAGATGTGTACAGCCCTGTCATGGGACTCAGTCTTCAGGACCTCTCTGTGAGACAGAGATGAATAATGACATTTTATAGATAAGGACAGGCTTAGTGAGGTTAAGTGGCTTGCTCAGTCACACAGCTGGAGTGTGGAGATTAGATGGCAATGACTGCCCTCATATTTGGGCCTCCTTTCTGTCTAGGAATCAGCTGCTCAAGATTACAGGCAGGTCTTCGGCTGGGAGACTTTCCAGATCTTGACTCTCAGCTCCTGCCACTATTGTACATTGTGTTTAAGTAGGATGGCTTAGAAAAGGATTTTACTAGATTTATTTGAAGGGATGGCATTGATAAAAATCTAGAAAATTACTCTGGGATAAACATAATAATAACACCCCTCAACCTGAGTAGAGATGTATTTAATTGGGGTGAGTAGCACATGACTGGGCTGAGATGGGTACTTTTACTGCATCCTGAAAAAGCAGGCCTGTGATCCAGAATCTAGTATATGTGTGCTCATGGGCCTCCGTATCTTCAGGAAGCAAAACTCTCGAACTTTATACTGCATATTTGTTGAATTGTTCCCAGAGAAATATGAAGAGAGAGATCTGACAAGAGATTAAGACAGGCTCAAAGTTATATCCATTGTGCTGCTCAGTTCTTTGCATTTGCCTTTCCCCCTGTCAGGAATGCCCTTCCCTGCCTCCCAAGGCCTGGATCATCAGGGAGCCTCCTATACTGAGTTTAATATTCCTGGTCTGTGCTCCCCTTGGACTATGCACTTGTTAATAAGTAGGAAAGAGCGAATGAAGGCTGGGAAGGGGGAGGTAGCATGAATGTTCCCTAGATCAGTCTGCAAACTGATTTAACACCTTCTGGCTTTGGCAGATTGGGCTGCATGCGCAGAGGTAACCTCAAGCTGCACAGGGGCCCTGAAGGAGGCTCTGCTACTCACCTGGGTTTTCCTTCCTCCTCAAAGGCTTGATATGCCAAGAACAACATTTCCCTTTTCAATAATAAAAACCACTTTCCTTCCTTCATAACTTCATTCATTCACTTTGTAAGTTAAAGTTCCTTTTTCTCCTTTATTTACATAAACTTTTTTTTCTTCAATAGTGAGGCTCTGAAAGATTAGGAGATACCTCTCTAGTACTGTGTGTGTCTGAGACCAGAAACCAGGAGGGCATATTGCTTGCACCTTTCCAAGGCAGCTAATGAAATGCAGGCCTTCCGCGGGGGAAGACTGTCTGGACCACAGCCGCTTGTTTTCATCCCTGAGGACTTGGAGCTGCCTTCAGATTTCAACTGCTTTATTGTCGGATTGATTATTTATATAAGAGCTGTCTCTGCTTCCTCACTGATGCTAGGCTAGTTTAAAAGTTCCAGATGCAGCAAAGCATGCACTGGCAATAGTTGTTATCAGCACAACTGCTTAAGATCAAATCAAGAAAACAGAGACTGCAACTGAAGCAAAATGCAGCCCAGCAACCTGTGCTAATGGCAGACACAATTTGTCATTGTTCTTATTGTTTTTGCCTATATGGTGCAGAATCTCACAAAGTTTTATTGTCATTCTTTGTTGTCTATTTGCAGTGCTGGGATAGAACCCAGAGCCTCAGACATGCTAGGCATGCACTCTACCCATGAGCCACACCCTTCACCCCCAATGGAAACATTATGAAAATAAAGAATTTCTATAAACTTTAACTAGATTCCCCAAATACCAATTTTTATTCCCTCAGATTATTATTTAAACTGAGAATAAGCTGTGGACTTACCTTAAATACTTCAAATTTTCCTAAGACACAAAATTAGCCTTTTATATAACCACAATGCAATGATCAAATCAGGAAATTTGTGCAGTTTGATTATCTAATCTATAGATCATATTTCTATTTCACCAATTGACCTACTCTGTCCCTTAAAGCAATAGAGAAAATTTATTTTTTGTGGTTTAGGATCCAATGAGAGATTATGTCACCAAGTTTCTTTGGTTTCTTTTAATCCGTATTATTATTATTGTTTATTGTTATTATTATTATTTTGTCTTCATGATTTTGACAGTTTTGAAAACTACAAGCTAGTTATTTTGTAGAATATCCCTTAGTATGGGTTTGTCCATTGTTTCCTCAATCTCATGATCAGATTGAGGTGGTACATTTGGTCACAGACACTCAACAAGTGGTGTGTCCTCCTCACCAGTGTGTGATCTGAGGAGGCATATGTGTAGCTGTGTGGCACTATTGGTGATAATTAACTTTGATCACTTGGTTAAGGCACTGTCTTTAAGGTTTCTACACTGCAAATTCTGTCCCTGTGTATTCTTTTTAGCTAAAAGGTATTTTTGTAGGCATGGGGGAGGTACTTTGAGATCTTATTATTCTTGCCTGAATCACTTATTGTTACCAGACTGACCCAGTTTGGTCAGAATTGGATCAACTTGGCTTTAGAATGCTTTTGGAGAATCCCCTTTCTTCTTTGAGTTCATCCTTACTCTCTGCTATGAGATGCTCCAAGCTCGTATTGTCCTTTCCTATACTAACTCTGGAATTAGTCATTTCTCCAAGGAGTCTTGGTTCTATTTGGTGGAGAATGGTATTTAGAAATCAAGATCTGGGTACTGGATGTGCTCATTGCTACCGCAATATCATTCATTCTAGGCTCACTTGATGGATACAGCTATGTAAATTTATATCTCATCTATCTGTATCAATGCATCTGTCTACATCTCTATTAACCAATCATCTATCTATACTCACCAGCTAAAACTGTGAATTTATAAAGACACCTCAGATTCCTATGCCCAAACAATGTGATTCATTAGCTACCCCTTTGCCATATTTGTAACTCACTTCTGATAGTGAGAAACTGATCCCATTATCTATGGTATATTATTTATATATGTACATATACTCAGTCTTACAATCTCCAGAAAGTAGTTTCAGAATTGCTCACTCATTCTTCTACATAACAAAAATAAATCCAAAAAAACTCAACTTGCCTTTCGTCAAAATGATTTATTCAAATGTTATTTGGTTTCATTATTCCATCCCTAAATTAGGGTAACTTTTTTCTGTTTATATTCTAGTTTAGTCCCCCCGCTATTCTGTTGATGATTAATTTTTAGCTAATACCAACATGATTCCACAAGTGAGAGCTACCCAGAAAGGTATTCCCAAAGAAATGTTGCCCTTGTACCTTAGCCTCAACCCCACCATCCTCTCTACCCTGCTTCTACCCGACCACTTCAGGTAACCAGTCTCATTAGTTTTTGATTTATCTTTCCTGTGTTTTATTTTGTTGTTGCTGTTCTTATTTCTCATATAAAAGGTAGTATACAATAGATATGCACTTGTGCCTTTTTCACTTAACAAGATAGCCTGCAAATCACTCTATTTCAGTTCAGAGGGATTTTCCTCTTTCTCTTTACCATTGCATAGCACATACTCCACTGTGTGGATTACCATATTTTATTCAACCACCCTTCCATGTATGACATTTAGTTTGTTTATCAAATTTTACATTAAAAACAATGCTGCAATAACTACTTTCTATGTTGTTGGAAGAGGATTTAAGGGTAAATTTCTCGATAACTGGGCCAAAAAGTCAACACTTTGGCTGGGTTTGTGGCTTGGTGGTAGAGCACTTGCCTTAGCATATGTGAGGCATTGGGTTTGATCCTCAGCACCACATATAAAATAAAGAGAGAAAGGTATCATGTCCATCTACACCTCAAAATACTAATATATATATATACATATATACATATATATATGTATATATATATATATTTTTTAAAGGTCAACACATGTATCTTAGCTAGGAATTGCCTTTCCTCCAGACAGGGTCTATGGAGTGGTATTTCCATAAGCCCCATAGAAGAGTGCCACTTTCTTCACATCCTGGTTACCAATAGAATGTGTTTTTATGTTAAATTTTTTGCCAGTCTCCTAGGAAAAAGTGATATCTCAGCATAGTTTAAATTTGTATTTCTCTTGTAATGTAAGTTGAACCTTTTTAAAAAAATAGATTTAAGCCAACTTTAATCTTTTTTAGTGAACTACTTCATGTTGTTTGCCTATTTTTCTATTGTTTTTGAAATCTCACCTCTTCCATTTTTGAAAGTTTTTTCTATATTAACAATTTTGGCCCTTTATCTGTAACATAGACTGAAAATATCTTCTTCCATTTTGTCATTTGACTTTTGGTTTTGTGTATAGTATATTTTGCCAAGGAAAAAATGTTTTAGTTTTTTTTTGTAGTTAAATTAATCTGTTCCTTTACTGCTATTAGATTTTGACCCATAGTTAAAAAGCCTTTCTCTATACCCAGATTTTGCAGGAATCCATCCGTGTTTTCTTCTAGAACTTATATGTTTTTTTCTTTTACAGTTAGATCTCTGTTCCATTTGGAGTTTATTCTCTTGTAAGTAAGTTATGAGGTATGAATCTGGTTTGGTCTGTTCCATGGCTACCCACTGTCCCAGCACCACTTATTAGAGTCAGTCTTTGAGATTGCTACCTTTATTGTATGCTAATGTTCCATATGTACTTGGGTTGATCTCCAGACTTCTTATTTTGTTCTGCTGCTCTGTCTATTCATGAACCAATACCATACTGTTTTAATTATAGAGGGCTTATACTATGTTTTAATATATAGTAGAGCTGATCTTCTATCACCACGGTAGCTTTACTTTTTCCCCTCAGTATTTTTGTAAATATTCTTGCATGTTTATTTTACCCTACAAACTGTATTATCACTGGTAGTGTGAAACTCCAAATCATGTACAACCACAAGAATGGGATCCTAATTAGAATAAGTTATACTCCATGTGTGTATAATATGTCAAAATATATTCTACTGTCATGTGTATCTAAAAAGAACAAATAAAAAACTGTAGTATTAACTTGTCTATGCTATTTTAAAAAATAATTTGTCCTTGAAGTGTTTTTAAATTTTTAAATTAATTTCCAACATTTATAATGGGAGAGATATCACATGAAAATCTGGATTTCTGTTTTTTCTTGAAAATTAAGAAGATCTATCAACACAGGACTTTTCTCTCCACATGAACTAATAGTGTGGAGCCAGTAGCAGCTACAGGCCTCATATGGGCCTTGTGTCTCCTCTCCTCCTGCCCCTCTGACCTCTCACTCTGACCCTCACACATTTAAGGTCCCTCATGGCATCTGAGTTGGTGACACTGTTTTAGATGATCAGGAAAGAATACCTCATGCCCTCCTTTACTCCTCCATCTCTTTGTCTCACAATACAGATGTTATAAAGGGGATTTGTGTAAGATTTGTTCACTGCTGTATCTCCAGGGCCTAAGAAGAGGGCATGGGGCATAGTTGGCACTAGGTCAGTATTTGTTCAATGGATCAAAGTTTATAGATAGGAAACAAGTAATGGTCAAAATGTATTCTATATCTATAAAGCCACTGAAAATAGAACCAGCGTCCTGGTTCATCAAATAGAACCAGAACACTATGGGTGGGAGTAAGTCAGTATAGCCCTTAGAGAGGGCATTATCTGTCAAAATTACAAATGTATCAACCAGTTGTCTTCCAAGTTCCATTTCTAGAAATTAATCCTAAACTATGTTTGCACTCAGGCAAAAGGACAATGTACAGCATTAGTAATTGAAGTAGTAAGAAAAAATTGGAAAGAACATAAATTTCCCTCAAAAGGAGGCTGATTGCATAAATTATGGTTTATCCGGATAGTAGAACAATAGAATATTATAGTTGTGAAAAAGAATAAGGATGCTTCCTATGCATTAAGAGGGCAAAACACAAAGTAATCATAGGCTACTTTTTGTGTATAAAATGAAAACAGACAAAAAATCCATATCATATTTGCTTGTAAGTACATAAAGAAAATCTGGATGCACTCATAGGAAACAATAAAGAGAGCTGGGGTGTAGCTCAGTAGTAGGGTGCCTGTTTGGCACACATGAGATGCTGGGCTCAATGACCAGCACCTGCACACAAAGGAAACAATAGGGAGAGTGGATGATGAAGAAACTGGGCAGATGGAGACAGAGTGGGAGGGAGAATTCCAACTCTCACTCTTTCCATGGTTCTGTGGAGTAGGCTTTAAACCAAATATATATGCACACACATACTGTATAAAAACAAATACACCTATAACCACTGTTAAAGTGACACCAGAAGAAGCCATCAAACTCTGGAGACCACAACTATCCAGCTAGGACACTATAAACAACTGGATGATGGAGACTCCAGATCACTCACTGGAATGTTCATCCACTCATGCTAGAAGATGATATACTGTGCTTGCTAATTCTATCTGGACAAAAAAGACAATGAAATATGTTTCCACTCCTATTATCTTGCATCAGATAATCCCAGAGAGCACTTTGCAAATTGACAGTTAATAAACTGCTTCACACAGTGGAGAGAGAGAGCAGACTCCAAGATGGAATGGTGATACCCATGCCACAGGGGATAGCCCTCCAGATGCTTTATGATAATAAAGTGAAATATCCAACAAGTGAAAACTGTACAATTTAGCAAAGAAATAATTTATCAAGGAACTATAATTCTAGAATGATAGAAAGCAAGGTTTTCTAAACTATTGAAATGCAAATTCAAGAAACCTAAAGAGAATATGTTGTACAGAGTCTAGCACATGGCATATGACGAATGTAAAATAAATAAAAAATGTATTAAACAGAGTGCTATTACTCAAATAAATTAAGTAGATGGATTTCTGTCATAGCATATATAAAATATTTTAAATTGGATAGCTCAGAGAATAATAAGAATAAATACTGTGACAGATAACATTTTTGGATGTGTATATGTCTCAATAACTTTTGTGATCTTTTGCAACTTATCATTTAAATTTTTCTGCGATTGCAATAGTTTGTTTGGTGTTACTAGCTTTAAAAAAATTTCTCAAATGTCAAGCCACACCCTTGCAGATGTCCAGTAAAAACACATGTTAACATTTTTGGTAGGCAAAATTTGGCATTTTAACTCATTATGTCACATCTTAAGGTCATATTGACAAAGTAAAATAGTTACATACAATCAAAAGTGTTTTAAATGGATAGGCTCAGAGGACATAGTTAAGCATCCATACACATAAACATAGATGTGTGAAGGAATCTGTACTAAGCACAAGAAGAAGAACGTAAGAGAATCAAAGTACATCTCGGCTGCTTCACAAGGTATATTTAAAATTGACATTTTAAAAGTAGTTGCAGCAAAATTGTAGAGAAAATGCTGCTAAGAGGTACCCATTGGTTTAAGGCATTTCACCCATTATTACAAGCAGATTAAGAGTGAATCTTCTTGACAGTGATAAAATTGGGAGGGAGGGAGTTGGGAAAATAGGTTTCACAATGGTATATAGAGAATAGCTCCTTTTCAGAATGGATCATGCCCTATGCTTCATCATAAATCCGCATTTCTCAAGAGTTTTGCAACTTGAAATGAATGCCCCTTTTAAAGTTGCTTTTATAAGTTCATGGTTGAAGTATTTTGTTCTTCTAAAAGATGCTTGCTTTCTTTTCTTTTCTTTTTGCTACCACTAATTGCATAAGTACATTTTCTTTTTTTTGGTAGCAGGGATTGAACTCAGGGGCACTCGACCACTGAGCCACATCCCCAGCCCTATTTTGTGTTTTATGTAGAGACAGGGTCTCACTGAGTTGCTTAGCGCCTCGCAGTTGCTGAGGCTGGCTTTGAACTCGCGATTCTCCTGTCTCAGCTTCCCAAAGTGTGGGATTACAAGCGTGAGCCACCATGCCCGGCTCATAACTTCATTTTCTTGATTATTGTCCCTTAGCATTACTTCACTGAAGTTTTAGAAAGTTAACCCATTTTGTTCCATCATCCTATAGGTAAGACACCTATAAAAACATATAAAGATTTATAGGACATATAAAATTGCTCAATATAAGTTTTTATAGGTGACTTATATGTAGGACGGCAATGGAACATTCTGGGAAAAGTTGTGTTCCCATAAACACCATATACACACTTTTCAAGCAGTTGTTGTAAAAGCTGCACTGATGCGTCCTGGCCACCAGGGGACAGCTGATAGCCAGATTATTTTATTGATGAGCATTTGAACAGCTTTTGAACAGGCAGGGAGGTACTATTCTTGCAGCCACCTGCTAGCAATTTGATGAAGTGAAGGACTAGGATGTTACCCTGGGAAGCTCTGAGCCCTCCCTAGATGGACACACTCCCACAGCCAAACTTAGAATAAACATATGGACTGATAGAGGATGCGATACAGGGAGAGCCATGACAATCAGTAGTTACTTTGGTGGCCAAGAAATTTGGATGCAGAGGCTTAAGGCCAGATGCATCTGTTGACAGTGTAGAGGGCTGCACCTCTGGGGCTCAGATGCTGTGGTTAATGAGCCAGGCTCTGTATCAGATACCTTCCCTGTGTGGTCCTCCAAGACACTTCTTTGGGCCCTTGGCTCCTCATTGGAGCCAGCACCTGTCTCTGGGTTCTGATGAATACTGCAGTGACTTTGTGAGGACTTTGTCTTGCTACTGCTGCTGCCTCTCAAGGCTGTAGGACTTGGGCAAGCCTCACGACACAGAACATGGGATCTGACTCTCCAGCAGCTGGTGAAGGAACTTCTCCGATTGTTTAATCCCGGAGTGTGGGAGAGTTAGCTTCCAGTGAAGCCAACTGTGACCACTGGGGTCCAGGAGATGAAGGAGAATCAGTAGATAAACGACCTTTATTTAAAATGCCCACTGAGCTCTGCTCCTCCTAATGTTACGGTGTAATTTAGATCAATATTCAGTTTGCTTTATTATGACTATATACAACTGTTCAGAGATGATGCAAGTGGTAAGCTATGATTATTTCCCTTATTCTGTTCCACTTTTGTTTTCCTTGAAATTAATAATTGTCTACTTGGGGCTCTAGTCTGAACATTTGTGTCCCCCTAGAGTTCATATGTTTAAATCTTTACCCCCAAGGTGATGATATTTGGAGGTGGGGTCTTTGGGAGTCAATTAGGCCATAGAGGGAGAGCTTCCACAATTGAATCATAAAAGAAAATCTAGAGAGATGCTTGTCTCTTCCACCATGTTAGGACACAGACAGAAACCACCATCTACAAACCAGAAAGTGATCTCTTACCAGACAACAAATCTATTGGTACCTTGAACTTTGATGTCCTAGACTTCAGAACAGTGAGAAATAAATTTCTGTTGTTTATAAGCTGTGCAATTTATGGTATTTTAGCAGCCCAAATGGACTAAGATACTTGTTTTTCTCAGTAATTCATCCTTGAATTTAGCTTGGGCAGTATATATCTCTCTCCTGCCCTTATATCCAAACATGTTAGGTGTTCTTCATTTTTTGATTTCTTGATGAAGCAGCATCTTCAGAGCCCTCCCACCTGCTCAGTATGACTGCTCAACTCACCATAATGCTCACTGCACAGCCAAATTGGGTACTGGTCCTTCCTCAGCACACTAGCCTTTCCTAAACAATTTTTGTGATTGATGATGTGATTGGCCCTCATGTGGGTCTAACTTCTCCCAGAGATCTGAAGGCATTGGAGAAGTTAGGTGAGGGGGATACACAGAGAATAGGTGACTGCATTATTATTTAAGAGTCTTCAGATAAAATGGGGGTGGCCTCATCACACAGGGGTAGCGGGGGCTCATGGACTCCTCCTACAAATCCCCATTCCAATTCTTTGGTCTCACTCATTTTTTTTTTTTAATTAGTGGTCTACATTTCACATAAAGATCTGAGGATCTGTGGATTTGAAATATTTTACAATTTGACCACCCACAGGATTCAGAGTCTAACTTTTGTCAACTTCAATCGTGTGGCTGCATGAGAGATTCTTTTAGCCCCTTCATACAAGTAAGTGTCTTGTTCCCTGAACTCACTCTGAACCAAGAATTTTGAATTTGAGCTGATTGTTCTTTTTCATTAAATTGTCCAGGGTAATTAGAAATAACCAGGCTACCCTATAGTCTTTCAGTTCCTGGCACTCTTCCTGGAGTTCAGGACAGTGGCCTCTCCAAGTCTTAAGCCCTCTCCAAGCCTTGCCTTCATTCCAGCAGGCCCCTATTTGACAACCTGCTTCAGGCTGCTGGAACATCACCCTTTAACATCTCATGGATCCTTACTGCTTTCAGGCTCAAGATAAATAACAAGTCCAGGTCCCCAAGGGGCTGTCATTTGCAATCACTGCTGGTCCTAGCATCCAGATCAGACAGGATTCTTACTTGGAATAAACAGAACACACTTTGGCTAGGTTTAAGCACAAAATGAATGTTGACCTAGAGAAAGTCTTGATGGCTCTACAGACGGTTCCAAGACCCTGGTTATGCTACTGAAGAACTTGAGGTTTTCTTCCTTTTGCCAGCACAGGATTTGTGGTGCTGCCTCAGGAGCCTCTGCCATTGCCAACTCTGAAGGCTGAGTGCTTTTCCACCTTGACCTCTCCTTCTCTATCACTTACTTCCACATCAAAAGCCTTGTCCAGCTGTATTTCATGGGCAGTGCCTGGGTCCTTCAGCTTCAAGACAGGCTGGGAAAAGTGAGTTTCTGGCTTATAATTTGTAGAGGCAACATATAAGATGGAAATCTCCAAGATGTATCACAAGTAGTTGAAAATCCTAACAAATTTTCTGCTATTATTTAGATTTGAAACATCCCCCCAAAATCCATGCGGGAAGGTGTGGTCCCCAGCCCGTGGTTCTGTTAGAGGTAATGGAACCTTTAGGAAGTGGTGCCTAGTGGAAGGAAGTTAGGTCACTAGGGGTATGTCCTAGGAGAAAGTGGGACCCTGGCCCTCTCATCTCTCTCCTTCTTTTTGCTTCCTGACCACAATGAAGTGAACAGGCTTTCTCCTCCACATGATCTCTACATGATGTGCTGTGATGCCACAGGCTCAAAGCAACAGGTCCATGAAACCCTGGACTGAAACCTCTGAAACCATGAGCCAAAATAAACCTTTCTTGCTTTTAAGCTGACTATCTCAAGTACTTTGTCACAGTAACAGAAAGCTGACTATCACATACCTCAAGGACTATATCCTTCAGGTGGACTCATACTTGGATAGAGTGATGTAGGTCTAAATTATTCGCTAAAATCACTGAAAAGCAGATGAAAATCTTTGTGGCCATCACTGGGAGACTACCGAGCTAAATTAGGTTTCATTCACTCAGTGAAATACTGTGTAGTTGTAAAAACCATGAGCATGATCTCTAAGATATGGTGTTAAATGGAAAATGCATGGTGCAGAAGAGAATGTAGAGCAGACAACTCTGTGAAGGAAAAATGGAAATGAAGAAAAGAAAAACCATGTACAGTCACTTATTTAGGCCTAGAATATCCCTGGAAAGACATCAGAAAACTGGTCAGGTGTGGCCTCTGGGGGCTGAGGAAAGGGAGCATCTCACTGATGAAAGGAAGCCACTGTTTACACCATGATAAAGAAGCCATGGCAGTGGTCCCCACACTCTCCTGCAGTCCCCACACTCTCCTGCAGTCCCTTCCATGAGGTTCTGGGACATGGCAGGTGTTGGAGGTAGTGAGGATTGTGTTTCCACTGATCAGGACTCCTCCTTTCTCTCTCAGGGCCCTGGTGGGTATGGCCCTCTGCTGTCCCTGGGTGCTTCTCTCCTGCTGGGCATTCTCCATGATCTGCCTATTTCAAGAGCTCATCCTCTTACCCCACCCCCATGCTGTACCTCACACATCTTCTGTCAACAGGTTTGGTAGCAGCCTATGAACATGAGAGAATATTTGATATTGCAAATAGCCTGGGAAGGTCTTGGGTGGAGAGTTCTTGAATAGTCAGTCATTCATGTCTCAGAGGAGATTGGTAAACAACCTGTAATTCTGTTATAAGAAGGGCTTACTATGCATTTCAATATGGTATACAGTGTTTTAGAGCTAATGCCTGTCCTGGGCATATGTGATCCCTTTAGGAAGCTATATCACTCCTTATACTTGGGTTATATAATATACATTGTGATTCCCACAACTCAAAGGAGCTAACCTAGCAGGCAACAAAAGAGGGCAGAGAAAAAGTCTAAGAATGCAAACATAACTGGCAAATTACCTCTGATTGACCTTTGACAACTCTCAGAGACCTGACCACCATTCATTAGTTGAAGAACAATTTGACACAGAAGCAAAATCACATCATCAGACAACTGTATTCCAAGATACATACTCATTTTCAGAGGCCTAGAGCAACCCAATCCTTGTGGTTCTGTATAAATATTGTTATATTGCCTCAAGAATCTTCAAGAAGCACTCAAGAAATTATTTGGCTCCTATTAGGGTATACTTTCTTAACCTGGTATAGAGAAAGGCCATACATTTGTCTGAAGTTATGTATCTTTTTCGGATCCCACCCTTCTTAGACGTTTCCAGTAAGTCTGGGTTTACAATATTTACATAGCTACATGAGCACCATAAAAATCTATCCTAATAATTATTGCTGCTGATATTACACATTGACAAGTGGGATTCTAATTTATATCCTATTTCCATCAGTTCATATGTTCATATGAGTTTCAGCACACAATTAATCACAAGTGGAGTATAAAATAAGTTTTACTACATAGAGCTACTACCAATAGCTACATCAACAGCAATGTCATCCATAAAACCTTCAACTAAAATGCAGATCTATTAAATGAAAAACATAGAGGAAGCAAATAATTTTTAGAAATGTTATATAGTATTTCTCAACTTTCAGGATCTGATAAAAATCAGATTTTACATATGTAAGAGTTTAACTGAGTAAATTTTTTTTCATAGTTCTTTTTTTAGTTGTAGATGAACACAATACTTTTATTTATTTATTTTATGTGGTGCTGAGGATCGAACCCAGTGCCTTACACAGGCAAAGCAAGCACTCTACCACTGAGCCACAACTCCAGCTCCCTGAGTAAATTCTTAATAGGGTACATGAGAATTACTTGATACTAGAAGACATTAGTAGGTTTTCCTTTCATTAGATTAGTTAAAAATCATGACATATTCAGATATATAGAAAAATAGACTTTTAGCTCTGACTTTCTTGCTGAAATCATCTAAGTAAAAGATGAAATCTTATATTTGTTTTTCTTAAATTACTGGTGAAATGGCAAGGAAATAAGACATATCAAGCTAAGCACTCGGTTAAAGAGGGTGCCAGGTAGGGATGAGAGGCGGGTGGTAAGTGGAATGCTGAAGCCAACTTCTGTTCTGGAGGTGCTGCTGGACTGGGCAAACTTGAGCATCAGTTTTCACAACATCATGGGGCATGGGGACCTGAGATGCAGTCCTGGAATCACTCAAGGAAGGGAATCTTGAAAGAAGTCTCTTCTTTCCATGAATTGGGGACACCAGAGGGCTGCATCTTCAGTGTGAGGAGGAATCAGAAATAAGCTTCCTGCTACTCCACTCCCAAGGTATATACCAAGGAAACTGCCAAATTAGAACCCTGGTGTTGAACAGAGAGGGAATCTCTCTCGAGACAGAATTTGTAACCTCAAGCCTGCTCTGACCTCAGTCTGCAGGCTGACTAAACATGTCCTGGGTGGTCTAAAAACCTCAAGGCAAGAATTAAGTTGAAAATGTTTTCAGCTTATTAATTCTTTCCAGCACTTTGTAGAAGTAAATGAAAATCTTCTATGGAGAAAGCTCTCTCAAATTCTCACAGATATGTTCTAAGGAAAACAAGCAGTTTACAATAAAAAATTATAAAGCATAAAAGGAACAAGGCACACACTGAGAGCCACAGAATCCAGCAGACAATGACCCAAAAGACATCAGTTCTTGGAAATAACATACATGATATAAAATAATTAAGCTTAATATGCTTAAGGCAATAAAAGAAGGGCTTGGGTATAGAGCTCAGTGGCAGAACACTTGCCTACCACTGCAAAAAAATAAAATTAAATTAGAAATAAATAAAAGGAAAGCTGAACATATGTGCAGTGTTGAAAAATAAAACAAAATAGAAGCCCAAGTAGGGTAGAAAAGAATCATAAGTTATAAAAATGAAAGATATGATTGCATTAAGAACTCAAATGGAAGCCGGGCGCGGTGGCTCACGCTTGTAATCCCAGCACTTAGGGAGGCTGAGACAGGAGAATCGCGAGTTCAAAGCCAGCCTCAGCAACAGCGAGGCACTAAGCAACTCAGTGAGACCCTGTCTCTACATAAAACACAAAATAGGGCTGGGGATGTGGCTCAGTTGTCGAGTGCCCCTGAGTTCAATCCCCAGTACCAAAAAAAAAAAAAAAAAAGAACTCAAATGGATATATAAAAACACTGAAATTCAGAGGAAAATGCATTTCACCTGAAATTTATTTTTATTTATTTCTGTTTTGTTTTCCAGGAATACAGGCAGAACGATTCCCCCAATGACATCAACAACTCACTAAGAATTAAGAACAAAAGATTTTAAATCACACCTTCTATTTATTAATTTATGTACTTATTTGATAGCAGAGTTTGAACCCAGGGGCACTCGACCACTGAGCCACATACCCAGCCCTTTTTATTTTTTATTTTGAAACAAAGTCTCACTAAGGTGCCAAGGTTGACCTTGAACTTGCAATCCACCTGCTTTAGCCTCCCAAGTAACTGAGAACAACACTTTCTTTTTCTTTTTTTTTTTTTTTGGTACTGGGGATTGAACTCAGGGGTACTCCACCACTGAGCCACATCCCCAGACCTACTTTGTGTTTAATGTAGAGACAGGGTCTCACTGAGTTGCTTAGCACCTTGCCATTGCAGAGGCTGGCTTTGAACTCACCGTTCTCTTGTCTCAGCCTCCCAAAGTGCTGGGATTATAGGCGAGTGCCACCGCACCCGGCTAGGAGCAACACATTCTTAAAAGCATTGAAGAAAGAACAAAACTGAACTTCTCAAGCCAAAACCTGATGAAGGTGGCCATGCTGAGAACAAAGTGGAGCACTTCAGTCACTTTAGTCCTGAGCATACATCAAACCTACCAAAATTGAGGTTTGCTTTGCACAGCCTTGCAGAACTTAGGGGCTATAAAGGGCCACTGTAAGAGTCAACCCAAAATAGACATGCCATTCCTGCCAGCACTCCTGGAGGACCAAGGGACTTTGAGGAAAGTTGCCTTGGTGCAGAGTCAAGGGTAGGCAGCTGTGGTGAAGGGAAATTTCATCCTTGGGAAGAACCTACCAGGGTGAGTCTTGACATGGATTTGTGGCTCATAGTACAGGGGGGTCTGTCTATACATGCTGAAGGAGGGATGCCAGATGGCGACCTGGCAGAGGTGGAGGCAAATGATCTCTAAAGAAATACATTCATCCTAGGCCTCAAAGAATTACCAGGAATAATTTTCCCAAGGAAAACAAACAATTGACAGTAAAAAAATCAAACAATAACTCACGAGGAACAAAAGGGAAAAAAGCCTCATGAGTGAGGATCATCAAGGTAAAAAGCTCAGAAAGCAGAAAATAGACTCACATCAACTTTATTGTGCTTATCAGACACAAAATAGAAACTATGATTATCATATTTAAAGAAATAAAATTAACTGGAAATGACAAAAAGTGAGGAATAAAACAATTTGCAATTGTATTTGAAGGAGAACTAATTAGATCATTTAGATGTAAGATTATAATAATTGACATTCAAGTATCAACAAACAGGTCTGTAAGCAGATTTGACACCATTGAAAAGACAGTGGATGCAAAAATAGGCTAGATATTCCAGAACACTGTAAAGAGAGACAATGAGAAGAAATAGGAATGGCAGGTAAAGAGGCAAGAAGGAAAGCGATAATAGAACATTTAATCAGAGGAAAGCAGAGAGAACGGAGCAGAAATAGCATTTAAAGAGATGAAGCAAACTGATGAAAGATATCACACCACAGTAGCCCAGTGAATCTCAAGTAGAATAAGTAAAAATAAACTCCACCTGTTTAGCCCTCTGCCTTGTTCCCACTTTATTTTGCTCTAGCTTTCACATAATGAGAGAAAACATTTGACCCTTGACTGAGTCTTGCTTATTTCACTCATCATGATTTTCTCCAGTTCCATCCATTTACCAGCAAATGCTATAATTTCATTCTTATTTATGGCTGAGTAAAACTCCATTGTGTATGTATACCACATTTGCTTTATCCATTCATTTGTTGATTGGCACCTGGGCTGGTTCCATAACTTGGCTATCATGAATCATACTGTAGAAACACTGATATGGCTGTATCACTATAGTATGCTGATTTGAGTTCTTTTGGATAAATATTGAGGAGTGGGACAGCTTGGCCATACGGTAGTTCCATTCCTAGTCTTCTGAGGAATCTCCATGGAAATAGAGGAGAGATTAGTGGAGTAGCAGAAGAGGATTGATAGGGAGGGAAGAGGAATGGAAAAAGGGAGGAAAGATAGAATAAAATTGACCAAACTATCTAATGTACATATATGGATATGCCACAGTGAATTTCACTTTTATCTTTTAAAACATAATTTAAAAAACCATAAATAAATAAAAGGAAGACCAGTAGAGTAAAGGGAACATGGGAAGGGGAAAGGGAAGTACTGGGGACTGAATTGGAAAAAATTTTATTCCATCCATGTCAAAATGAACTCCAATATTATGTATAACTATAATTCACTAATAAAAAATAAATTCTACCTAACATATCAGGGTGAAACTACAGTGATTAAAAAAAGAGAGAAAATGTTAGTAAGATTGGCATGAATCTTCAATGGATTGGATGTAGGGTGGAGAGGGATGAGTCAAGGATAACTACAAGGTTTTTGGCCAGAGCCACCAGGAGAAGAAAGCTGCTTTTTCCTGAGATGGGGACAGAAGTGGCTCAGTGTGAAAGTTCTGTGGTCTGAGTGGATATCACGTGAGCAGTTGATAAGTAAGTTTAGAGTTTAGCAAGAAGAGCCAGGCTGGGGACACATGTTTGGGGGCATGAGGTGACAGTTCAGGCCAGGAGCTTGGGTGGGATCTGTGCAGAGAATAGATAGAAAAAATGTTCAGGTCTGAGCTCCGGGGCTCTCCCAACTTAAGAGACTGGGAAGAAGAGTAGAAGCCAGCTGAGAAGTGGCCAGGAAGCTAGGAGAGTGTGTCATTCTGGAAATCAAATGGAGGGAGTGTTCAAGGAGGTGAGAGTACTTCCAGAAGAGGGAACTCAGATGGCTAAGAAGATGATGAGACATCTCTGTGTGGCAACCGAAAATGCTCCAACCGAACTTCATATACTTTATACATAAGATTGGCACAAAAACAAAAGTCAGATAATTCATGTTGGGCAAGGATGTGGAAATAGTTGCTGCTGGTGGAAGTGTCCACTGTGTGGTCATTTGAAAGGGAATATAGCAGCAAAATGGCAACTTAAGATGTAATACATATCACATGTACCAAGAGAGATTCTGGCTCCATGCATTCAATATTCTCACCCCCCATCTGCACCCCAAATAAAGGTTTTCCTCTTGTTTAAATGCTATTAGTCTTAAAGATTTAAAGGTACATTTTTAGAGCTTAAGGCAGCTATAGATTCTGAATATCTTATACATGATAGATGTGGTAACTGTTAGTTGTCTCCAATATGTACTCTCCTTTTAGTCCTTAATAATACAGTGCCCAGCCTCCTTTGTGGATGATACATCTCTATGATTAATTTCTGGCCAATTTATATGAGACTCCTTGGAAAGCTAGTTAAAAAGAAGGGAGCATATGCTATTTTATCCTCCTCTATTGTTGGCTTAAAATGTGGACATGATGGTTGGTGCCCTAGCAGCAATATGGAACCAAGAGGCAACCTTGAGGATGAAATCCACATGCTGAGAAAGACAGGAGCTGGTGTCCTGATTATCCCTGAGACTGCTATATCAGAACCTGATGACTTACATATGGTCTTTTATGTGAATGAGAGATACACATCTATGTTTAAACCACTATTGTTTTGTAGTTTTCCCATTATCTGGAGCCAAATATTCTCCTAACTGATCAGGTGGGTTCTGAATAGATGTGGGATTGGAGAGAAGTTCATTTTTTCCTCATCTGCTATTTCTTAGAAGAAAGGTTTCCTAGAGATCCTTTGTGGAATGCCTCTAATTTCTTTACCAGATTGGTGTCTTCTAGAGGCAATAGTTAAACCTCTACTGAGATTAGTTTTGATTTTAGGATTTTTTTTCAATTACTAAAGAATCAAAGTATGAAATAATTTGGACTAGACTCAGGTAAAGCAGAGGCTAGCAGCAGGCCCAGATTCCAGAGCAGAGCTGGTGATACCACATTGTATACTTTCTATTTGGATGTGTCCATAGAGTGACCCAACATGATCTTAGGGACAGGTAGCCTTGCTGATGGAGGGCCACCAATTGGTTTGCTAGTGTAGATTCAGTTCTAAGTGAGCAGTTGTGTGAATTCTATTACTACATGCAGTTACCTGATAAATTGATGGACTTTAAGGGTGAGCGGTAATCCAGTGAACTATAAAATTCTGATTGAACAGGAAACAGACCGTTGATGCATGATTCCTCTTCCTCTTAATTTTGTATCTTTTGATTCCTTTGAGTTTGTCGAGGCCCTTTCCTGGTTTAGGAAAAATGAACTGGGCCAACATAGAGGAGCATATTTAATCAGCATGAGAGAGGGAGGCAGTTTTGCTAAACCAGGAAGTACCCAGATTTAAAATGCTTGAAACTATTCACAGGGTCAGTGACCTTCAGCGTCAGGCTCACGAGTGCTCTTTGCTGAAGCATGTTTCCTTTCTTTCCAGACCTACGATTTGGGATCTCTTTTAGTTTAGCAATTCATATTCTCCTGGGTGTAATTTTCTTTTGTTTTCCAGTGCTGAGGATTGAACCTAGGGCCTCATGAATGCTTTGAGATAAGCACTGTACCACCGAGCCACATCCTCAGCCCTCCTGGATGTAATTTTATTTTATTTTTAACCTGACTATACTTCTGTTTAATAAGATCTGTGATAGGAATGGTCATACTTGGTACTGAAAGGCAAAAATCAAATGGGTTCCTAAAGGGAGGAAAAGGTACCGTCTATGGTTCAAAGGATTCGACCAGAGATAAAACCTATGCACAAGCATGCATGTAGCTCAGATAAAATGAAAATAAAAGGACTATTCCATGTTATGACTGCTTGTTGGCTTCCTCTCCATATGCATTCCCTGTGCCATTATGTACATAGGTTGAACCAGAAGCAAGGCCTTACAAATGACCACGGTATTTGGCATCATCAATGTTTTTCAAAGAACATTTCTCTCCTTTCGAAAAAGGCTGTTCCTGTAAGCAATGAATCAGATCCTGCCTGATGTTGTGGTCCCATCCAGCTCTAACTGTTGAGCAACTTGCTGTAATCCACTTTAAAGATTTTTATAAGCCAAGTGCAGTAATCCCAACAGCTTGGGAGGCTAAGGCAGGAGAATCACAAGTTCAAAGCCAGCCTCAGCAATTTAGTGAGGCCCTAAGCAACTCAGTGAATACTCCCCAAAGAAAAAGATTTTTGTTCATGAGATACTTCACCTCATAAGTGACAGGAAAGCTGGGTGCAGGGGCACATGCCTGTAATCCCAGCACTTTGGGAGGCTGAGACAGGAGAATTGCGAGTTCAAAGCCAGCCTCAGCAATGGCAAGGCACTAAGCAACTCAGTGAGACCCTGTCTCTACATAAGACACAAAATAAGGCTGGGGATGTGGCTCAGTGTTCAAGAACCCCTGAGTTCAATCCCTGGTATCAAAAAAAAGTGACAGGAAAAAAAAATAATCAAAGGATCTTAAAGAAATCAAGTTCTTTGGGCAAATTAGAGTTGGTCAGGATTTCTGTTAAATAGCCCAAGTCATAACTTGTGAAATGATAACCATTAGACCCCCTTCACAGAGGACCACTCCTGATGTTGTAAGAAATTCTGCAAAGTACCAGGTCTCAATTCCTTCCTCTTCACATTTCTTAAACTGGATACCAGATGTTGTTAGTAGCTCTACAAAGTTCAAGGCATACGCATCCTTCATCCAATTAAATTTAAAATTAAACTGCCATGTTGAAGTTCCTGGAGGGTATTCTCCTTGTTCATTCACAAATGTCAGTCCTAGCTGAATTGTCTTTAACTAGTCTACATTACATCACAAAAGTTGGTACTGATAGCGTCTCTCCTGAATTCCCTACAGGGTCTTGCAACCATACCTGGAAACTTGGTGCCCATAGCCACGTAATTCTATTTTTGGGGTAACTTGAAAATTTTTCTTCATTTCTTCATCCAGGTTACAAGCCCAAACTTCACAGATTTCCTTGGCTATGATTTACAGTTACTGCTGGCACACCGAGGGCACAGGGAGTCTAGATGCCAAGCAGCAAAATGTTATGTTTGATTGCAGGTTTGTTTGATAAAATACTTTGTTCTTTATTTGTGTACTAGTGTCTCTGAACTTGCACTCCTCCTCTTCCTGGACATAGACGAGGCACCCGGCAGTGGGAGGCAGTGGAGGTATTGGTGGTAGTAGGTGCCCCATAGATATAGCTCATCCAGCAGCTGGGAAAGGGGAACTGGAGCTGCGCCACAGCGTAGCTTCCTTCACGTCCACCTGGATGTAATTTTATTTAAAAATAATTTGCATGTTTCATTGTTACAGAAGAAATAAATGCTTACTATAGAAAACTAAAACTCAGATGAATAAAAACAAAGCAAAAACACTGACAATTCCGACTACCTAAAGACCACCAAGCTTAAACTGGGTGTACTTTTCATGCCTCTTTGTGGTATATGTATGAATTTTAACAATAAAAGCAGTAAAAGAGATTTTAATTCATATGAAAGCCATTTAGTAATGAAATAGAAAGCAAAAAAAAACCCCAGTAGATTGGATTGGTACAGCTAAAGGCCTATTTTTGAAAAAGACCAATGTGGCAGATGGATTTTTTTTTTTTTTTGTACTAGGCATTGAACTCAGGGGCACTCAACCACTGAGCCACATCCCCAGCCCTATTTTGTGTTTTATTTAGAGACAAGGTCTCACTGAGTTTCTTAGCACCTCGCCCTTACTGAGACTGGCTTTGAACTCATGATTCTCCTGTCTCAGCTTCCCTAAGTGCTGGGATTACAGGCGTGCACCACCATGCCCGTCTTAACAGGTGGATTTTGTTGATCACAAAATCAAAGAGAAAAAAACAAAGACAAATGAACAATATTTGGGTTAAGAATAAGGATATAATAGGCAGGGAGAGATAAAAAAAAATCTAAGAAAATATGCAATAATGGTAAATGTGTGAGATCACTGCCAAAGAGTTCCTGGAGAAATGCTTAGTGACTGGAAGACATGTGGAAGAAGTCTACGAACAACAAAGATTGCTGCCCAGTTAATTTGGGCACATTTATCTCTAGATCACAATCCCAGGTGTAGCCCTGGGAGGTCAAGGATTAGGGACAGTTCAGCCACATCGAGAGGGTTGTTCATGTGGCATTAGATGGACGTTGGTGTGCTCTTTAATGCTCCTGTTTTATCATACCTTAGAAAGTTCTTATTAGCAGAAAAATTACAGACTGAACTCCTGAATCATTTGCAGCCATTTTTGTTTATTCCAAACATGTATTTTTTGTAAACCTGACATTTCCCAAACAGTGCAAGTGAATTAGAAGTGACTGCATAGACTTTAATAAATGAGACATCAATACCCTTCCCACCAAAATTCCTTAACGGAAATGGACATGGATGCCTCAGTAAAGTTCTGTAAGTGGAGAGAGCGTGGGTGCCTGCCGTGCAATTAAACACTCTTAAAGCTTTTAAATTTATGCTGCCAGTCACACCATGCACATTAGAATTAAAAACAAAACACCTTAACAAAGTCTGAAATCTAGATCATTGTGCTATAAAGCATTGCACCATGTTAGGAAATTGGCTCCTTATCCCTCCCATGTGCCGAAAGGTCAGAAGACATTCTAGAAGGTTCAATTTAGCCCTATGGATTCTGTCTCCTCCCTTCAGCCATTCTTTGTTTCAGAAAATATTCTTGACTGTGTATATTACAATCCTATAGATCAAAACAAGACCAACTAAAACATCAGCTAAAACTGCAATCATGTGGCACTTCTGAAATAATGCTCACTTCCTGCCTTCTGACTGCTAAAGGGGCCATTTCTCCCAAATGGCAAAAAAAAACACAATACATATTTTTTGCTGTTGTTATGCTGGGGATTGAACCTAGGGCCTTGTGCATGTTAGAAAAGTGCTCTGCCACTAAGCTACATCCTTAGCTCATTCCCCAAATGAGAATTTTTGTAGCACCTATACATTCTGGGAAACTGGAACCAGGGAATCAGGCTGGTTTACCAGGTGTATGTTTCACAAGTAATCAGGCATAACTGCATTACCTGGCCATAATGTCTTACCTGAAAATAAAAGTCATGAATAACCCTTAAAACCCACCATGCTGGGGTTCAACAGGTGGCATACAGCATCTGGGTCATGGGATGTCTACCATAATTGTGTTTCAAGAGTGCCACAGCCTCTTTGTTTCCTGTCAACCTCTTTGCCTTTGCTTCTGGAACTGCTGGCCACACATGACTTGGTAGAAGGGGATTTTCTAAAAGTTTGCCAAACTTCTGAACACTGGTGGTGCCGAGAGAGGTTTCCTGAGGCACTGCCCAAGGAAACCTCAGTGGAAGTGATTCTGGATGTGCCTGTCCAGCACCACAAAGCCAGTGGAACTTGCTCCCTCCTACTACTATCTCCTTGCATCTGAACTTCATGGCCACTTCTTGATGAGAGGTCCAGGGCTCACTTTGTGCACTATATAAAGTGAACATAAGGGAATCGTTTTTGGAAAAAGGGCATTACTCAATTTCTACCAAGGTTCTTTTTCATATTTAAACAGCATGTCAGTCCTTTAATGGCTGATTAAAACCATAATAAACACACAACTGAAAACTGACGCCGACTGGAATAATGATACCCAAGAGAATACGGAGGATTCCACAATAAACTCATAGAAGCAAGAAGGGTAGAATAGGATACATGGAGAGATTTTGAGAGAATCCTTGGAGAGGTAAGGCACACTAGCCAGCCCTGTCTGCCTCCTGACCCCAAGACTAAGGAGAGCTTTGGGGCTGGAATGGAGCTGGTGAGCTTCCCAGAGCACTCCAACAATGTGTTTGATTTCTTACTCCATCACTGTGTTAAATGACTACCTCCTAGTCCCTGTAGTCCCACCTGCCACTCAGCAGGATCTGACAAGTAGAGGCACCATTCTTTCCCAGATGGGTCCTTGGGTGGCTTCCAGTATTTGCTCTTGGTGGTATCAAGCATAGTTCTCTTAAAAACTGCCTTATGGAGTCTTAGTGACTTCCTGAGGATGTAACCACTCAAGGGGCCAACTATTCAGAATCAAGCAGAAGTGCATGGACTCCAGCTCCAGGACTGCCCACAGGAGTCTACCCATCCCCAAATGGGGCTTTGCCTTCTAGCTGGCAGAACTTTGGGCCTTGAAAGTCACCCTTCTACACTGTGACCAATGTGTTTGAACCCTTCGCAAGAAGGTTAGTGACAATAAATGCATTTGGCCAAAGCTGATAATGGAGCTGTCCTGGGTTTATGACCTAAGAGTTAAATGATTTGCTAAAGGAAAACATGGTAAAATTAAGTCTATTAAAGGAAAGTTGCAAATGGAGTCTCAAAGCAGAATCCACACTCTACGCCCATTGAGGGAGGGCTTGCCAACTTGAGGCCCAACATGCCTGTGGTGTTCTCTGGGGAACCTTGGCATCCATCACAGTGCCTGACACACAGCAGGAACCCCATATGTGGCTATTGAAGGAGTGACTAAACCCCACCTCAAGTCTTCTTTTCATATCATTTTTTAGTTGTTGGGCTTTTATGTGGTGCACAGAATCGAACCCAGTGCTTTACACATGCTAAGTGCTCTACCACTGAGCTACAACCCCAGCCCTTCATATTGCTTTTGATAAAATTCACAAACTGTGTGAGGAACTGGCTTCTTTGCCTGATCCTACACCTCCACCCCACAGTTAGAAGCAATATCCCTGACTTCTAGAATCAACTTAGTTCATGACTTTTGATGTCCATTCTCATATTCACCAGGAAGGAAGCATGACGTTCTCTTCCTGTACCACAGTCACTGCAAAATAAGAAGAAACCAAAAGACACATGTTCCATGCCAGGTTTGCACCTGCCCAGCACCCTCATGATTTGGCTAAAACTTTAGATATATTTGCAAATATTAGTCAATATATAGAAATGTGTACAGAAAACTTGTGTCCCCTGAAGTTGTCTTTTCAACAGTGTTCAGAGACATCTAACATGTTAGTGTCAACAAGGTCCTATAAGATTCTTGATCTTATATATTGCTTCACTCCCAGATGACACCATTCGTATGCAGCTGGGGCTTTAGCAGGCTCTACTAAGTCATTGAGACCCTTTGTCAGAACCTCAGTTTAGCCTCAATTTGTCTTGTTGGATGGTTATCCAGCAGCGGGGACAGCAGCTCTAACTGCTAGTGGCTACTGAGTGTTGACCAGGCACAGTACTGAGCATGCTTCATCCAGCCTGTCATTGCCCTTTTAGAAAATCCCACTGCACTTGGAACTTGGCAGCACAGTGCATCTGACCCCAAACAGCATCAAATAGACAGCTTGAATACCGATGGTCATAACTGAGCATTCACTCACGTGAGAGACCAGGGGCTCATCAGTACTCTGCTCAGATCTCTGCATCATTTCTTTTGCATCATTTCTGTCTTCCTGAGTTGGGGGTGCACCTGTAGCTCTCCTGGGGAGGAGACTACCATCTATCCCTAGCCCTGGGACTGTGGAAATACCAAAGCCCAGCTGGCTTATCCCCAGTTGGGACAACTCTGAGCCTTAACTTGCTCTGAAATGGCCCCTTTGCCCGGCTTCCTCCCTACCAGGTCCTACTCCCACTCCTTCCTCACTGTTATCCCCCTTCCTGCCCCCTTAACACTTCCTTAATAAGTTACTTGCAAATGGATCTTGATTTAGGGTCTGCTTCTTGGGAAGTCCACCTAAAAACACTTGAAATAACAATTTTGAAAGAATAGTTGAATGTCATCTCTAAGAAGGAATCTGCAATTAGCATGAGTTGGGATAGCAAGAGTGGCAAGAAATGGAGACCTTTGAACAAAAGCGAGCATGGAAAGGCAATGTCGCACAGCTTTCAGAATCATGTCTTTGTGGGGGGAAGGGGCACTAGGATTGAGTCCTAGTCATGCATGAACTCTGATGCATGGTGTCCAGGAGGATATGCCACCTTGAGGTTTACCAGATGACCAACTGGCATTGCTCCCAGCTTTCATCTGTCAATTCAAGCAGGAGAAGGGGGAGACGTCTGCTGCATCGAGGTGACGCAGAGCAGACTTGCTGTTGGAAATCAAGTTTTCCATCCAAATTCCTGTTGAGAATCTTCCATTGAAAGGTATAGATGAAAAAGCAGTTTAGCACTTGACTCCAAAACTTGACTCCAGGCAATAAAGGTGAGACTTGTCTTGGGGGTCTTGCCACATCCACAGTTTCTATGCGGCACTGCTTGCTCAACGGATTTGATTCATGAGGTTTCTTCAGCTTATTTTATCTGCAAGTGTTTTTTTTTTTTTTTTAAACAGCAAGTTCCAAAGTACAATAAGATTTTTGTCCTTTAAATTTTGTATACAGGTACATGTACTTCCAAGATTTCGGGCCAGATATCAGTGCTTGAGTGAATTATATAACTATTTAATAGAAATAATAAAACATTGATACAAATATAAAGACATAATTAGTATAAAAGGCTTATATTTATAAAAATACTTTTAGGTAACAGTTTTCCCCTGAGGGTTGACCATGCATGTTGCATCCATAAATATTGCTCGGCTCTGTAGCTCGTTTCCAAAGTTCAGAGTTCGTCTTCAGAAGGAAAGTGGTGGTGGCTCTGGTCGTGTGACCTGGCTGAAGTGGCTGCCTGGGCCTGGCACCTGGGCTTGACACAATGAGGAAGAGAACAGCATCAGTGGGGCCTCCGAAAAATCTGGAGAAGATTTTTTTTTTCTTCCAAATATGGAAGATACAAAGATCAAGGACGACAGGCCAGTGATTGGGTCATGTGACTGGTGTGGCAGGTCACTGGTTTTTCTGGACCCAGTCCCAACTGTCTTCGTTCTCTTTCCGGTTCTTCTCTGCTTCAATAATTTCTTTGTACCTTCTGCGGAAGAAGCCCATCTGAAAGGCAGAAAGAGGAAGAGCTGGATTATTAATGCTGGAGGATTGGCTAGTTTGATGCCCACCGTCCTATGACTGACCCTCATAGGCCTGGGAAGGCTTGAGAACTCCTCAGATGAGAAAATGCACTGGCATGAGAAGCATTATGTGGAGCCACTTTTCAAAACACACAGACATTTTGCAGGCTATCTTGTGGCAAGTTGTTTGTTCCTTGAAATATGCTTCTGGTATACTGTTTCCCAAACTAAGTGCTGGGGAACACTAGTTACTGAGCGTTATTCACAGGTGTTTGAGAGTAAGAAAAGGTCTGGTGGTTCACCAAGTTTGGGAAATATTGCATTCTTTGAGAGATTTGTAATCTACAGAAGAAGAGCAAAGGATCTCTGGTGGGAAAGAAACCTAGAGGCCTAACATTTCCTCAGCTTATTCCATTTTTGATGAACTTATTAATATCCTGAGAGGTATTAGTCATGTGTGGAACAATTTGACAGATAATGCTGATATGATATAGGCTTTTGAAAGCATTTGCATTCTGTCTTGCTGTCATCTAGATCTTTCTCTCATGCCTGTGGAACTCGTGGGGTCTATGCAGCAGAATCATCAGTGTGGACTTCCTGGAGCTGATTCTACTGGCAGCTGAGTTGTGAAAAAACTGCCTCCTCCTCTGATGTTGCATTTGGTCTTATGATTTTTCACATATGCTAAGACAGTTTCCGGTTTTTCTCACACGATCATCATGGGAACTATTGCCAAGCATTTAAGCAACTTTTTGTGACCACAGCTCACCTTTTCTTCCATGCCCAGAGAGATCTGGCATCTCTCGTCCTTTGCTAACCAGCATAAGAGGCCTGTTTCTGAGGTCAGACAGCCCTCCCTGTGTCTGCCCTTAACCATGACTCACTGTAGTGAGTGCACAAATACCCCTCTCTCCTGGGCCTGGAGAACGTTCATGGACACATTCTACACATTTTCCCAGTGGTGCTCCCTTACAGTGGTGACCAGCTCCATAGCACACTTTTACTGCATCCTTCCTGTCCCTGTCTCATTTCCCTGTTCCCTCAAGTGTTTTTTGAGCTCACCTCCCAAATAAATGAGTTGCATTCAAGTCCTTGTTTCAATGCCCTTGAATAGGGAAATTCAAACAGTGGCAACCACTTGACCTGCTTCTGGCAGGCTTGCTGCACCACAGGTTTTGGCACCACAATATCATTAGTTTGTAATTCCCATAGTCGTATTTGAAAACCCTGGAGGCTAACCATCTCTGCAGTTTGCTGCCAACAGTGAGTGCAAATAAAAAGGCTGCCCTAAACAAAGCATGAAGCAAACCCAGTGCTCACAGGCACACTTAGCATCCTTGTTGTGTGTATGTGTCGTCTAGCTCCTTCCTTATGAGCCAAACATTCAAGGAAGCTTCCATAGTCACTGTATTAGTCCATTTTTCCTTGCTATAATAAAATACCTGAGACTGGATACTGAATAAAGAAAAGGGGTTTAGCCAACAGTTTTGGAGGCTGAAAGTCCAAAGGAGGGCAGAACCACTGGTTCAGTCTCTGGTGAAGGCCTCATGGTGGATGGCATCATGGGGGGAGCCCACGCAAGAGGGAGAGATCACATAGCAAGATAGGAAGCCAGAGAATGAGTAAGGGTCAGGCTTATTCTTTTATAAAACCTTCTCATGAGAACTTCTCAAGAGAATAGGGCATTCCACAGGAACTACAATAATTTTTTCAAGGGCAGCATTCTCACTGACCCAATCACTTCATTAAGTTTTTTTTTTTTTTTTTTTTTTGGTACTAGGGATTGAACCCAGAGGTGTTTAACCACTGAGCATCATCCCCAGCCCTTTTTAAAAATGTATTTTTTGAGTTGTCAATAGACCTTTATTTTGTTTATTTATATGCGGTGCTGAGAATGGAACCCAGTACCTTACACAGGCTAGGCAAGCGCTCTGCCACTGAGCCACAACCCCAGCCCCATCCCCAGCCCTTTTTAATATTTCATTTAGAGACAGGGCCTTGCTGAGTTGCTGAGGCTGGCTTTGAACTCGTGATCCACCTGCCTCAGCTTCCTGAGCCACAGGGATTACAGGCATGTGCCACCACATCCAGCAGGTTCTACCTCTTAAAAGTCTCAATACCTCTTAACACTGCCACACTGGGGACCAAGCTTCCAACTTATGAACTCTTGAGGAACATACTCATAGCATATGTCCAACCCACATTAGTCACCCTGACAGCCACAAGCTCCCCCAAAGAGGAGGAAGCAGGCGGAGATCAGGAATTGTCAGGCTGCACCATCTCCCTGTCATCCAGAAGGGCTGTTGTTGGCTTAGCTGAACGTGAGAACTGTCGAGAGAGCTGCGAGGTACTTCACACATTGCCAAAGGAACCCTGAGCATTTGCTTCAAGTGGAGTTGCCAAGGCAGCACAGTTTGAATACCTGGGAGGAGGAGGGACAAAGCTTTCTTAAAACACCTGGCCAGAGTCCCATGTCTTGAGCTTCAATTATGAGGTCACTTCTGTAAAGAGACACTGACTTCCGGGCGTCTCCAGCCCTAGAGGTTCCTTCCCAGCATAAGAGCACATTTGTCAGAACCCCACCTTCTGATGTCCCCACTCATACACTTTTCTCTCCTTAAACTTCTACCACCTTCTCTCCTCTGCAGAGGATGAGGAAAGGGGGCTTGACCTGAATATTCTAGATCATTAGAAAAAGTTACTGGGTGAGGAACCAGAAAAGCAGAGCAAGACTCAATGGGAAAATGAAAAGGTTTCCCTAAGAAGCAACTGCTTAAACTATTCTTTTTTAAAAAAATTTTTGTAGTTGTAGATGAACAGTATGCCTTTATTTTTATGTGGTGCTGAGGATCAAATTCAGTGCCTCACATGTGCCAGCAAGTGCTCCACCACTGAGCTACAACCTCAGCCCTTGAACTATTCTCTAGAGTTGAAGATGTGGCTGGCTGGGCACCTCCTCTGTTGAGAATACACTCATAAAACTGAGGCTGGATTGAACAGGGAAACGAGAGTCTTTAGCTCATACCTCTGGCTGCTGATAGCATAAAGTCTCAATAATCCCAGCTGAGCCAGTTTTAATTGCAGAGAAATAACATATCCCTACTGTGGCACGAATCAAGCCAAATGACCACCGGCTGCTCCCATGTTAGCTCCTGCATTTGTCTTAGGACTCCTTGAGGGTAGGACCTGTGCCTTTTATTCCCAGGTCTTAGCAGCATGCTGTTGTTGGTGCCAGTGATAAGTTGCAAAAATACTCACAATCCTTCATTCTTCAGTGTCCCTGCAGCAATTTCCATGGGGCTCTTGACTTGGCCCAGCCTTGACTCTTCACCAAGGCTTGCTTTGACAGTTTTATGTGAAGGAGGTGATGCTATACCTGAAGTGCCAAAGGGCCTTGCACACTTCCAGTTACTTTCTCAGAACCTTTCCCTGCCTCCATGCAAACAGAGGGGTCCAGCCTGTTGGAAGACGAGACCCCTAGCCAAGGCCCTCCCAGACCAGTCAACCACTAACTGCTTGCAAGCACACATGGAAGTCCATCAGAGACTGAAGAGCCACCCAGTGAGCTGGGTCCAGATTGCTGACCACAGAACTGTGAGCTGCCTAGGTGGATGTTGCTTTCAGGCCACCAGACTTTAGGGTGGCTGGTTAGGTAGCACAAGTTAGCTGGTACAGAACTCGGTCATTTGTTGGTTGACTCACTGAATGAATTGGAGGATTCTAGAGGTAAAGGGCATCAATGTGCCTTGTCCTGCAGAACCAGAATTGTTCACCTCTAGGAAGGAAGAGTTGGCTCACTTCTAGCCATGCTAGTGTAAGGATCTGCCGTAGTGTGTGTAAACCACCAAGTGAGGATTTTGAGCACATAACTAGTCTAATGAGTGCTCACATGTGGCTCTCATGTGCTCAAGATTTTCTTTCCTTCCTTCTTCCTTTTGTTCAGAGCTGGGGATTGAACCAGGGCCTCATGCATGCTAGGCTTGTGCTCATGTTTTTATGGATATCATCCTTGTTTCCAGCAGAGTGGAGCCTCTGTCATCTCTCATAGGCATCCAGAAGCAAGCTCTCTTAGTGGAGCAGTGTTGGCATTATGCCTGAATGTCCCAGCAGGCAGTACCTACTGAGCTGCTCTCAGAAAAAGCCTTATATGAGGATGTGGGGGAAAATGTACACTCATACACTGTTGGTGGGACTGCAAATTAGCACAACCACTCTGGAAAGCAGTATGGAGACTCCTCAAAACACTAGGGATAGAAACACCATATGACCCAGCTATTCCACGCCTTGGTATATATACAAAAGAACTAAAATCAGCATACTATGGGGATACAGCCACATCAGTGTTTATAGCAATGCAATTTATGATAGGCAGATGAGGAAGCAGATGAGGTGCCTGTCAACAGACGAATGGATAAAGAAAATGTGGAATAAACACAATGGAGTTTTATCCAACCATAAAGAAGAATGAAATCAAGTCATTTGCTAGTAAGTGAATGGAATTGGAGAATATCATGCTAAGTGAAATAAGCCAGACTCAGAACATCAAGAGTTGAATGTTTTCTGTCATATGCAGAAGCTAGAGGGAAATAAGGAATTAACAAAAAGAGAGATCTCATCTCGTGAAAACAGAAGGTCAGTGGAGTAGATGGGAAAGGGGAGGAGCAGTGGAATGAAATGAACCAAATTATGTCATGTGTATGAACATTTCATAATGAATTTCACTTTCATGTATAAATATAATGCACGAATTTAAAAAACAACAACAACAGAAACATCTTCGCTAGCTCCATGCCCCACTCTAACACTGAAGGGTGTCAAGAGTTCTGTTCCCAACACAACCTGCATATAACCTGCATATAACCTGCATATAACCTTGGATGGAAGGTCATTGCTGCTGCTGCACCTCTGTCTTCTTTGGAACCCAAAGATCATTTCTCAAAAAAGGATGCACTTTGGGCTGGGATTGTAGCTCAGTGGTAGAGCGCTTGCCTCGCATGCGTGAGGACCTGGGTTTGATCCTCAGCACCATGTACAAAGCAATAAAATAAAGACATTGTGTCCATCTGCAACTAAAAAAATATTAAAAAAAAGAAAAAAGGATGCACTTTCCTGAGTAGAGAGTGCAATTCGGCAGTATAGTCTGATCACTGCTTAGGCGGGATGGGGTGCTATTCACCTCACGATGTATATATTTGTTACAACTATTTCCCAACAGATGGCAGTAGAGTGTCTTATTCTAACAAAATGGGTAGATGTCCTGGTTTTTCTGACAGATAGAAATAAAGAGTCTTGAAGAAGAGGTTGCTATTAACAAGTTGGCCCAAAGATGCCATATGGTCTAGTGGTGGCCCTGTCAAACTAATATTGTTTCTTTTATTCTATTCTATTTCGGGAAAGGAGCATATTACTCTCATGCTTTGGTTTAGAGCTTGGTTGTGGCTTTGATACGGAGCCCACCGACAGAGAGCATTGGTTCCCCAAACAATGGGCATCCTAGGCCTACCTGGTGCCATAAAGGCCCACTCAGAAGAGATGTAGGAAAGAGATGTGGCAAAGGAGCCCAGAGTCCCAATTACTACACAAGCTCCAACTCAACCCCCCTGCACCACAGGAGAGGTCATTTTCTTGAGCCCCAGTGTCTTTGTTTCCGCCCCAGAGATTGAGCATCCTCAGATCTCCTCCAGCCCTGAAACAGGATGACAGCTCTTTCTGCTGGTTCCCAAAGAAATTCAGGGTTTCCAATTTTAGGCCACATAACTATATATTCTGGACTCAAACAAAGGTTGGACAAGGAGCAGAATTCTAGACCAGTATGGATTTTTCTCAAAGATTTTTAGAAAATTGAAATCTCAGTTTTTGAAAAAAACAAGTAAAACATAGTTTAATAATATTTTAAATAATTATGAGGTTTTTTGAATTCACAAAACATGCAGTTACAGTCATTAACTTTTTTTTTTTTGGTACTGGGGATTTAACTCAGGGGCACTAAACCACTGAGCCACATCCCCAGCCCTATTTTGTATTTTATTTAGAGACAGGGTCTCCCTGAGTTGCTTAGCACCTTGCTTTTGCTGAGGCTGGCTTTGAACTTGAGATCCTCCTGCCTCAGCCTCCTGAGCTGCTGGGATTACAGGCATGCACCACTGTGCCCGGCAGTTTAACTTTTATAGGCTTTTGAATTATGGCATTTTAATCACAACTTTACCAATGAGGAAAGTAGATAGGCTTTGAGGAAGCTGAAGGTCTTTATCAGATATGTGTCAGAGTGAGGCCTTACTATGTAAGTTCAGGACTTTTAGGTAACATAGTGACCAAGAATTTCATCAGGAATGGGGAAAATATCAATCCTTTTGTAAAAAAGTCAGAATGAATAATCTACAAGAAAAGTCATCTAAAGTAATTTGCAAGAACCAAAGAGAACTCTAAGTCCCCTGTAGGTGTAATATTGTGCTCGACTGGTCTCAATAGACACAAATCAACAAATAAAGAAATTAACAAATTAAGAACAGATCTTCCTAGCTAACATTTTCTCATAATAGGGCCGTGGAAAACTAAACTTAGCAAGGTTTTATCATCCCTTGAGATAAATGATAAAGATAATGACTCTTGCCAGGTGTTGTGACACATGCCTATAATCCCCAAGACTTGGGAGGGAGGCTGAGGTAGGAAAAAACACAAGTTCAAGGTCAGCCTCAGGAACTTAGCAACTTAGTGAGACCTTGTCCCAAAATAAAAATTAAAAGGACTAGAGAGAGAACTCAGTAGTAAAATGCCCCTGGGTTCAATTCCTAGTACTAAAAAACAAAACCAAACAAACAATGTAATCATCTAACAAGTACTTCTACCTAAGAGACACTTGTTCTATATCATGACTTTTCATCCACTGCCAGAAGAGGCCCACAAGACCCTTCGACCTGCTGTGGTGTCTCATGGCTACTGCACATCCATTCCCACCTATACCAGTAGTCAGTACACCCCAAAGTTAAGCATTTGAGAAAGGAAATCAGTTCACCCATCAGGCATGTCTGACTAGAAATATTGCCTCCTTCCTTTTTCCTTCAGCCATTTTCACATCATAAAAATTTGCAAACTGGCTTAGGAACTTAGAGACGGTGCCTAAGGATTATAATCAAGAGGGTTCTCTGATGAGCTGTGAGAGCTGGAATACTGAAAGAGGACACAAAAAATTAGATATTATGTTTATAAGTAGGAAAAAAACCCTCTGTTGTTAGCAAGTAGAGAATCAGAAACATGTTTATTTTCTACAAATCATCCACCTGCTTTATTGAGGCTCGATGGACAGTTTTTAAAAGTGTAAACTGTGATATTTTGCTACATGCATACCTTGGGAAATAATTACTCCAATCAAGATAATTAATACACCCATCAAGTCACATCAGAACCATTTTTTGTGTGTTTGGTGAGAATACTTCAGATCTGCTCTCATAGCCAATTTCAAGTATCCATATATGAGTTATCTTTTATATTAAAGATGTATGTATCATAAGGCAGAAAGAATTGTAAAACTCTTAACAATTATGCTAAGTCAAGACTTGAAGTACATTTCCCTCTTCCAGGCCTCCCTCAACACACACGCCTGCTTCTATTAGTATTCATGGGCATTTGGGAGAAAACTTCAAGAAGTGCTGGGCAAATCTGCTCTCGCTGCCAACTGAGCCTACACAAGGCTGCCAGGAAACGATTAATGATGAGGTTAAGTTGTACCCACAGCAGTCCCACACTCGCCTCCAATCCAGTGGAGCCAATGTTTTCCTGAACTTTTTCTGGAACCTTCTGGGGCTTGTTCTGCTGCTTGAGGGGCAAGAGGCTCTGTTTATAACTATTCTGTTTGTAGCAGAAGAAACAGAAACCCTAGAAGAGCAAGCCAAGCTTTGCTCGGCTGGAGGCCCAGGGAGCAGTGTGCTTTCTGGTTTTGTGTCTGCGCTGATCCTAATGGGGGCCTGCAGCCCAGAGAGCAGCTTCCTGAAATGTCCTGATTTACACAGTTTTCTGATATAATCTTGTATCAAAAGCCTTCCAGAGGGCTGGGGTTGTAGCTCAGTAGTACAGCGCTTGCCTGGCACGTGTGAGGCACTGGGTTTGATCCTCAGCACCACATAGAGATAGATAAAATAAAGGTAGTGTGTCCATCTACAGCTAAAAACATAAAATTAAATTTTTTTAAAAAAAGCCTTCCAGAAAACTCCTAGAGAAACAGAATCCCCCTGAATATCCCTAAGGGTGGCTGCTGCATGAGGCAGGGGACCTAGGAGATGTGGCCCAATAGGATTCTGGGGGTGCTAGCCTTGGAGCCCCCTCCAGATGAGCAGAATGGGCAAACAACTGCTGGACATCTGGTGTCTTGGGGGACACCCCTCCTCCACTGGCCTTCGGGTTGCTTCCTGGGCAGCTGTTTCAGGGACCTTGGCTTAGTTCTTTGGACTAACTCAAGGCCTCATGTTTACCAGTCTCTTTAGTTACTCCACTATTTACACAGCATGTCTCTGTCTAGAGATGTCGACAATGCGACATCAGACCAATATTTATTCCAAACATAAACAAGCCCCCGCTGAAGGTCTTTAGAACATGGTTTTAATTGAGGCAGTGTGAGGGCGTGTGTGTGCACGTGAGCACGTGTGTGTGTGTGTGTGTGTGTGTGTGTGTGTGTGTGTGTGTGTGGTTTCTCTCTCTCTGGGAAAAAAGCAAGGATGGCTTTTCACAGGCTGGTCTGGATGTAAGGTGATAACCTTAGTGACCCATGCAGGGGTCATCAAGCCTTGCATATTCTCTGGACCATTCCATAGAGGCAGCTGTCTAAGGGTTTCTTTTTGAGGTCAGAAGTAATGCTATCAAATACAGACCATGAGCCCAAAGAAAGCCCTAACAGAGCAGGCGCTTGGGAGGGCCCCAGCCAATAGAGAGCTGGAGGCAGCCTTGTGTGAGCATTGCAAACCTGTTCTGCAGCCTGCCTGTTCAACACTTAAGAAGCAGGCCGGGGCCTTTGGGGAAGACAGCCACAGAACTGGCAGAGCAATGGAAATTGGCTCTGTTGCAAGCCATCTTGGTTTGCAAATGGGTCAAGCAGGAGAGAGGAAAAGAGATGGAGGGTCCTTGGCTAAAAGCAATAAAGGAGGACTTCTCCTTCACTGAGGGGTAGGGGGCAAACTGCACACAAACAGGGACAGGAGGGAAGAGTGGAGGGATGGATGGAGAGGGGTGGAAAGGGGAAAGGCGTGAACGGGGCTATCTTTGTTCTAAAGGATCCCTCATTCCCCAGCATCTCTTTGCTGTATTGCCACAGAGCTCAGGCTGGCTGGTGTCATGAGTTGAAAGCATTTCTTAATGGTGCCAGTTACAAAGTTCTGTCTGCTACCTTTGAGCAATTAAAATTTCTCCTCATAAACAGGCCTTTATGAAAGAAGCCCAAGGCCCAGGCATCTTCAGACTCAGTCAGGAGCTAAAGGAAAGGAGAGGGGAGAGAGGGGACTCATCTGGACTTTTCTCCCTTAAAAGAGTTTCATATTTCAAAGTTTTCTTCCTGGATGGTGGTTTGGCAGGCTACTGTAATCTTTGCACATAAAATTTGAATTATGGCTCCCAGTGTCTGCTAACATCTCGGTTTTGGGAAGGCTGATTAAGATCCATTTCAGTATTTGAAGAAGGGTCTGGTTAGCTTGGGGCCCCAGTGTGGATTTTGTGTGGAAGCCAGGGAAAGTGGACCATAGCATGAGAAAGTGCCTGAGATGCCAGCAGGGGCCTTGTGGAAGGTCCTGGGGGAGCTGCAGAGGCAAGGGAGGCGGCCAAGCGAGCGTGGAGTTCAGCTCTGAAGGTGGCATTTGCTGACCCTACCAGGAGTTTCTGTTGTAGATAAACATGTATACACGTAGCACAGGCCAGGAGCTGGTATCCCAGGCCAGTTCCTGCTTGCCCCTTAGGGTTCTGCTCAGACACCATCTCCAGTCACTAAACTGCCTCTCTCAGAGGTTTTCAAGATCGTATGAAGGCTCTGTTGTCCATCTCTGTCCCCTTGCCCGGGGCCTGCCACCTGGTAGGGACCCAGTGCTATCTGCTGAACAAAGGCACCAGCCATCTTGTAAGTGTCAGGTGTGTAGCCTGCAGACTGGTATGTACTCTGAGCTCAGAAGCACAGCTGGCTGCTTTACTTAGCATTAGTAACACATCAGGATTCATTTTTTTTATGCCACACACTTTTGGAACAACCACTTTGGACTGACCACAAGGTCAAGGCAGTGGCTAGCAACCACAGGTAGCAGTGTTAAGAGCCACTGAAAGGAAATTCGAGAGGCGTGCCCAATAAAAGGAAGAGGACTGGAACCTTGGCCACCTATCTTCACATCCCCTCAGTGAAGTGTTTCCAGGTCAACTGTGGCATTCAGCTTTCCTTTGAAAGGAATGGAGGGAATTTGATATACAATAAGGTAATAAGCCAGAACCACTAAGACCACCCATGTAAGTCAAATATTGGGCTGGACTTGAGCCCCATTAGTGGACAGGTTTCAGTGCACTGCTCTGTCAAATGTGGTGTTGGATGTCTACTCGCTGCACATAATACATTATTCTTAGACATAGAAATACATGTTGATGAGAGGTCTGTGGCTAAAGTTTTAGGAATATGCAGGTCTTTAAAATAATACTGCATTTCATTTGCCCTTTTCAACCTCTTCTAAAGTCATTAGATAGCCGGGTGTGGTGGTGCATGCCCTAATCCCAGCAGCTCAGGAGGCTGAGGCAGGAGGATCACAAGTCCAAAGCCAGCTTCAGCAATAGCAAGGTGCTAAGCAACTCAGTGAGACCCTGTCTCTAAATAAAATACAAAATAGGGCTGGGGATGTGGCTCAGTGATCAAGTGCCCCTGAGGTCAATCCCCGGTAGAAAGGAAAGAAGGAAGGAAGGGGGCGGGGAGAAGAAGGAAGAGGAGGGAAGGAAGGAGGGAAGGAAGGAAAGAAAGGAAGGAAGAAAAAAAGAAATTATATAGTTAGCCCGTTAAGAAATTGTTTTCTAAACATCCCCCTCTGCTTAGCCCCTGACCACCTTATAGCCTCTGCTTAGCCCCTGACCACCTTATAGCTGTCCTTGAACAGCCTGCCCACTCTGACGGGAATGCTGCTCCAGGATTCACTCTGCTCCCATCTTGTCCCCAAAGGAGTTCAACTGTGACTTTAGCCCTGACAGTATGGAAGACAGGTGACATTTCACTTACCTACAAACAAAATAAAACTGGTAATTAGGTGAATCTTCCTTTATAATAATGACTTCTAAAACAAAGAGGAAGATATTGTCCCTACTACTTGACATGATGGATGTGACATATGAAAGATGGCCACAAAGCCTTTGTCACTCCTCCCACTGAGAAGCAGAGCCACTTTCCCCTCCCTTGACTGGGCTGGCATGTGACTACTTTGGCCGACAGAGTACAGCAGAATGATGCTGAGCCTGCTCCAGGCTGGCCCATAGAGAATGAGCAGCTTTGACTGGGCTGTCTTGGAAGCTCAGCCACCATGTATAAAGTCAGAGCACTCTGCTAGGAGGACAACCTGGAAGGCCCTGAGTTGACGTGGAGGGGGAGAAAGGACCTGATGGTGCCCAGCCTTCCACTGGTCCACCAAGGTGTTAGGCACATGAGGAAAGCTGTACTGGACTTTGAGATCATCTCAGCCACAGGGAAATGCACTAAGAGACCCCACTCAGTGCCATGTGGAGAAGACCTACCAGCCAAACACTTCCTGAATCCCTGGCCCATGCATTTGTAAGATATGACATCATGGTGTTTTTTTTTTTTGTTTTTTTTTTTTTGGTACTGGAGATTGAACTCAGGGGCACTCCACCACTGAGCCACATCCCCAGCCCTATTTTGTGTTTTATGTAGAGACAGGGTCTCACTGAGTTGCTTAGTCCCTCGCCATTGCTGAGGCTGGCTTTGAACTCGCAATTCTCCTGTCTCAGCCTCCCTAAGTGCTGGGATCATGGTGGTTTTAAGCCACTCGACTTGAGGGTGAGCTTGTTAACTAGGTGATATAAATGCAGCAGCCCCATTACTGACCATGCTGTCCCGTTGGAGTAAGCACCTTGGGAGGATCTATCTTAGTTTTTGTCTTTCCTGAGAGACCTCCTGCTATCCTGCACCCTTCTCTGACTCCAGCTTGAGCTGTCTGGGTTCGTGGGAGACAGGCAACCCAAGCTGGGTGACCCACGTAGATTCTGTCAGCTCCTATCTCTAGCCATAGTTGACAGAGGTGGATAGTGACTTAACCTGGGCCAGAGAGATCACCCTCTCCTGGACATGTGGACCTACGGGAATCAGAAATGGCTGACCCTTGTGTGTCTGTGGTTAGGAGTCACTGAGATGTAAATTGAGAGGGCTGGAGGCAACCATTTTCTAGTGTGTGTAGGGAAGTGCAGAGAAAGCCAATGTGCTCTGGGAGAAGCTTGCTGCGGTGTGCAGTGTAGAGGCCAGGGGCTTACAGAGAGATGCAAGCCAGGGAGGGAGGCTGCTGGTTGTGGGGTGTCCGGACTTTTCCAGGTTTGGATGTACACATTTCCTTGGGATCTGTAGTACTGTCCCTGCATCCTTAGAATCCTCTTTCTTTCTCTGGCTTAAGCAGCTGAAAGGTTCTCATTTTTTTTTTTTTTGGCAACTAGAAAAAAATGGCCTCTGTGATGTCTGAGATAAGAAAGAATGCTCAGCCCTGGAAATGGAAGAGAAAGCTGCTCAGGCCAGTGAAGTGACAGCAGTGTCCTTCTGTTGGCCTTCCGTCTGTGGGACAGTGGTGTTGATGACTGAGAGCAAGTCAAGCCCCGGTCTCTTATAGCCACCACACAATAGGTTAGCATAACACCAAACTTATCCTCTTCCCCAAAACCTTCCAGTCCTACCCCTGTCCTCTAGGGCAGCTGTCCATTGTCTGAACTAGAAACAGGGATAGCCTCTAAAGTTCAACTGGTCACCAGATCCTGTTTGTTCTCTGTCATGGTGACTGCCCTCAACTGCTCATGGTCACAGATCTCTGTTGAGACCTGGTCATGTCACTGCTCTGCTTGCTGACGTCCCATGTGTCTGCTTTGCCCTGCTCTGTGGGGCCTGTACAACTGTGGTAGATGATCTCACCGTGGGCCACTGACTGCCTCCGGCAACATACCTCATAAGCGGCTCACTCCCAACCCCGGTTATTTTCTCACCTTCTCTTCCTTCTGTATGGAAAATCCATCTGACCTTGCCTGTCTGAAAAACTCAAGCCAAACCAAATTCAGACTCAACACCTCATTTGTGAAAAGTCCTCTAACTTCTGTATTGGCCTTCTATGTGCTAAGTGCAGTGTGAAGCATTTTCTCTGCAACACCTCCATGCATTAAGCTAATGTGATGGTTTCCCGTTTACAGAGGAGGGACCTGAAGGTCACTGAGGGTAAGGGTGCTCCCAAGGCCTCAGGGCTAGTATATGTGAGAGCTTGGACTGCAGCACAAAGCAGCCAGTCTGCATGGTCCCAGCTCTCATCCACTGCACCGTCCTACGTGGACTTTCGCGCTTCCTCGTTGGTGAGGTGAGGACTCACAGTACCTCCTCTATTCCCAGAGCAGTCACTACACAGCACTTGCCACTGTCCATTGTGTTCATTCATCTATCTGGGAAGGGTTCAAGGGCCAGGCAGGGGCACAGTCACCACTGTACCCCAATGCTTTGTCCAGTGTTTGGGTTAGAGCCACAGTGTTCAAAGAGCATGGACTGATATGAAACACTGCTCTCTGATGACTTGCAAAGCTGTCTGACCCATGTGGCCTCATGCGACAGCTTCCTCAAAGCTTTCCTTCCACCCTTGAGCTATGTATGTATGGCAAGACCTTGTCAGGGTTAACGCACACAGAGTGACCTCTGATTTCAGTGACCCTGCTCTTTCTCCAAGTCTGTCTCAGAAGGTGATATCTGGCTCCTCAGATCCTCACTTTTTGGATTTCACTCAGCTGGATGACCTCAGGGTTCGGGTCACACTATGACAGAGATCTCCTGCAATGACCTTTTCTGAAGCAAACATGACAAGAACAAAGTAAAGCAGATGCAGGCCGGAGCAGGCAGGAGAGCACGCACAGGCGATGGGACAACCCTAAGTGACAGGGGCACGCAGTCCACAAAAGGGAGCGGGGCATGGCCACGATGTTCCCTGCTCTCTGTCCCTGTCTGGTCTGACACACTCAGCCATGAAGAAGAAAAGCACTTCCTCTCATTTCAAGAACCCATAGAAATACAGAAGGAAGTCGTGCATGCGTGTGCGCGCTCTCTCTCGCTCTTGCTCTCTGTTCAGCAGGAAGTCTGTCTCTGCAGATTCCAAATACTGAGCAGGCTTTGTTCTCTACCGCAGACCAGAAGCCCTCGCAGCAGGAAGGAGTTGGAGTTGAGAAAAGGGAGAATTAAGAATCTATGTGGCAATGCAGATTAAATAAACAACCAATTAGTGGAGTAAAACAAAAAGGTAATAATATTCACTGTTGGCAAGTATGCAGGAAAATGGACGCTTCAGATTCATAGCTCGTGGGAGGGAGTGTCTGTATAACCTTTCTAGAGGGCAATTGGCAACATAAGATAAAAGGCACAGTCATTCCATATCTAGGGTTTCATTCTAAGGATAAAACAAAGTATTTGTGCAAATATTTGGCTCCAGAGTTATTCACTCTTAAAGGAAGTGTACAACCAGGAGCAACCTAAATTCCAGCCTCAAGGGACTAGATGAATAAACAGCAGACTCTCTGTAGCTTTGAGATGTAGCTGGAAATGGGCTCTTCACAATATGGAAAGACAGTCACAGTATTGTCTTCAAGGGATAATTGGTTGCAAAATAGTACACAGGATGCCTGAAAAGCCTCAGAAATGTGTTGTCAAGTAATGTGTTTAAAATTTCTTCCACCTCAAGACAACTTTTCAGGTGAAGTAACTCTTTAAGTTTAAAGCCATGGTCTGACTGCTAATCTGAGAAAAGTACAATAGACACATTATTTTTCTCCTGTATTTCCAGACTTCTTGGCTACACTTCTGAAATATATTTATTACACTTTTCCCCCAGATTTATAAATGATCTCGTTGCTTTAAATTTAAAAATATTTCACTTGAAAATATATTGAGTATGCTACTGGAAAATTTAACTAACACACTATTCAAAACTAAGTTGATCCTATGATCAACACCTGGCTAATGTCTGTATATGCAAAGGAAAAGGTCAAAAGAGTCAATGCTACACTCATTGTGGTTATTTCTGGGATGTGGACATGAAGGTATTTTATATTTTTTCCCTTAGTGATATGTTATTATGTTTGATCAATACATAATATTATCCTGTAATCCCAAAGAAATTGACAATTTTTATTTAATGTCTTCATCTATAATAATCTAGGAGGCTGTTTCCACCTGTGTCTGAGACCTGAACACTAGAGAAGCATGGGCTTTGGTGTCAGGAAGTCCCGGTAATGGCCCCTGGTGCTGTTTTAGATCTGGGGACACAGTGGAAATAGGACAGGCAGGCCCCATTCACCTGGCCCATCATTGCCCAGTGCAGAAGACAGACCTTCATCAGATGACAACTCTGATACCATTGTTGACAAAGATGGAGACTCTGATAGAAAAGGACTCCAGATCTCAGAGAATGAAGCACAGAAATCACCCTAGGCTTGGAGATGAGGATATCCCTTTCAACTTGAGAGAATGATGCTTGACATGAAAGAAATTTTAAAAAATTTTTAAGAAATTTTAAAAAAAACTGCTCTGTAGTTTCCTTTTTTATTCTTTCCTCAAGCAAATGATAAACCACCCTTTTCTCAGCTGTTACCTCCCAAGTTTGTTCTGGAGTTAGGTTCCCAATATCCCACATCAGGACTGGCTTAACTCTCTTAGGAAAGAGAAGAGGAGAAGAAACTGAGACTTTTGTTCTCTCTCTAAAGTGGTTCCAATCTTCAGTTGTGCACAGCCTCAAGAGCAGCAAGTTCCATTCCCTGCCTGAAGGAGACACTGGCATCTCCTGTATCTGTACCACAAAGGGAGTTCCTATAGGAAACTTCTAAGGTGCACCCACCCTGGAGAGGCAGGACAACTGGGTGTCCATGGGTGGGGACTCCACAGGACTTGTGATCGCCAGACTCACCTTCCAGAGCAGCACAGCCAGCAGTAGGAAGATGAGGATTCCCACCAGCAAACTTATGGCAATGATCCACCCCACCACATAGCCACGGGGCTCCAGATTGTGCAAAGCTTCAAAGACCACCTAGGAAGCAAAGCAAAAATGAAAACATAAATACCAAGTCCCAGGTCTTGAAGGCATTGTCATGAAAACAACCTTGATTTAAATATCAGAGAGTGAACAAAAGCATACTGAAAAACTTAAAAGCACACGCCACCTTTTTTGGTACTAGGGATTGAACTCAGGGGCACTTGACCTCTGAACCACATCTCCAGCCCTATTTTGTGTTTTATTTAGAGACAGGGTTTCACTGAGTTGCTAAGGGCCTCACCATTGCTGAGGCTGGCTTTGAACTTGTGATCCTCTTGCCTCAGCCTCCTGAGCTGCTGGGATTATAGGTGTGCACCACTGCGCTGGCTACATGCTACATTCTTGATTAAGAACAGAAAATAGTCTACCTCACATTCTGGTTTTGAAACAAAGAATGTAGGGTGCTCTCCATGCAAGATAATACTTCTTTTCAGGTGTTCGGTACAATGTATAGTTTGCTGGAATTACCTGACTCAGGCCAGTTTACCCAGTAGACTTTGGAGCCCTCCAGGGCCAGGAACCAGTCTGTCTCGCATCTCATGGCTGTGCCTAACACACTGAAGGAACTCACTCGGGAAGCTGTGCTGTCTGTGGTTTCTAGTGTGAGCCATACACCATTGGAGCCCATGTCTCAATGAGGCAAGTGTTGTCAACTTTTATGGAAAGTCAGTGTTGCGTTGGAGCTGGCTCGCATCAGCTCATGAGAGCCAAGTCTGTGTCTCTTCCCTATTCCACACTGGGAACATTTACACCATGGAAATTGGCAAACAAATCAGGGTTCCCCTGCCCTCCTGCCAGAGAACCAATTGCCAAGCATGCATTGACTCACCCCCGACAGTACCCTTCAGCTCCGCTTTAGCCCCACTGGCCACAGGGGAGTGTGGTTTTGCAGAATTCAAAGCATCTATTGTGTCCTCTGCTGCTAAATAATCCTTACCAGCTCTCCCTAACACAGGGTCCCATTTAAGCTCCTTACTGCTGAGGAAATGGAAATCCTAGCCCTGGGCATTCATCTCTCTTGGCTCCAGACAGGCTGGCCCAACCACAGGCCTTTGCCCAAGCTATGGCTCTCCTTAGAGCTCCCATCCCCTCGTTGGGGAAGGTCTATCTCAGCCTTACTTGATTCTCAAAACCAACTGACCTGCTGCTTCTGCCACAAGGCTCCACTGCTTTCCAGAGACAGGTGGTCCAATCCCACGCTCAAGTCCAAGCAGTGACTGGGAATGCTACTGCCTGCTGCTGCTGCTCAGGACTGCTCCTCTTACCTTCTTAGGGTCTGGCTTCCATCTCTCTCTAGCATTTTCCAAATGTTCCTCTGTGCTAGGCTCTGTGCTTCTCTCGTGATCTCTTCTCTAATTCACACAATCACCCCATGAAGTCTTTTGTTTTGGTACCAGGGATTGAACTCAGAGGCACTCAACCACTGAGCCACATCTGCAGCTCCTTTTTATATTTTATTTATAGACCGGGTCTCACTGGGTTGCTTTGCGTAGTGCCTTGCTTTTGCTGAGGCTGGCTTTGAACTTGTGAACCTCCTGCCTTAGCCTCTTGAGCTACTGGGATTACAGGTGTGCGCCACCACACCCAGGCCCCATGAAGTCTTCAACATCTATTTTATACAGAGGAACATGGACATCTCCAGCGGGGACGTGGCTCTAGGCTATGTAGCTTAAGTACAGAGTCAGAATTTGGACCCAGGTCTTGCCAACCTAAAACCCTCAAACTTGAAATTATAACCAACACCACAGAACACCTGGCTAAGGGTGGCCCTCTTTATAAGACTGTCACTTAAATGGATTATTTATTATTTCTTCCCTGGCGGTAAGGCAAGAAAATAGACATCTCTATCTCTCTTTGCCTCTCTTCCTAGAACTGGGGAGTTTGTAGGTGCTCAAGGTCGGATGGCACAGATAGTCATCCATGAGACAGATAGGCTGGCAGTTTCACCTGTGAATCCTGAATCCAGAATATTATCTTAAGGAAAATGAGGTACAGCATAAACCACACCTTCTTTTATGGAGATAAATGAGAGAAAGCTGCCTATAAAACATAGCAGGCCCTTCTGAGAATAGACATGGGGCCTCTTTGCAAGACTTACTAGCTGGGTGACCTTGGGTGAGGTACATAACCTCTCTGAGCCTCTCTCAACTGTGAAACAGGAGCACAATAGCACCTCCCCAGAGGATTAAAAAGAATGATATGTATAGGGTCCCACTCAGCACCTGGCACAGAGCCCACTCTGACAAGTGGGGTGTGCTTCTGTCAATATCGCTACCGTTGCTTTTGAGGTTATGCATGGCTTGCTATATTTTCATTCTTAAAAATTATTGAAGTCTACTATGTCTGTAGGAAGGTGTCTACACCCTGAGTGTACAGCCCACTGAATTTCCACCAAAAACGCTAAAGGCATTTGCATAACCAGAACCCAGATGAAGAGATGGGATGTGACTGACCCCACAGAAGTAAAGTCAGTCACATCCCATCTGGTCATGACCTCCACCAGGGGTAACCACTACCTGGACTTCTAAGAGCCTGGGTGTCAACTGCTTTTGCCTTGATATAAATGGGAATGCTACCGTGGGAACTCCTGCAGCTGGTTTTTCTCGACACTGTGTTAGGGAGACAGTGGCTCGTCCATTCTCACTATTGTAGAGCAGTCCACTCCATGGATACACCTTTATTTATTTATTCATGCTACTACTGATGAGCACTGAGGTCATTTCCAGTTTGAGGCTATTATAAAGAGTGATTTTTAAGCTACAGGCACTCTCAGGGGAAGAACACCTTAGGGTGGACATAGGAGGTGGTGGGACAGCAATGGATCCTACTGTCTTCCTGAACCTACAGTTTACTGTGAGGTTCAAATGAGCAATTCCTGTTTTTAAAGGCAGATAGGTTGTCTTTGGGTTCTTGCTGTGGATCAAATTGCCCCTCCTACACTCAGGATCCCTCATCTTGTCTTGTCCAGATAAATCTGGAGGCACTACAACCAAGAGAAAGGATGTGGAGGGAGGAGAGCCAGCCTGGACTCTGTCCTGGTTGTGACCGTGGGCAACTGGGACACTACTCTGTTTCTACCCTTGTGAAATGAGGATCTGGGAGGGAGGTGGATACCATAGTTTTAGGAGAGTGCCTGGAGGCTGGTTCTGTAATAAAAATCTGATACACCTTCTCATTGACAGTGGCGTGCTGGGCCAGGCTGTCACTCAAGTGGGGGAGGGGGTGAGTTGTAAAGTACAGTCACCGTGTTAACCCAGATGGCACAGGGACACTAAAATCAGCACCCTGGCAAAGCCATGTTGGAGGTCTGGTTTTGTGGATACAGAGACAGAGTAGCTGCTACAGTTTAGTCTGGCAAATTCCACAAGCATGTCCTGTCACTTCCCTGGAATGCGCCTCATCTTATTTTTCAGTGATGTCCTTCGTCCTCTTGGACGCGAGCTGTGTGCTTTGGCAGAGCCCAGACTCTCACACCACGACTCTGATGAACTCATCTGTGGGTGATGATCTGAGTGTCTTGCAGTTCTAGGAAGTCACATCTTACATTAAAACCAAAACAAAACACAGACGGGTCAGCAGCATGGACCACACAGTGGGTCAGGGGACACTGACAACCAGGTCTTGACTCCATCACTCGGGAGCCGGGTGATCCTGGTCCAGCCTCTGGACCTCTCTCTTTTCCACTCTTCATCCTCTGGTTTCCACCTGCAGTTACTGCCCCAGTCCGGGTTGGACTTTGCTCACCAGTACTGTCTCGGGAGCCTTGCAGAGCCTACCTGCCATTAGAGTTGTCTTTCTAAAGCACAGGTCTCACCAGGTCACTTCTCTCAGCTCACTCTATCGATGCTTCCCTTTTTACTGAACATCTAATTCAGGATACAGGGTCCTTAGGAGCCAGTCCTCTTACTTCCTTTATTGCCCCTCCTAGGACATGTATTCATATTCTTGCCATCTTCCCTGTGAGACCAGTGGTCTCCTACCTCTCTGGAGGCTGTTTTTGCCTAAGTTGCCGAGGCTGGCTTAGAATTTGCGATACTCCTGCCTCAACCTCCCAAGCTGCTAGAATTACAGGAGTGCATCAGCAAGCCTATAAAAAGTGTTCGTACCTTTTTTTTTTAAAAATTTTTTTTTTTTTAGCTGTAGATGGATGCACTATCTTTATTTATTTTTATGTGGTGCTGAGGATCGAACCCAGTGACTCACACATGCGAGGCAAGCACTCTACCACTGAGCTACAGCCCCAGCCCCTGTTCGTACCTTTTTTAAAATTTTTATTTTAGATGTTGATGGACCTTTGTTTTATTCATTTATTTATATGCGGTGCTGAGAATTGAACTCAGTGCCTCACACATGCTAGGCAAGTGCTCTACCACTGAGCTACAACCCCAGCCCCTGTTCATGCCTTTTGATTCACTAATTCTGTACTTGAAAACATGCTCCAAGGCAAGAAAAATGAACTACAGGGGGGAAAACACTGCAGAAAAATTTTAATGCTCACTGCAGAATTACCCATATTGGTGTAGAATCAGAAATATTCTCAATGTCTAAGAATTGGGGAATAGATGAGTAAATTTATGATAAGTCACAAAATAGAATATCTTAGTTATTAGAAATGATGACAAAACCTGGCAAAGCATATTTTTAACAAGTTAAAAACATGACAAATATACAGTGGATACATGCTAATGATTTATATAATTCATTATGGAAGGAGTAAGACGGCTAAACCAGGTCAAAGGAGGATCTGAAAAAAAATGTATCGTCACAGAAAAAACGAGAGTGCTGAAATCACATTGTTAAATCAGATACAAAACTGTCTACTATCTTACAGGGTAATAAACTATAATCTGTGGGATTCTGTTTTTGGTCAAATTATTTTTACTTTTACTGGAAAGAGTTATTTATAACTTGTCAGTATTCTAAAAATTAATTTGTAACTTCACAGAATCTGAGCCCCAGAGAGCTGTACGGGCCTGCTAGACCAGTGCTTCTCAAAGTTTACTATTTATGGGTAGCATGAGGTATCTTGTTAAAAGATTCTGGGCTGGGCATGGTGCACACCTGTAATCCCAGCAGCTGGGGAGGCTGAGGCAGGAGGATCCCAAGATTAAAGCCAGCCTCAGCAACTTAGGGAGGCCCTGAGCAACTCAGCAAGACCCTGTCTCAAAATAAAATATAAAAAAGGGCTGGGGATGTGGCTCAGTGATTAAGTGCCCCTGGGTTCTCTCAAAAGAGAAAAGAAAAAAAAAATGTAGTTCTGAGTTGGGTAAAGCCTGAGAGTCTACATTTCAAACAAGTTCCCTATGATGTGGACACTGCTGGTCCATGGTCCACACTTTGAGCAGAAAAGGGAGCCAAAGAATGCTCCAGTATGTCCAGTATGGACATGTAATCATTGTTTTGCCTGATTTCCAAATTTTAAGTACTTCTGAAACCATGGTAACAATGTGGGGAAGACGATAAGTGTTTCAACAATATGTTAAGAATCAGAATTATTAATTTAATATGTAGAAGAGTTTTAAGAAAATGGAAGGAAATTTAAAAAGTAAACAGGTGTTTGAGATTGCAGGTAATTTTTTCTCTCACATTTTGTACTATTTAACATTTTTTTGAACTGAGCATTTTAAATTCAAGCCAAAAAAAAATTTCCTTTGAGAGATTCTTCTCCAATTTCTCCTCTTCCAAGAAGCCTACCCCTACTCTCCTTTTCATCAGAGTTAATCATTCTCTGAGCTTTTGGCAACAGCAATTTTCAACCTCTTCTAGCAGAGAAGACCCATCATGGCATCTCAATGCACAGAACAGAAAAGATGAAAATCCTCTGGTTATAAAAAAGGTAGGCAGCAAACCTAGCCTGCTCAGTCGCCTTTCCAGACCCCGCTCCTCCCTACACCAGCCCCAGCAGCTCCCACCCAACGCAGGGGCACCCAGGACTCCACAAAATTAGTATTACAACCACAGCTGAAAATATCATGGTCCAAGGTCTCTAAGGCCTTCTTACTCTCTAAGGCAACAGTGATGGATTTTAGGCAACTGCGTATTCTTATAGAAAGGCTTGACTGCATATACGCTTGTCTTATGGACCAACATAGTGATTCATAAATGTACAAATTAATAAATGCAATGTCCTTCCTACCATAACATTAGATGAAGTATGAATATGATCCAGTTTACAACCAAAGAGATGACAGGATCTGAAGACAGAGTATCACAGTGTGATTTTTTTTTCTACTTCCAAAATATATTTGTGGTTTTTCTTTTGGGATGGGGTTTGACCATTCATCTGTCCATCCATCCATCCATCCCTCTATCAGTCCATCCATCAGTCTATCTACCCTGTCCGTCCATCCATATCCATCTATCCATCCAAAACGTGTATGTGGCACCTATGTGCCAGATATTGTGGAAATTCACCAATGAATAAAACAGGCAGTCTTCAGCCTCATACAACTTCCAGCTTGCAGAGAATACTGGCCAATCAGACAAATAAATATCAAATTGCAACTGTGAGAAGTACAAATGGGGAGGGGGCTGGGATTATGGCGCAGGGGTAGTGTGCTTGCCTAGCACGCATAAGGTACTGGGTTCAATCCTCAGCACCACATAAAAATAAAATAAAGATATTCTGTCACCTACAACAAAAAAATAAACATTAAAAAAAAATGGGGAGGACCATGGTTATGAAAGACTCTGAGATGGGCACACAGGTCAGAAGAGTTCCTGGAGGAACTGCTTGAAAGATGGCTAAAGGAGAGCAAAAGTGAACCAGTTAGAGAGAGAAGGGAAGCCCATCCTGAGGGGAGGGAATAGCATGTGCAGAACCCCTTTGGCAGGAGCGAGCTTGGGAAGGGTGAGATGCTGCTCTCAGCCAGTGGGTTGCAGCAAACAGAATGGACAAGAAGCCATAGGAAGAGATTCAGAAGAACTGGAGGCTGCGTTCAGAATTGGATGCTTGAATGGGGGCTGTGGCTCAGTGGCAGAATGCTTGCCAAGCATTCATGAGACCCTGGGTTCAATTCCCAGTACTGCTGAAATAAAAAACAAAAAAGAAAAAAAATGATGTCTAGCTGGTTATGGTGGCACATGCCTATAGTCTGAGCTACTCAGGAAGCTGAAGTAAGAGAATCCCTTGAGCCCAAGAGCTCCAGGTCAGCCTGGCAACACTGTAAGACCCTGTTAACAACAATAACAACAAACAGAATTATATGCTTTATCTTAAGCAGAATGGAAAGACAATGGAGGGTCTCCATTGGCCAAGCAAAAGCACAACATGATTTCCATTTTTGCAGCTCACTGTAGCTGCAGAAAGAATCCAGGCTAGAAGGGAGAGGTGGATGTGGGGATCCAAGGAACAAGCAGCCCAGTGAGAGAGTTGCAGGGGAGTAGTTTCCCCAGGGTGAATTTCTGCTTCCAATAAGAAGGGAGACAGTACAGAAGGAGATGAAGGGCTGAGCACTGGGGGCAGGGAGTCTGCCTGCACTGGAAGAGCAGCTGTGAGGGTGGTAGGAGGCTGAGAGGTGGGAAAGGCAGAATTTCGAGCAGTAAAGATATAGATAATGCCATGGCCATGGACTGTAACTGAGGGCTGATGGACTGGACACTGACTAATCAAACAAAAATGAGTAGCCTGAGGCTTTGTCTCAACTGAGTCTTGGAGGAGCCAGGCACTGGGTACCCTGCCCGCTGCTGTACAGTTTAATGCACCTGAGATTGGCAAGCTGGTGTCAGGGAATGACCACAAGCCAACTTGCAGCCTGAGGCAGCAGGTGAACCTCAACCACAGCACTTGATTCACTCCTGTGTTTCTGGGAAATGTTATGTTCTGACCACTGCAAATCCATTTCACGCAATAGCCAGAAATACCCAGGTCTCCATAAGGCCTGAGAACATGAGCAACATGGGGGTACAGCTAAACCGAGGTTTTCCAGTGATGGAAGAGACACAGGGACAGCGTCACCAGAGGGACAGTTGAAGCCCAGTCTTGGGCCACTGAAAGGTCAATTACAATGGCAAGATGCTCTCAGTGGTGAATATCACATGCTTGTTTCAACAGAAGGCAGGAAATCATATGAAAAAAGTGGAAAGAGAAGCACATCTGGGACCAAAAAAAAAAAGACATTTTCACCTGCTTCTGATTATATCCAATAGCCAGTTGGAGGTGTCAAGGAGGGAGAAAGGGCTGTGAGGGTTGTGTGAAGTGTCAGTAGAACATGCCTTCAATTGCTCTCAGAAAGCATGCCAGCTGAGAGGCACAGAGAGACTTATGGAGATGATATAAGTGAACTGTGCATCTGAAAAGGTGGATGCTGGAAGTCTCTGCCACAATAAGCAGAGACATGCCCTGTGCCTGACAGGTGTTGGGTCTTTCTCGGTTAGAATTTACCCAGGAGTAAGCTGGGAAGGTGCCAATTCCTTTGTTATGAACCACGGGCCACATCTGTGAAATCCTTACTACGTGCCAAGGTCTTTGCTTAGAAGTTTTATATCTATGACCCCTAACGATGCTCATGACCACTCTCTAAAGGAAAAAGGAAATATAGGGCTCACTGACTTCACGTGATGGAGGGTCTCCCAGAAGGGGTGATTGTTCTCGTGACTGTGTACCTGGAACAGACCATAAGAAGATGAGTTCCACAGTCAACTGGCCACTATGTCTGAATGCGATGTGCTCCTTGCACCAGAGCCAAGGGACACAGTTATGTATCATGCTATGATTCCTACTGCCTGCTCAGGAGGGGGCTCCCACTGTGTGGGACATTGAGCAACAGGAGCAGGGATTAATGATGCAGGGCTTGTAAGCGGGCAGGCTGGGCGACTAGTCCTGGCTCTTCCACTGACAAGCTGTGAGATTATAGGCAGGGCTCTTCACATCCCAGAGCCTCAGTTTCCTCAGCAGAAAATGGAAGTAATAGGAGATAATCACATCAGAGAAACTGAGCAGAGACCAGCATATATAGTGCAATAGGGACACAGAGCAGAGCACTCAAGGCCTGTACACAGAATAATTCCATATGTAGCATGCTGTCTTCCCAGAGCCTTCTGGGTCCTCTCTGTGGGGTCAGAATGCCCAACCCCAGCTTTTGCAGGCTTTTCCTTCCAGTGGCATCCTCCCGCCGATGGAGAGATGGTAAAGTGCCCTGGAGTTTACAACTTCAGGGACAGTCCCTTGTCAGTGACCAACAAGGACTAAAATATGAAAGCCTAGGTCCCACGCTTCAAGGCAGGATGAATTCCGAAGGGCTATTTGTGCTTCCGAGTCCCCTATAGGATCCAGCAGAGGCTGGGATGGCTCCTCAAATCTTGCTTCTTTCTTCCCTTTCCTATCCTGTCCCCTCACTTCATTTTGGATCTTGCCAGGAGCACCTTCCTACACAGGATGTGCTTCTTGAGAAGCACCACCTGACTGCAGCTCAAGGGTCTGGCCTCCCCTGGGCCACCTAGAACTTTCCTTCTATACTTGTTCAGAGGTCATTTCCCCCAGGAAGTTGACTTGACCTCTTCAGCACAGTGCTCTGAGCACACTGGCATACTGTGCTGCAAGTGTGCGTGTGCATGTGTGTATATGTGCATGTCTATGTGTTGTGCATGTGTGTGGGTCTGTGCCTGTGTGTCTGTGTCCATCCACGTGCTGTAGAGTCCCTGTGTGTGCGTATCTGGGTGTTCATGCATGTGCATATCTGTATGTCCATGACTGTGTGTGTCTGTGCATGTGTTTGTGAACCAAATGGTTTTAGAGGAGGTTTCTTTAGACATGAGAGCAGGGACACAGTGCCAAGGCTCATGCTGGGATCTAATGCAGCCTTAGAAAGGAAAGCCCAAGTGAGGAGGAGGAACATGGAGGAGCTGGCTGGGCTCCACACACACCTGAGCAATTTGAACAGAGAGACTTTAAAACAAATTTGTTTCCTTTCTACACTGGACACCTTTGCCTCTGTGTAGCTCCTTCATCCGGAATGGCTCAGTGCCTTCCCATGTGACTGAATGGCTGCAAGGAAGAGCGGAAAGGACCAACATGCCAGAAGTCCAGAGTTCTACCCTATCCTTGTCTCAGCCACAGTGAGGCCATTTCTTTTCCCTAGGTGTCAGGGACCGTTTGGTTCGCTAGAGGACAGGGCTTAGCGGTTCTAAGCAGGGAAGGCACAGTGGACTCTCTGGGGACTTAAAATTATGACCACCCTCCCCGCACCGTGTAGGGCAAGGGCGACAGATGGCAGTGGGATATGTGATGGAAGCACGTGTCTCTAGACATCTGGCTCCCATGGCAGAAGGCAAAGGGACCCAAACATTGGCCCCATCAAATGGGACAGGAGGTATTGCTCCTTCAAGCACACTGCTTCTTAAAAAAGAACGAAGTTCTCTTTCCCCAGCTATCTTTGGACAAAGATTTTTGTGTTCTCTCATTAAGACTGGAATTTGCCCAGGAAGCTGCCACCAAAAAAAAAAAAAAAAAAATTGTCGAAATGATTGAACAAAGACTTTCACTCAGATGGGGGCCGCCTCAAGAAGAGCACAGGCTTGCTCCTGACCTTCACTAGAACAAACAGAATGGAAACCAAAAATGCCCTCAGCACATCAGAGGGGACAGTTGTCACTTTTCAGGCTGGTATTCAAACCCCTTCTGGTGCTGGAGAATCCTCCCCTGTGTAAGACACAGGGAAAGGTAGGGTCCCTCCTCCCCACTACAAAGGCCAATAATGCTGGTGAGCTAGTCCCCCAGGGACAGAGGCCTAAACTCAGCCAGCAAGAGGCTCTAGCCTGACTCTGGCATAAGAGGTCAAGAGAGGCTGGGGCAGCTGAGTCCAATGTCTAGATTCTGGATTTTTCCTGTGGCTGGACCCAGTCTGTGGTCCCGACCTCCCAGGTTTCTTGACCTCTTCATGTCCCCAGTCAGGTTCTCTGGCAATTCTGGGAGCTTCCAGGTATACTTCTAACCTATTCTGATTCTGCTCAAGCAAGACAGAGGGGGTCTCTTTTCTTATACCTAAGATCTCAGTATGGTGCTCACTCCCACGGCCATAATTACTTAGTCATCTGTGGACTTACATGTTTATCATACATTCTGCTATTTGAAAATACCAAAAAAATGGCAAAAATTCATGCCAGCTTCTAATACAGACTGAAAAGGGAGTTTGAAGTGGTGTCTTACGCTACTTATTAGAACAATAATTCTATAGTCTTGTAGTTTGCTTTGGTGAAAATCCTGGCCTCAGCTGTTGATCACTCTTCTTAAGAATATGGAGTACTTGCTGAATCTTTCATTTTACCTGTGGGTCTCTGTAGCCAGTTCAGGGGATAGAGAAGCCACCCCTCCCCCAAATCTTTTGATGCCTTTTTAATGACTGCATGAATAGAGCTAAACATCTCTGGAACCCATCCGTATTTTCATTCTGTAGGACAGCTATCGCCTTCTCTAAGATGCCCCCCCTTCCCAGTAGGTGCCTGAAACTGTGGATAGGACTGAACCCTATATATTACTATTTCTTTCCTATACATACATACCTATGATAAAGTTTAATTTATAAATTAGGCTCAGTAAAATAACAATAAAGTAGAACAATTATAACAATATACTATAACAAAATATATGTAAAACTTATGAATTCTTAATTTCTGGAATTTTCTATGTGATATTTTCAGATTGTGATTGACCACAGATAACTGAAACTGTGGAAAGTGAAAAAATGTAGATAAGGAGGGACTCCTGCATCTTTTTGAGATGAATTCCTACTCTCATGAGAACCAATTTATGTTTCCCTTGTTCTTAATATTTATGATATTTGTAAACTCCAACCAGTACTGTCCTTTTCCCTCATACCTGTAACACATTCCCTGTGGTTTGGATCTTAAATGTCCCCTGAAAAACTCATGTTAGATAATATAGGAATGTTCAAGTTGAAATGATTAGATTATGAGCGCTGTAACCTCATCAGTGGATTAGTCCACCTGATGGATTAATCATTTGAATGTGCTATCAGGCAGTAACTGTAGGCAGGTAGGGCATGGCTGGAGGGATTAGGTCACTGGGGGTGTGGCCTGGACTACACCTGTCCATGGCCCCTTCCTTCCTCCCATCCCTACCTTCTCTCTCTCTTCTCTGCTTCCTGGCTTCCATGAGCTATGCAGTTTTCCTCTACTATGCCCTTCTGCCATGATGTCTGTCTCATCTGGGGCATAGAACAATGGAATGGGCCCACCATGGACTGAACCTTTGAAGTCATGAGCCCAAAACAAACTTTTCTTTCTCTAAGTTGTTATTGTTGGGTATTCTGGTCACAGTGACAAAATCAGTCAGGTTATGTTGAATATGAAATTCAATGAATTATTGGTACCTAACAACCTAGCAGTCACAAAGGTCTCATCTGGAATTGTCAGGTTTGAGTCTGTATGAATCCAGATGAACTTGCTGTGGTTGGGCCTGGACACATGCTAACATACTATCTGGGAAGTATCCTGCATGTATATATTAATAAATAAAGCAAATGCTTCAAAATCAATTACATATTTCTAGTTATTCATCCAACTGAAAAACACTACTTGTACCATGGTATTTTTTATTTAAAAAAAAAAAAGGACACAAGAATTACAGGAAAAGTATTTGATTTTCCCATCAGTTAAATTTACCACCACATATACTTTTGTGGTTAAAAATCTGATTGTTTTCCTTTTCTCATCCACACCCTGCTCGATACCATACACAAATACACTTCCTGTTCATTCTAAGGCCATAACAATTTGGTGCCCAATCTGAAATCTTGTGAAGCTTTGTCTGATTTGAATCTGGTGGCTAGCCTCTGTGGAAATTCCCCTTTGGATGAATAGCTGACAGAGAGCCAGGCAGTCAGAAGAGTCACGCAGGGAAGAATGTGCTTGTTCTAAAAATGAAAACCTTACTACATAGAAATGATTTTTTTTTTCCCTGCCCAGAAAGTTGAGAACAGATTGCAGAATTTCACCTTAGCTCATGGATTGAAAAGGCAGTCATGCAAAGGAGGGAGAAGGGGGCATTGTGGGATTCCCATGTGTATTAATATGCTCCTCAGGAGCACAGAGGGGGAAAAAAAACCCCAGCTTCTTCCCCAGAAGTCTTGATCATAAAAATATCACCACGGTTCTCAAAATGGAACAGAAACTGATGGAAGTGGTATTTTGGAGCAAGATAGATGACTCAGAATCCCATAGCGGGATGTTAAGCAACGCCTTCCTGGATCCCACAACTTAGTCCTCTATTAGAAGACAACATGCCCAATGATTTTCATCCAGCTAGTAAAGAATTTCACCTGTAGGAAACCAGTTATTTCCATTGGCTTTTTTTCTTTTTTGGTACCAGGGATGAACTCAGGGGCACTCAACCACTGAGCCACATCCCCAGTCCTATTTTGTATTTTATTTAGAGACAGGGTCTCACTGAGTTGCTTAGTGCCTCACCATTGCTGAGGCTGTCATTGAATTAATGATCCTCCTGCCTCAGCCTCCAGAGCTGCTGGAATTACAGGCAGGAGCCCCCATGCCCAGTTTCCATCTGGTCTTATTGTTAACACAATTAAACACATTCTAAATCTGATGTTGGGCATGTATTTCATTCAGTAAGACTTTTTAACCAGAGCTATCACAACAAGCAGGGAACCACTGATCTCCACTACTTCACAGGTGAAGGTCCCCATGGGTAGTTAATGGCCAGAAGGCAGGAAGAAAAGACAAAAGCTGACTCCAAGTATTTGACCTGCCAGAAAAATGGACGCTGTGGGGTGATGGTCTTGAATGCCATTCTGTTCCATTTCTGTTAGTAAAACTAGTGCCTGGCAACGTCCCCATGTGAATGGAGGAGCGCATGTCCCCATATGGCCCCGCATTCTCACACTGGTCCTGAAGTACCCCTCAAGCAGCACTGACTCACCTCACCCACCCAGGCATCCCTGTTCACTCCAGGCTCCATCACCTTCTTGTCTCTTGCTCACCGACCACAGGAACAGAACTAAGATTTTACTGAAATCCCCAACAATTTCTTTTCCATAGGATTCCTTCTCAGCCAGGGTCTTAAAAGAATGGATTTTGGTTTACTCTGTATCCTAACATTTTAACATGTGGAATCGCCAATGTTATCAGAAAATAAGTCAATAATCTGCGTGTGTGTGTGTGTGTGTGTGAGTACCTCATCTTTATGAATTTATTGCTTTTGTAAATTTGCTATAGCAACACTGACTCTTCCAAGAGAAGGCAGTCTCTCTCTCGAGAAGGTAAATTCCAGGAAAGAGGATGCAAAACAGAAGTGCCCTGGCCAACCTGTTCATGGGCTGCTGCCTCCCCTTTCTATTTCCCCAGGATCTGTGTGTGTAGGGGGGGATGTCAAACAACAGATGAGTCCCTGTCTAAGAATAAAAGCAGAATTCCAAGACCACAGTCTTCTTCCAGCCTCTCCCTCACCCTGACATCTAACCCTCGAGGTCTGTTACATCCTCCCATATCCCTGATGCCTGCGTGCCAACTGCACCTTATGGAGGAGTCGGGGACAGGGAGAGTGTGAAAGAGAAGGTTCCAGGTCTTCACAGTGTGGATGTGACCTCTTCAAGTTAATCGAACAACTTGTTTTTAAGACACTCGGTGTTTATCCATGTAGCAACGTGACTGGGAAGGCAGATGAGGTTTCAGGGAAAGGTCTAAGAAAGACAAAATTAGTCCTGGCTTCTGGGTGGAAATCCAAGCCCTGTTAAGGGCACTTCCACACAATTTTTCCTTTGGCCAATCATAGCAGGAAACTTTCACATAGCGATGGTGTCCTAAAGAACAATGGTAGCACAATAAGAACAAGCCGCAGCTCTCCATGGGAGCCTGGAGGCCAAGGCAGGCATGGTCCTGGGTCTACCACAAACCCGACATCTTGGCTCAGAGACTTTCCTCTCCTTCACATTCCAGCTCTGTGTCTCCAATTACCCAGCTCCGCTGTCCTTCTGAGGAGGGCTGTCCCAGGGGAAGCGGCACACTCACCATCATCTCTTCTGGGTTCCCATTAGCCACCTCCACCACCCTTAGGGCGGGATCCACCTTCACCTTGGCTCGAGCCATGAATTGGATGACAGATGAACTGTCCTGTGGAGGAAACAACAGCTCACTGTAAGATTTTCCAATGACAATGACAAATGATTTTTCCTTGAGAGGGATGGGGCAGAACCGAAATTCCAAGATTCCTTGTAGACCAGACAAGATTTTTTTCACTGAACTAAAAACTAAAACCCACATAAATGTATACTTCCAAATTCTCTCTTGAGAATTTTTTCGGGTGGTGGTAGATGCAGAAAAACTATAGTGTTTACCAGTAATCAACACAGGCAAACTTGCGTACTGTGGTTTCCAAGTGGGAAGAGCCAGATATTTGGATGTTGATATTGACGGATTCACAAAGAGGATAAATGAAGCCGTTTGATTGTGTACAACAAACCCATGCCTGGCATTCCACTGAAGCCATCTGATTTCTATTTAATAGAATCTTCCTGCCCTGACCACAGCCCTCAAGCCCTTCACATGAGTTTCTTTTAACTCTTTGTCTGCCCTTCAATTAAGCTGTTTTGGGGTCAAAGCCATTTAACACTGAAAGAGGGTATTTGATGGAGAGATTAAGAAAAGGGAAGCATCTAGCACATACATTAGGCCTAACAGAAAGGGGGATAGGGGAAGGGGCCACATCTAAGACTCAGGAATTGCCTGCTAGCAGAAACAGAAGCCTTGATGTGGCTCAGATTCAAAGCTACCGATCCAGATAACCAGAAAATGGCTCCAAAGCATCAAGGATAGGCAAAACCATAGCCCAAGGAAGGGCCAGGACCTTGGGGTTAGTGGTACAAATGGTGCTCCATTGACTGTGGAGCTGAGAGGCACCTGGTTGTCATTGTGGAAACAGAGGACATAGGATGAGGGTGTTTGTCACTCCCCCACAAGGGGTGACCTGGGCTCAGCCAACAAGGTGTTTAATGACATGTCCACCTATATTTACTCAGCTTGCCTGTTACTCTGGAGGCTGCAATGGTTTGGGACTGTCCCCCCAGAATTCATGTGTTGGAAATTTAATTCCCAAAGTCATATATTAGTGGTATTTGGAGGTAAGCCCTTGGGAGATAAGAAGGATTGAATAAGGTCATAAGGGTGGTGTCTCCATGATGGCATCAGTGGCTTTATATGGGCAGGAGATCTGAGCTTGCATACTTGCCCTGTCTTGCCATGTGATGCCCTTTGTGCCAGGTTATGATGCAGCAAGAAGGCCCTCACTAGATGACAAGCAGATGCCAACACCTCGGTTTTGGACCTTCTGGTCTCCAGAACTATAAACAAACCTCTACTCTTCATAAATTACCTGATCTCTGGTAATTTGTTACAGCAACAGAAGATGGACTAAGTCAGAGGCTCTCAGATGCCAACTTTGATCTACAAAGATACAGGAAAGCAGAGGTCTCTTCCTTTAGACTAGTTCCAAGGGGTCCCTTTTCTTATCTCTGCTAAAGAAACCACAAAGGTTCCTACTTTGTGTACTTCATCTATAAGTTATATACAAATAATTGTCCTTTTTAAAGGACAACTATGAAACATACTTTTTTATAAATATGTATTAATTGTACATGTTGATGGGGGTTCAGAGTGATATTTCTATACATGCACATAGTGTAAACTGATCAAATCCAACCTTTTTACAACCTCTCCCTGCAAATAATGTGTATAAAATATATAGTAAAATTATGTAATTAAAAATATATATACATACATACATGCATACACATACTATATATGTGTGTGTGATTTTTTTTTACATTTATAATACTGCAGATAAAACTCAGAATCATTTCAACTCTGAGCTGCATCTCCAGCTTTTTTATTTTGTTTTGAGGCAAGGTCTTGCAAAGTTGCCCAGGTAGGCCTTGAGCTTGTGATCTTTCTTCTGAGCACCTGAGATTACAGGCATATACCAAAGCATTTTCATGCTTCTGGGAAGCTAGTTGTTCAGAGGAATTGCTCCAGTTAACTACTTTAAATGGTAAATAATTTTACATGCAAATAATCTTTTAGCAATTTAGCAGTTTTATAAATATGTGGTTTTATGTATCGGGGCGTACTGTATTTACAATCATGAATCATCATCACTTCAGATACTAATTATGATAATGATGATGATGATGATTGGCCAAGTCAAAGGCCAAGCTGATGAGGAACCTGGCATAAAACAGGCCCCTGGTGGACAGAGAGTTGGTGAAGAGAGTCTCAAGGAAGAGAAGATGATTTTCAAAGAAATCTGAATCCTCTGCAGCTTTAAAAAAAATCAGATCCTACATTTCAAATAAAAACTTAAGGTCAAAACAATAAAACCTCAAATTCCCTTGTCTAGGGCCAGACTTTAAGGTCAAAAGGAAAATAAACACAACTCTAGGCCCAGGCAAACCACAAGGCTGGAGCTGCTCCCTGTCCTTAGGGAGGCTGTGACGGCCCCTGAACCATCTGGCTCTACTCCCTAGAGGAGCTGGCGTCAGGGGGACCTGCACTCTGCCTTCAAGCTCCAGGAGCAGCTGGGCTCCATCTGCTTTCCAGGTCAGCTGCGTTCTAGGCTTTCCTCTGCACCTGGACACTTGGAGAATGAGCCTCCATGGCCCCACAGCTCTTAGCTCTCTTGTCTGGGGCTCCACTGGCCTGGATGACATGGGGACAGCAGTCAGTGAGACACGTTCCTTGGCAAAGGGTCATCAGAGGTCACCGGGAGAGAGAAGCAGAAGACTCAGCCTGCAGCACTGCACACATGACTGAAAGGCAAGTGGCAGCCATCTGTGTAAGGGTGCAGAGGCATCTGGGGGTGTCCTGCCATCTGTGTCTTCAACAGGACTCAGTGGACAGTGGCAAGGGTGACACGGGAAATACAACTGTCAGCAGTGTCATCTGTCCAGAAGATGGACAGGATGGGTAAGTATGTAGGCCCTCCAGTCTGAGCTGGGGACCCATGCCAGGAAGGGACACCTGTAACATGGGGCTTTCGGATGATGTTGCAGAAGCAGAAGATGCTGGCTAGTAGGGCTCTAGTTCATGCCTGGTCCTTCTCTAACACTGTCCCTTTATAAAGAGGAGGTTTCACCATGGAAGCACTGTGGGTGAGCCCAACTTCCCCCAAACCAGTTTTCTTCCTGAGCAAACCAGAACTGTACCCAGCTTGCCACGGGCTTGTGGAGCCTGCAACAACTCAAAGTGAGAAGAAAAAATCCCCCTTTGCCTGTGTCTTCTCAGGTCAGTATGTTACTGCTGTGTCTAATTTAAAAATGACCACAGAAGGACTATTTTAAGGATATTCATTTACTCACTTATGGGCTTATCTCATTAAACACATTTAGTCTGTCCAAAGGAAAATAAATAGAATCACTGTGGCTAACATGCATATTTTGTTTTATATGCAATTAGTTTTAGAGCTTCTTGTTGGATCTCTCATACTCGGCAGCTCTTACCTTAAAATAAATCAGAGTAAATTTATATGATTCTTCAAGGGCCACCAATTTACTGATATATATATAGTCAGTCCTTCCTGCCATCCTCCCTCCCCCATTGGATTCTGCTAGTCAGTAAACTACATCTCATGGGTCAAATCTGGTCCTCTGCCTGTTTTTGTAAATAAAGTTTTATTTGAATACAGCCATGTCCATTCATTTGAGTATTGTCTGTGACTGCTTTTGTAATAAGATGGCAGAGTTGAGCAGTGGCAAGAGACTTTATGGCTTGTAAAGCCTAAAATAGCTCCCCCCAGCCCTTGATCAAAAACATCCCCCAGACTAGCAGTACTGGCATCACCTGGGATCCTGTAAGAATTGCACAATCTCAGACTCTACCTCCAAGGAATTTGAAATTTATTTCCAAGGAATTCTGATGCAAACTAAAGAACAGGGAACAAAATACTCAGGAGGCTTGTTAAAGTCACAATGCTGATTCAGTAAGTCTTGGGGGAGGAACTGGGGATGGAACTGGGCATGCTTTGAGTAGTGAGTGTCTGATATTTTCCCCTGGCATCATCTGGAAGAATTAATGATGGCACATGCTAACAAATGTTTTAAAAGGAGAAGCCAGAGTGTCATGAGGAAACGAATTCAAATGCTTTAAAATGAAGCCCATGAGTACAGGTCCTTAGAACTCACCTTCTTTAATATTTCTGTGTTCAGCAGCATGTAAATGTCTAGAGTACGACTTTCCTCTTTGGTGAGGGCGCTAAGGTTACAGTGCATTGTTAGGCAAGAAATTCCTGGCTTTTCGCAATCCTGAGAAGAAAAAAATCAGAGAGCTGTTCAATGGTATAAAGGCAAAGTCAAAGCCATAACCATCTAGGACTTCTGTTGTGGTGACCAAGTCAATTCCAGGCAGAGGAAATCAAACAGAAGATGCAGGGCTGGAGGTGTGGATCAGTGGCAGAGCACTTGCCTAGCATGTGCAGGGTCCTGGGTTCCATGCCCAGCACTGCAAACAAAAAATAATAATGATAGTGATGAAGATGATAACAACGATGACAAAAGGCAATCATTCTTTGTCACCACCAGAGGGCATTCGAGGGATTTCCAGTCTGGCAGGCACCAGAGCAAGCCTCAGAGTCAAGCTACCGGGAGAAAGCATGTCCAAGGTTAATCCTACCAAAAAGTTGGATTTCACAGAGAACCAATTGTTTTTCAAAAGAGAAAGGAATTTCTATTTTTCATATTCTGATGGTACTGATAGTTTTGAACAGAGGTGTATTTCCTACATTGTTATTTCGGCTTGTGGGATAGTAGGTGTGTTCATGGTGATTTTTTTAGTTAGGGTAAATTAGAGGGATTCAAAAGGTATGTGACAAGAAAACACAGAAATTTCATACAAAGAAAACATAAATGTAAATAAAAAGAAATAAAACCACATAAAAAGAAACGTAAACTCCAAATCACAAAAGAGAAATTTTTCTCTTTCATATTGTAGGATACGAAGTGTAAACACCTGCCTTCATGATGCTTCAGTTGTAGGTGAAATTTATAGTTGGATACAGAGTGTGTCTCTCAAGCACACTCGATGTTTTATCATGACATCTAAGGATTCTAAGGGCTTTTTTTTTTTTTTTTTGGGGGGTACCAGGGATTGAACTCAGGGCACTCGACCACTGAGCCACATTCCCAGCTCTATTTTGTATTTTATTTAGAAACAGGGTCTCACTAAGTTGCTTAGCACCTCGCTGTTGCTGAGGCTGGCTTTGAACTTGTGATCCTCCTGTCTCAGCCTCTGGAGCCGCTGGGATCACAGGTGTGAGCCACCGCACCCGGCTCTAAGGGCATTTAAAAATGGAAGTACCATCTCACTTTGTATGTGAAACAATCCAAACCATTCAAGTGGCCAACAGTTGCACTTCTCCACTGTGAAAGAGAGTGAGGAAGGAAATGAAAACTGAGATGAGCCCAGGATGAAATGAAAAGCTAAAGAAACATAACCAGGGCTAGGGCTGGAGCTTGGTATGCAGCACCTGCCTAACACATGTGAGGCTCTGGGTTTGATCCCCAGCACCAAAAGACTAAAGATATAGGAAGAAGAGGAATTGGAAAAGCATTTTGATTCCATCTCCACACCTTCACTCTTTGAAAACCTAGTAGAACAAATCTCAAGTGTACATCCCCCCGCGCCCCCCCCCCCCGCCGGTACCAGGGATTGAAACCAGCCCTATTTTGTGTTTTTATATAGAGAGGGTCTCATTGAGTTGCTTAGCAGCCTTGCCATTGCTGAGGCTGGCTTTGAACTCGCGATTCTCCTGTCTCAGCCTCCCAAAGTGCTGGGATTACAGGCATGCGCCACCGTGCCCAGCTCAAGTGTACATCTTGATATATTTTTGCATATTTCCATACTTACAGAATCATCACCCTGAACATGATGTAGAACATTTCTGCAACTGATAGACCTGTCTGCCTGCTTTCCCTCCTTCCGTTTTGGTACTGGGGCTTTAAAGTGGGTGCTGTAGCACTGAGCTACATCCCCAGACCTTTTTATTTTTTAATTTTGATACAGAGTTCCACTAAAGTTGCCCAGGCTGGCCTGTGATCCTCCTGCCCCAGCCTTCCAAGTAGCTGGGATTATAGGCGTGCATCACTGCACCCAGCTAAATTTTTTTTCTATTTCTGAACTTTTTCTATGTGAAATGGTCCAATATGTGTCCTTCTGTCTTTGGCTTTTGTTCATTCAATGCCATATATGCTGTTGTGTGCTGTAGTAGCTTCATATTTTTCATTACTGTGTGATATTCCAGGGCTTGGATATACCACAACTGTTTACTCATTCCCTTATTTTGAAAGTTACCTTTTGAACAATTTTGAATTGTTCTTGGCTTTTGGCTATTATAAGATTGCTATAAACAGTATTGTCCTAATCTTTCAGCAGATGTATGTACTTATTTCCCTTGGGGATAGACCCAGGAATGGCATATATAGCTGGGTCAGAGAGAGAGAGAGAGAGAGAGAGAGAGAGAGAGAGAGAGAGAGAGAGTGTGTGTGTGTGTGTGTGTGTGTATGGTTTTCCAAAGTAGTTGCACAAGAATCACTGTTTAAATTCAGACTAGTTGGAGAAATATTTTACTTTGTGCTTGGCGGGTTGCAAAGGCTCTCCCTTTGCCAAGCAATGGAATTTGGAATATAGATTCAATGCTAGGATTGAAGCCTCAGGCTTGTGATTTTATAACTCAATTGATGAAAAGCAGACTTGAGAAATAACGAATACCAAAGAGAAAACTCGCCTCTAATGTCAGACTTGCCTTCTGTTGAGGACCACCCATGTTACCCCAGCCACTGGGCAAATCCTTACCAAGACTTTTCTTCCAGACTTTGTGAAGAAAGCAAATATCGTGTGGAAGATATTTTCTTGTTCTTGAGGGATGATGCAGGGGGTTGGGTTTTTCTGGAAAGAGCAATTTCCCTTCTCTTGGCCAACCTGTAAAGGAAAGAGGCTTGTCAGTATGGCTGGTCCCAAGAACATGATCCTGGAGTCCCTTGTCGTGGAGAAAGTACCAGTTGAGTTTTTTTTCTCCTTGTTCATTCTCTGGTGGACAGGAATGGCTAAAAGGCCTTTCATTTTAAAGGTAAGGGTCTTGCTGTATTGCCCAGGTTGGCCTGGAACTCCTGGGTGCAAGTGATCCTCCACCTCAGCCTCCCGCGCAGCTGGGACTACAGGTATACACCACTCTGCTCGACTCTGGCTGAAAAGGCTTTGGGGCAGAAGCTGGCAAAGGGCCAAACAATAGGAACTATGGATCTTATGCTCCTAAATAACGAGATAACATGGTACACATCATGCAAATGAGATGCGACTAGGAAATAGTAAGATTTGGAACACAATACACCCCTTACACTTGGTAATTGCCAAAGTACAAACATCCTTACAGCAATTCTGCTAGACGCTGATGTTAGATGGGGAAGAGAGACTCAAGTCCAGCCAGTTGCCCACACACACAGTCAAGAGCCCAGGTCTAGAACTCAGGTCTTCTGAGACCTTAAGATCTGTAAGTAGACCTTTGCCAGAAAGAAGTCCTCTGCTAGAAGTTTCCATGGAGCCCTTGGGGTGATAGAAGGAGCCCTTCTTGGGAGGGAGAAAGTGTACTAACTCTGCTCCAATGAGAGTATCAACCGCATATGATGCCATTTAAAATCAGAGTTCTGATTAAAAAAGGGAGTTGGCTCATGTATGTTGAGTTAGCATGCAGTCGGGAGATGACATCTATGGGGCAGGACAGGCAGACACTGCCCTGAGCTAGACAGGGACAGCAGCATTCTCGCACTCTTGGTGAGTCATCTGATTTTGTCTCTGATAGCAATGGCAATGGTGCTGAGCAACAGCAAAAACAAAACACACCCAAACAATGGCGTGCAGCCTTTCAAGTGGAGTTCTTGAAGAACAGCGCTTTTTGACATCCACCTGGAGGAACTGTTGAACAAGTCTTTATCCATCACCAGAGCACCCTGGTTATAGCTGAAGACTGAAGGCCAGACCAGAATGTAGTAATTAGTAATCCATAATTTAGGACTGTGTTTACCATCCCCTTGCTAACTAGAATCATCTGTTTAAACTTTCCTATCTTTGATGCCTGCAAATGAAATATAGTGTTTGAACTTAAGAATGTTTCAACTTCCCATTTGTGTTAGGGTACAGGGTTTCGCGTGTCTTCATAAAGACACTTCCAACTTAAGAATGATAATCTTTTAATAATGCACTATAAAACAAGACCACCAAAATTTGCTCAATTAATCTCTCCTTTATCTCTGGTATGAACACATTCCAAAATTTACTATATGTGTCTGAAAATAAACAAAATGAAGTTTTATTTCCTCAAATTAACTATCAGAAAAAAGAAAATGTCTCATAGTTTGAGACTTTTTGTCCTTTAAAAGTTCTCATAATTTGGGATTCTTTCAATTACTGTGTGTTGCTGCGAATTGAACCCAGGGCCTGGTGCATATGAAGCCAGCACTCTACCAAGTGAGCTATATCCCCAATCACTTTCTCAATTACTTTATCTGAACTGCAAAATTTGGGGAATACATATCAGCCAGGAATTTCAGGTCTCAATCTTAATACTAGTTTGGGATGATTTTAGAAGTTACTAGAGAAACAAATTAAAAGGAGGCACTGAAGTTTAATGCATTTTTGGTGATTATTTCATGGGTCCAATTGTTGGAAGTTATGATAAATATTTTAAAGTTCATTTTAGAAAACAATACATATGTTGTTAATGTGGTGAAGATTATGAATATTTGCTTATAAGACAAATGAGAAAAGCCACCGCTGCTGGGTAAATGAATATTTGTGTGTTGCAATGAAATTTCAAACATGTATTCAAAAAAATTCTGCATTTCAAATAAATGAGACAGATCAATGATGATATATTTGGAAAACTTGTCTAAAAAAAGTGGCCTAGTAATAGTGCTCTCAAAAGATGCAAGTTTGAATAAAACTGTTTGTGAGATCTGAGAAAATGGCAAGAGTATTATAAATGAATGCTACTCTTGTATGATTTAAAGTATACAACTTAAAATCTTTAAATGGTGGTTCCATTTAAAGTTTTCTGAGGAGTCTCCATACTGTTTACATAATTAAATATTACTTTAAGTAATCGACTATTCCTTTTTCTAATGCTTTCAACTGAAATAAAATTTACATTCCCTCTAATGCACAGATTGTAAGTGCAGTTTGATGAACTTTGACGAATGAGATCACCCAGTAACCACCACCCCAGTGAAAGTACAGAACATGTCCATGACTCCAGAAAGTTCCTGCTGGCCCCTTTCCAGTCTCTTATCCAAAAGGCAACCACAGTTCTGATTCCTATTAAGTTGAGGGGGAAAAAAAGGTAAAGTTCTCTTTTTGGGGAAGTGAGGTGGCTGTGATACTTGGGGTTTGCACTGTTTAGGCACACTCAGTACATTCTGGATGGAAAGCATTTGTCATGGGGAACTTGAAAGTTGGGATGTACATGATCGGGCTCTTCATTCCCATCTTCCTTCACTCTGCAGCATATGGGGCTCCACACTTTCCCTGTTTGACCTCTAGAAGATGGTCTTCTGCAAACCTGTGGCATGCACATCTTTGTGAGGATCACCAGGCCTGGCCACCCAATCCGTTTGGTCTGGGGCTAGACAAACACAACTTTACAGGATGCGTGCGTCCCTAATTGAAATCGGAGGCAGGGCAGAGTTCCTCCTTGCTCTGCAAACTGGTGCTTTGGGTTTCTAGGCAGAGTGAGGAAGCACAGCCCCCAACCCGCCCGGCTTCACTCATGTGATTTGGGTGTGCAGAGCTGGTCCTGCCGTCTGTCCCAGATACCAGCAGAGAAGGGCAGGCAGCTGGGAGTGGTGGGGTAGGGGATGGAGTGGCCAGAAACAATTAAGCCCAGCATGTACCTGAAGAGACAGAGACAGGCTCAAAGTTTACTTTTCCCCTTCAATGGGGCGTTTCGATGGGGGATGGGGGTGGCTGTCAAGAGGGAAGTGACCATGAGGTGACATGATACCACATGGCAATCTGCCCCTGGTGGGATGGAGTCTTGGCATGGTGCTCCTGACTGTGGTTATACAGGAATCATTTTAATTGGGGAAAACTTTGTTTTCCTCCTCTTCTGTCAGGTTCAGGGTGGTCCTGTTTCAAAGACTGAAGGCTTTGGGGTATTGCTTGGGTGTTATTCAGACTGGTTAAAATTCAGCAACCCAGTCCCTGGACAGGGTCATTGATGGGAGGCACTCTATTGTGGGACAGATCGTGTGACAGCCACGATGCTAACATCTAACACCTGTACAGCCCTTCCTTCCTGTGTCCGGGCTCTGAATTGCTTTCCACACACCCGCATCCAGTCCTCATGACCACCCCGAGGCAGGGTCCCTCATCATTCCAGCTTCCCAGTACAAGCTGGGAGGAAGGGGAGGCCAGGTGAGCAGCAGAGGTCTTGCAGCCAGCAGGCTGCAGAGCCAGGCCAGGACACACACCATGCAGCTCCGGACCTGCCTATAACCACCTTCCTGCACTGCCTCCTAGGTGCAGAGGATGAGGCCAGGGCTGCCATGGGGTCAGAGAGGAGCCATGGGGGAAGGAAACCATCTCTTCCTCTTCTGACTCGAGTCAAAGAAAAGGAACTACCAGCTGAGAACCCTGGAAACCCTAGAGTCCTCCATTCTGACCCATTCTGTCTCTGTGGAGGGGGAAAAAAAAAAAAAAGACTCCTACCCAGTCCTCGGGAGGGAAAAGTGCCTCCCAGGCTGCTCTATCGCCGGAAGGCGAACAGAGCACCCTGGAATGTTGTTTCTGGAAGGCAGCTCTGAGCTCATGCAGTCCCGTGGCCTCAGCTGACAGATAAGACACCAGAGGCCCTGAGTCCAGTGACTTGTCCAAGGTCACGTGGTTGGCTGTGAGCCGCATCTGGCACCCAGTGCTGGATTCTGTGGTACACTCTTGCCGAACACTCAACGGCCCCAGGCTGCAGCCTGGCTGTGCTGACTTGGGACTCCAGGGCCTCAGTTTCCTTGTCCGTAAAATCAGCACAGTGGCCTACATGGTTATCCTCAGATGCTAACTGCACGCTTTGAGGACTCTCTGTGCCGTTCATTTTCCTTAGAGCATGGAGTCCCTTAATCTCACATCACGTACATAAGCAAATGCTGACTATTCACCCCACAACCTGGTTTTAACCAAACTCTTTGCTCAAAATCAAATAAAATGCTTTCTTCCCATACTGCAGACAATCCAAGTGCCACCCAGCTAGTGTCCAACACGTTCATTTCCCTGGTGGGTCAAGGATGTGGTAGCATCACCCCCATGGTCATCTCGGCTCACTCACTCCTCACGTGTTTTCCAGATTGCTTGAGTCCAAATGCTTCCCAGGGCATGGCTGCTTATCTTGCAGGACCCCCGGGAGCTGGAAGAGGCCCATGGCTATTGGAATTTGAACAAAAGAACCTAACTGAGCATATAAATGAGGACAAGAGGACACAGGAACAAGGCTGAGTTCTGCCAAGGCAGTTATTAAGGGTTTTCTGTTGGTATCTGTCCTCTCCCCACCCCAACCCCAAAGAAAATATTGTGCAAGCTGAAACCAAGAGATGGTGGTAATTTGGGAAATTGTCAGGAGCCCTGGTTGTGGGAGCCTAAAGAGAATATGGACATCACATGGTGGCAGAGTTGGGGTCAGCCCTGGTCAGGGGAGTCTTTGTGGCCAGATGCTGCCCAAGTGTCAGGACTGTCAGAGGATGAAGTGCCCCGTTTGCTCCAGGTGGTCTTGTAAGACCTGGCTTCCTGAAATACCAGCTTTGAAGCAGGAACTGGGGCTCATGCTGCAGGGATGATGCTAACAAAGTCTCCCTTTTGCTTTTGAGGTCACCATCATCAGCTCCCAAGGGGGGAAAGGGAAGCCAAGGGCTTTTATGGAGGCCTCTTCAAGCTCTGGTGGTCAGAGAAAGGGGTTGAGAAACTGGGGCGTTGCCCCTATGTTCAGGAGATGGAACTTCCTTAGGAACCTCAAAGAGTTGTTTGCCGCCCTAAAGCAAGACAGCAAACACAGGTCTCCCCCCAGTTCTCAGAACAGAGTGGCTCTCACGCAGCCCCTGTCCCTGGGCCTGAAGACTGGAGGGACACAGAAGTCCTCTGGCCATTTTTCTAACTTTCATGCTCCAAGCACATTATCCAAGAATCCAATTCATTGCCTACAATGCCTCTGTAGGCTAAGGTCACATGTGAAAGGGGAGAAAGGCAGCTAGCACGAGGCACTGTTCCAATAGCCAGAGCATACCCTGAATCGGAACACCACCATGTGCAGAGGGCACTATCATCATATGTGATCTTGTGACTCGCCATCTGAACTGGGTCTTAAAAAGCAAACTTTTTAATTGATACATAAAAATTATACATACTTACGGAGGACAGTGAGTTTTCAACCCACGTGTACAATGTCTAAAGATCAGATCAAAAGATGGTTGATAAAAAATATAAATACATATATATATATATACACATATATACTGTTCATTGAAAGTGCATATAAAGGTATTTAATATGAAGAATGTAATCTGCTTATAATTTTGTGCAAAGTTAGAAAAATTATGATTGTAACAATTTTTTTTCTATTTGCCTCAACAAATGTTTTCAGTGAACAGTGTGTACAGCTTCTGAAAATTTGTTTTTTTCTGTTATGTTTGATAACATGTATTAAAATGCAACTTTTGAGAAAAATAAAAAAATTAAAAAAAAAGATCAGATCAAAGTAACTGGCATATCCATCACCTCAGATATCTGTCACTTCTTTGTGTTGGGAGCATTTAAAAATCCCTCTCTACCAGCTATTTTGGAATATTCAGTTAATTGTTGTCAACCAGTTATCCTGCTGCACTAGGGAATATTAGAGGTAATTCCTCCTAAGCAACTGCATCCTTGTATCTGTTACCTACCTTCTCTCCACTCCCCTTTCCAGGCCCTTGTAACCACTCTGAGTTCAACAATTTTAGCTTCCACTTAAAATAAGACCATGCAGTTTTTATCTTTCTGTAACTAGCTTATTTCACTTAACATCATGCCCTCCAGGCTCATCCATCTTCCTGCAAATGCGAGGATTTCCTTCTTTTTCATGACTGAATAATATTCCACTCTCAAGCTGCAACAGTTTTGCAAGTGAACTTGGGGAATCAGCCCCAGAACAGCAAGACAGAGACATTTATCGGAGGTATATGCCAAAGAAAACGGTGACCTCTAATCTTTTCGACTTTCACTCCCATTTTACAGATGAAAAAAACCAAGGTCCAGAGAAGTGAACTGCCAGATAACCATGAGCTCTGCATGTGTGGGAAGCACATCTCCAAAGTCTTCACCAGGATGCTCCCTCTCCCACTGTCTTCCTTGTGCCCAGGCCACATGGCTGTAGCTCCACACATGGTGGCCCCAGACACGCCCAGACCACCACTGCATTCCTAGCCTTGGCATCAGGGTTCCTACTGTGATTATAAACGTTCTCTACACTTTTGTTCTCCGCCAGGAAATCAGCCCTGTGATTTGCCTTCCTCAGGGAAAGTGGTACTTCAGGCCAATCAAAGGATAAAGAGAACTTCTAGGGTTAAAGAGGAGGGGAAGGGAATCCCAGGCAGAAGGGAACAGCATGAGCCAGAGCATGGTGCACCCTGCAGACTCGATCTGCAGAGCCTGATCCACGTGGGATGAGCAGTGAATGAATGCTGGGTGGCAGTGGCCAGAAAGGAGGTGGGAGGGATAGGCCTGAACAGCGGAGGGCTACTATGGCTTGGAAGTACTCCCCAAATTAGAATCTAAGCTGTAGAATTTAAAGATTAGAAACATAATCCTTAAATTCATATGCTAACGGTATTAGGAGGTGGGGAGCATTCATATGCTTTGAGTCATGAGGGCTCTGTCTTCATAAATGGATTAATCCATTCACAGATGGATGGATTAATCCACTATCATGGAAGTGGCTTTTTTATACAAGTGAGCTCTCTGGGTAGCTTACTCTGTCTCGGTCATCTTATGAGATAGGGAAGAGCCCTCACCAGAGATGGGCACCACATTCATGGGCTTCTCAGTCTTCAGAACCCCAAGCTAAATAGACCTCTATTCTTTATGAATGAATACCAGTCTAGCAACAGAAAATGTACTAAGACAGGGGCCTTGTCAGCAAATCTTGGAAGTGGGGTGAGTGGGAGTGGTTACCCAGAAGTTGGCGGGAGCCAAGCTTAGAATCAAAGCAGGAGCATGTGTGATTTAAGTCACTCGGATCAACGCGTCTCAAAGTTAAGGACCCAACTTTACCTCGGGCATGTGATATTGTTAGTGTATTTTTGAGATGCCCCCTTTCTATCCACATCGGCCTCATCTCTTCACCATAATCCAGCTGGCTGGGGCTTCACGGAGGGGAAGGATCCTCCAAATGTCCCTGGCTTGATGCCCCTTTGAATGCCGCGCGCAACCAATAGCAAGGAACTGGACGACGGAATTAGCAGAGGAACAAACTCAAACGAGCCCTGTTTGGAGTCGTCATCAATGCAGTTTTCGGGTAAAGTCTGATCTAAAAGCTGTGTTTGTTGAATTGACTTGGATTAAAGGGGACACGGGTTCATTCTTGGCTAACATGTGTTTCGTGTTAACTCACATTTCTGTTAACCATTGACTTTCTGTTCTGTTACATCGCCGGGCCACGTTTCCATATCATGTTACATAATCACAGCTGATGACAACTGGGTAAACATGTCGGGCCCCTGACTTAAAGCCTGCTTGTCTGAATTCACACGCCCTTTGAGGTTGGAACCCCTGAGAATGTTTTGAATGCCTATTCTGCTAATTCAATTACCTACGGCTTACTCTGGGAACCAAGGCATCAGAAGACTGCAAGTCCCCATCCTGTCACCGGAGGCCCAACATTTTCTTCAGTGGCTGTGGCGATATTAGTTTTAGGACTCCAAAGTTTGAAGTAAAAATAATATTCATAAAATGACCAATTGCTTCATTAGGCTGACATAAGATGTTTTACTACTAGGAAAACAAAGAAGGCCCTACTTTTCATTCAGCAAAGTGTGAACTATAGTCACAGTTGTTTGACAGTCTTAAAGTCTTTCCTATTATATCTTCTGTTCAATCACATTGCTTTGACGGACTGTTATGTGTTTCTTGGTATGGACTGAAGAATAAAAGATATATTTTTATAATGGATCTTAAGATTATTAAAATAAAAATATATTTTCATGCTTACCCTTCACGCTTTTGTAATCTTGCCAATCCACAAGGACCTATGGGGTGGACACTCAAGCCTCCATTTATTTACTCTGATTTTTCCATAGAAATGATGCTATTTAACAAAAGACCAGAGAAAGCAATAACAAGCTTGGATAGTTCCTCATCGTGAATAGACCTCGCTTTATTGCTATTCAAAGGTGGAAAACGTAATGTTGGCATGCCATCAGGCCACTGAAAGGTAATGGGGAGTTCTCCCAGGCATCCTTTGGCATATCCGTCAGAAGAGTGACGGATTCTTTTACTTTGTGAAAAGGGAACCCTTGCTTATCAGTTTGACAAGTTCCGATTTTCCTGATATTTATCTCTATGTGCAGCTAGAAGTTCCAGTGTGTACGTTCGGACAGACAGAAATCTGAAGAAGAAATCAGTCCAGTGATCACAACAATGCCAGGTAAGTTAATACGTGGCTCCAGCTTTGTCCGATCCCTTCCAGCTTCAATGCTTATATCAAGAGCCAAATCAATGATGAGCTCATATAAAGATTCTTGTTTTGAACTGAAAAAGGGAAAATGAAGCCATGGAATCGCCATCCACAAGTAACAGCTCACTCCAAATCTGCATATTTGGGGACAGATCAAGAGCAGCATGAAATTAAGAATGACCTAGTGGCATTTAATACCAGAAAGGAAGAGAGAGTAATATTTTAAAAAGCCTGAAAAGTTCATAACTTCAACTCTAGATGTCTTCTATCTAATTGAAAACTGTCTTCTTAATAAAATACTTGCTTTCCCTAATCCTTTTCCCACCCCTAAAGACGACGGTCATCGCCACTGTGACAAGCAGCACTGGGTCTGGCAAGTTCAGGCTGTGTGTGAGACCAAAACTGAGACCAAAAATAACAAGACAAATCTTCAAAATCAATGTTCCAGAGGAAAGGGAAAGCATAAGCCATTGTAGAGTTCTGACCTCTGCGTGAGTCTGCCATTATTTCATGAACAACGTCGTCGCCTCTTATGATAAAAGTTGATGGATTTTCCATCACATCAATAGACTTAAAGACAAGAACCACACGATTCTATCAATTGATGCAGAAAAAGCATTCGACAAAATACAGCACCCTTTCATGTTCAAAACACTAGAGAAACTAGGGATAGAAGGAACATACCTCAACATGGTTAAAGC
>CM053413.1:20823988-20864685 GCA_028644305.1 Xerus rutilus
AAAAAAAAGTTGATGGATTTTGTTTCCATGAGCTTTACAGTTTGGCTAAATTAGTGCTCTCACCCCCTGGACCTGGGTGACAGGCCAGCATGCTGGAGGGTCTAGAGTGCAGGCCACACCAGGCTCCCTGCAAAAAGAATTCATTTACATTCAATCAGAGAGAGACAGACCTCCAGAGGGGGCCTGCTCACAAGCATGGGGATAGCCTTTGCTGCAGTTAAAGTGATACAGATGGCAAGTAGTTTCAGAGAAGCAGTGACACCAAAGAATTTCCAGATGTGGTCAGATTCTCTTTAGTGAAAGAGCGAGACATAAATATGTTATCTGAGCACTTGACATGCATGCCAGAAATGTTTTCCTTCCACAGATAATGAAACATTTTGGAAGTCAAATGGTCTGTTGATTTGGATAATAAATGAGTCAGTAACCCCCATCGGGGACACAACACAGACCTCAGAATTACATCAGTTGAAATTCCAGTTCTAGCTCTTGGACCCCTCTATGGTCAAGAACAAAGCTCATAGCCTACTTACACTAAAGGATTCATTGGTTGTCTCTGCATTTATTAGATGTACTGTTTGATTATTACCCTTTTATCAAAAGGTAAATGATAATAACTTTCTGGATGCTGGGTTCAGGCACCACCATCTGCTTGACTTCTCCTGCTACTCTCCTAAGGCTGTACACACCACAGTGATGAAAAGTGAGACCTAGATGTCGTTCATTAAGTCTAAGATTTCAAGAACTTCACGGGAGGCCTGACATGCCGCAGGTCTTAAGTTTAGGTAATTAAAGAGAAGTAGCTGAAGTTGGCTCCTGAGAGCTGGGGAGATAACTACTGCTCAGTGTCTAATGATGTCGAGGCAGTTCCTCTGGCTCAAATGAAATGTGGTGTGCACGTCAGAAAGCCGTTTCCCTACTTGGAGCTTCTGAAGTGCACACAATTAGCCCTCAGCAGGTTAAATGAGAACCATGTGTTTGTGAGCAATGTCCGATGAGCTCTGTTTATCCTCAGCAACATTTCCTGTTGTCGACTGCAGTAACAACCCATCACCCCTACAATGGCAAGGCCTGGGTCATGCTGCTTTTAAGGAATGAAGGGAAGTCAACTGCATAATCACTAACTTTTAAGGCCTATTCATGTTAGAGACCAGAAAATACAGAGGCATCGGCATTCCAACTGGCCTGCACCCTGGCAGCAAAGCATTACCACTTCCAGATGTTGCAGCAGCTGTGAGTGCAAGACACTCGGGCTCCTTGATAAGGCCAGGCGCCCCAGTCAGCAGGGGAACGGCACTGCTGGCTAGATTTATTCTCTGTCCACACAGTGAAAGGGCAACCTCTGACCCATACCACGCAAGGACAGCCTGGGATGGAGCTTGTTCTTGTGACCAGAGGGGGTGTGTTGAACATGATCTGTGCACAGAAGCAAACACATCCTCCCTCCCTGGCTCACACTGATGAAAGCCCAGGATTGTAACTCTTGCTCCAGAATTCAATGAGCCATCCCTGCTCTGTAAAGTGTTTGACTTCTGTTAAAAAAAAAAAAAAAAAAAATTAAAACAAAGCTAATCCTGACTCACTTCAGGAACTTGACTATTTAGCTCATGTTCATATGTGTGCAAAATGAAGAAAAAAAAAGTTTGGGGACCATTGCTGAGATCAGTGGATGAGTTTGTGGGGTGGTGGTAGTGGAGGGAATGTTTTCATAATATTTCTGAACAAAATTTGTGGTGTGTACTTTTGCTCTTAGAAGTTTTCATTTAGGATAAATGATTCACCTTCTTACCTTTCTCACATTAAGTCAACTTCTGTTGTGGGTTCACGGGATGGGTCCAAATGCCTCCACTTGAGGATTTCAATTCAAGGCAAATTTCTCAACTTCTTGGGACATATGAGGCGCTCTGCTGGCTACACTGCAGGGTATATAAGAACTCCCCACCCATGCTAAGGCAGGAAGAAATATGTCTGATGGTGAGTCTAACAGTAAAGGTAGCCAAGCTGGGCACCGTGGCTCAGGCCTGTAATCCCAGCACTTTGGGAGGCTGAGACAGGAGAATGGCGAATTCAAAGCCAGCTCCAGCAATGGCGAGGCATTAAGCAACTCAGTGAGGCCCTGTCTCTAAATAAAAACACAAAACAGGGCTGGGGATGTGGCTCAGTGGTCGAGTACCCCTGAGTTCAATCCCTGGTACCAAAAAAAAAGTAAGAGTAGTTCTTTCGTTTATGTGAGCACAACCTACTGTCCAGGCACTAAATGCTAGGGATGCACAGAGAACAAAGGTCATACCCTTCACTGTCATGTTGTTTTTAATCTTGTAGAAGAAGTCAGAGCATCAAAAATTGTAATTTGAGATAATGGTGAGGGCTATGAAGAAAATAAGCCACAAGGAAGTGAGACAGAGGTAGAACAGAAAGCACTGGGCTTTGCAACTTTGGGCATAGTTGGAGAGGACTTGCTGAGAAGGGGAACTCTGGTTCAGACCTGCGTTATGAGAAGCCAGCTCTGCAAGGGCCTGAGGGGGGTGTGTTCCTGGCAGAAGCTAGACCGTCTGGGAAGGCACAATGGAAGAGAAGACATGCGAACCGGGTCTGGAGGCACCAGTGGGCTTTCCACAGCAAGAAGGAAGAGAGAAGCATTAGTGAGGTCCAGGTACCCAGGGAAGGGCATAGTGGGAGCTTAGCAAGCCTTCACTGTCCAGAGTGGCTGGAAGACGAGGTCATGGAGGTTACAGGCAAGGGGTTGTGTAGAAAATGGCCTGGAAAAGCAGAGTTTTAATTTTATGGTTTTTGGCCATTAAGATCTCCTTGATGGTCTTTTCACAGAGATTCTCCGTAGGGTCTCTGAGTGTGACACAGAGAAAGATCATGACCGGAAATTGGCACAGATAAATGGTAACAAGAGCTAAAGGTCCTGAGTGGTGTTTCTAGTCTGTTTTTGCATTGCTGTGACCAAAACACCTGACAAGAACAACTTAGAGAAGGGAATGTTTATCTGAGGCTCAGTTTCAGAGGTCTTAGTCCATAGACGGTCAATTGCATTGCTCTGGGCCCAAGGTGAGGCAGAATCTGTGGGAAGGGCCCAGTAGAGGAAAGCTTCTTAGGATATGGCAGGGTCAGGAAGCAGAGAAAGAGGGGTGGGCAAGGAGCCATAGGGAAGATGCACCCTTCCAGGACATGCCCTGGTGACCACCTCCTCTAGCCATGCCCTACCCACCTACAGTTGCTATACAATCAGTCCATTCAAAGGAAGATGAACCGGTGAGGCGACAGGTCTCACAATCCAATCACTTTACCTCTGAACATTCCTACATTAACACAGGAGCCTCGAGGAGACACCTCATACCCAAATCACAACGAGTGGTAAACCAGGCCCTTAATGCCTAAGTGGTAACGGTTTGTGATGAGAAGTGGGCAAAGAGACGTGTTCCGTGCTTCATTTGAAATTTATTTAGAATATACGGAAAAAGCAAAGAGGATGCAGAGAGAATTAAAGGAATTGTAATACTTTTTTGGAAGGCAAGGGGGAAGAATGATTACGTAATGTCGCTCAACAACTTCTCTAAGAAAGGGAACTAGGCAACTGTTTTCTATTTTACTAAGAAAAGGTCCGGGGAGGGGGAAATTAGAGCATGAAAAACTGAGCATAGTCATAACAATGGGATTTGAGGGATGCAGGAATGGCTTAAGGAAGAGAACTTGCTGGAAACAGGTTCTGTTGTACTGGGGAGACATCTTGATTGCACAAAGGTGGAGGACTGGATCGTATAATCCCTCAAAGCTGCTCTGGGGCCCTACACATATCTGCTCCTGCTGGAGAAGGGTTCCTGAGCTTTGAATCCTCAATGGAAGGAGCCTCTTACCCAGTGAGCTGGTCTGATACAAGGCAAGTCCTTGAATGTCTACAGAAAAAAACTGAGGGTGAATGGGGGCGGGGAGGCAGAAGCATGTGTTCATGACAGAAGACAGTAGTAGACACTGAAAAAGCAGTGTAAGTTACAGGATTTTGTTTTGGGTTATTTGCTGGGTTGCTTTCAAGTCCCAGGCTTGGCTCCTGTACAAGCTGAGTCTGAGCTGCAGCAAGCCCTGCTGCAGGGGAGGCTTCTAGTTGCAATTATCCCTCAAGCATGGCTAAGTCGTAAAATCCAGGATTTTCTCATGTGAAATGTGCTGGCTTAGAAAACCAGTGTCATTGTCAACTGCTATTGCCAGAGAAATAAGTGACTCATATTGAAGCAGAAAACTCCCCCCGGAGTGAATGCTAACTAATAAGCACACACACACAGACTTCTGGATGTCCAGTCTGGACACCATGTGGGCATAGCCAGGAGGCTGGCATTTCCAAAGAGAGAAACCAAATGGGGCTGAAATCAAGAGCAGAGACTTGTCAGAAAACACAAACTTGGCAAGGCCTTCAAGCACAAAGATCTCATTACAAGCTCCTGTAAGAGAACCCTGGTCTCCTTACCCCAAATGAAGCTCGCCACAAGACTTCACTCACTCTTGAAAATTACCTCTTTCCCCACTTCCCATCCCCTGGCCTCCTTCATTTTTCTCCATGGCATTTACCATCATGTAATGTGCTACATTTTTTACTTATTTAATATTTGTCTTTCCCCACCAGAAGGTAAGCTACACAAGAGCTGGTAATTATTATTATTTTGACTGTTTTGCTCTCTGTAGTAACCCCATGCTTGACATATGCTGGGTGTAAAGTATTTGTTGAATGAATGGCCATGTGGATTAAAAAATCCCACCATAGCCTCATGTGGCAAGAACTGTCATCACCATTTTGCAGACATGGAAATGGAAATGCAGAGAGATTCAAGTATCAGGCTTTCCACCAGGGCTTCTCAAATATCAATGAGCAAACGAACTACCCAAGATCTTGTTTAAATGCCCACTGGGATTCAGCAGGTCTGGGTGAAGCCTCAGATTCTACATTTCCACATTTCTGACACCTAGGTAATGCCAGGGCTGCAGAGCAGCTGTGGGGAAAATGATGGCCCAAGGCCTTGGAGGTGGCTGTCTAGCCCAGTGATGAAGAGTAGAGACTGTTGGCCACCTACTCACTGTGACCTGGGCCATGCCTCTAGCTCCTCTATGCCTCCATCTCCTCACTAAATTATTATGAAGATTAAATGAATTTGTCCTGGGAAAGTACCTGCCTGTGATAAGTTCTTTTTTTTTTTATATTTGGGAAATATTTTTATTGATTCTTTTTAGTTACATCTAACATTAGGATATTAAATTAAAAAAAAATATTTTTGCCAGTTTAAGAAAGAGGAAAAACCTCATTTTGAGTTTGTACTGCTCTGATTACTGCTGAACTAGTCATCTATCTACCTACTTATTTATTTTTACAGTACTGGCTTGAACCCAGGGCCTCACACATGGTAGGCAAGCATTCTACCATTGAGCTACATCCCAGCCCCTTAGATATCTTTCTGCATGTTTATGTACCATTAAAGTTCTTCTTTTGTGAATTTCCTGTTTATTTACCTGATCAAGAAATAAATAAATGCAATACAAAAAAACTCCACTAGAAATGATAAAAGAACCACATTCATATAAAGATGTTTAAGATCTTTTTACAAGTTTATTTCCACAAATACAAAATCCTATTAAGATATGAATGAAGTAAAAAAAAAATCCAACCAGATCAATTACCTTAGGAAAAACATGTAAGAGTAGACAAAGACCTATACCTTTGAAAAGCACCAGACCCAGGTAGCTATTCTAGCAAGTTCTACCAAGCTTGCAAGGATAAATCCTATTATTTAAGCTGTTTCAGCATATAAAAAGATCAGTAACTCATTCTAGGAGACTAACATAATGGTACAGTAGACGTTAGAAATGGAGAGTGGGCACATTCACATAAAACAAGAAAACTATAAGCCAAACGAGTTTGAAAGTGGATACCAAAATTCTAACTAATGTTTGCACACTGAGTCCTATTAAAAGAATGACATCTTCCAGGTAAAGCAGAATATAATCTAAGAATGCTGGTTTGGTTCTTCATGAAATTACTAAAATTTGTCGTATTAAAATTAAAAAGATTAAAAGCAAAATCACCAGGTGATAAGCTGTGGCTTTTAAAAAGCAAAAATTTAAATCCAGTATCCATTTATGATTCTTTTTACAAATCTCTGGTTTATTCTAATTCACAGGAACCTGTCTTTTCCCATCACTGTGAAGACAATACTCTTGCTTATCTTTCACTGATATCTTCTGTTTGCCTTGTTACTGCAGCTTCTGGAAGTGGTTCTTTCTTGAATGTAGTTGGTGCCTTTCTGGCCTTGTGCTGATGCTCTGCATTTGATGTTTGGTTCCTGGTGGTTTGCTCATCACTTGTCTGTTGACTGAGCATGCCTCTGACTAGGGGTGGGGTAGGGTATGTGTGCTGTACTCCCAGGAGGGTATGGAATGTAGCACAGTAGGAAGCACTTGAGCTTCAGAGGCAGAGGGAGCTGGTTATAAACCCCGTTCTATTACTTTACTAGCTGTGTGGGGTTGGGTAAGTCTTTTGATATTGATCAATATAGACATCAATATCCTAATAGTATCCCATAACAAAGTCATTGACAAATCTCCTTGGAAAATTATTCTTCACCTCCACTCTATTTCAATACCTGGAAATCAGGTCATTTCTTTAGACTCACTGCTCAATATCAAGGATGGAACAAACTGGGGGCGGTGTCAACATTTTCAGATCGATTTGTAGGAGGAAGAAAGAATGGTAGGGCACTCATCTCATGGTTATTTTAGTTTAATAATAGAGTTCTTTGAAACACCAGTACTTGCCCCTGAAACAAAGGTCTAGGCCTTTACTCTCCATTAGTATCATTTATGACTTTTTTTCCTTCTTGCACTTGAAAGGAGCCAAGCCCCAAAGACATACCCTCTGGTGTTAGAAAGCTGCTCACATAGCTTCATCCAGTGAAGCTTGAGGTCTGAGACAGAACTCCCATCTGCTCCTTGAATCTTTGTGCATCATGAGTCAAAATGAACTGTGCAGCAGACCACACTCCCAAATTCAAATGGTCTGCCCCTCACAAGCCATCGAACTGGTGACAGATGTGCTATCCTGGCCCTTAGACCTGTGCTGGGGGGCTCTGCTTCATGTTTAATCTCTGCAGAACTGAAACCAAGTGAAGTGGTTAAATTTTTCAGGCCAGTTCTCATCAAACTATGTGAATGAAGATACATCCGCAGTTCCAACAGGCACCTGCTCTAAGGAGTAAGTGGCTACAGCTTGCCTCACACGGGTCATCTTGCCACAGAGCCACTGCCCTCTGCAGTGGCCCGAGGGTCATTTGCTGACAATGTCCATGACAGGCATGCAATTAGACAGCCTCAGGTGTCAGGGCATTTGGTCGTCTCTATTCCTAAGTCAGCAGAAATGAAGGCACAGGCCCACGAGTGTGCTCACACAGTGCACCCAGAATAGGCATTAATTGACCACCATCACAGGAACTGACCAGGGGTTAGTACACCCTGCCATCCTGCCAAGATCTCTGTCTGCTGTATGCCTCAAGGAAAGCACTGATACCTTTGCCTGTCTCTGTAAGAGACAGATGGAGAGAATGGAGAACCAGATGTAGCTCCAAGTATGGAAGATCCACACTCACAGTAGTGGCTATGACATCTGTCTGGAAGGTTCTCCTCTTCACCTGCTCTCCTGGTGACTTCCTATGTATCATCTAGGCATTGGCCTCAAGAGCTTGCTTCATGAAGCATTTCCTGCCCCCTCCCCAAGGTAGGCATTCTACCCCGGTATGTCCCTTGGGCCTGGACATGACTCTACTACTGTATTTGTACGTGAAAATGCAATTGTGTGTTATATATCTGTCCACTACAAGCCAGTGAATTTCGGGAGCAGCTTTGTAACTTGATCCTTTTCTTAGGGCCTTGCACATAAGTGCTTGCTCAGCCAGTGTTTTAAGAATTATTAGTAACGATGTTATTTTAGACTAAAAAGATCTGTCATTTGTCTTTTTCTAAATCTATTATTTTCATGGTCATTCCAACTTGGCTTCCTGATGTGCACTAAGTCCACAATGGCCTGTCCACATTCTTTCTCTGCTGTGGGAAATTACTGTATTTCCACAGGGTTCCACACAACCCCACTGGGTTTTAATGGCCTTTCCAAGGGCTACAATGATGGCTCTGTCTATAAATAAAACAAGGAGAATAGAGGGGCTCAGGGTAATTTCTATAAGGAAAGAAGATCATGAACAGAGGCTTAGAGTATGGTGTGGTCTCACCTCATTAGGATGCTCTGAAAAATTTCTCCTATACAAGCAAAGTTTCACTCACAAACATCTAGACTTCAAGATATCCTCCAGACAAGCACAGAAGATGCTCTGGTGATAGAAAACTGCCAGGCTCAGGGCCAAATGTGGGGACTAGCCCAGGCCCCAGAGTCAGCAAGACCACCATTCTATATGGATGATGACCAGGCAGCATGGACACCAAGGGCACTAAAAAAGGGAGAGGGACACTCTTAGGGTCCCCCTTCCCCAGTATGGGGAAGGACAACAGACATCTGCTTCTGGGTTTCAGCTGGCTTAACATGTCTAGTTGGTCCCTGGTGCCAAGTAGCCTGTCAAAGGCTGGGAATGGAGGTGGCTGGGAGGGGGGAATGTGAGGGAATGCCACTAGGCCTCAGGGTCCGCATGGAGAAGGAACTCCGGTTTCTCTAAGAGGAGTGAGTCTGACTAGCACTAAGCCACCCCAATCCACAGAATGAATGCTCTGCTCCATTCAAAGTCCCAGGATGCCAAAGTGGGGGACATCATGAGCTCTATACGTAGCCCTGGACCCAGTGAGCATTCTCAGGCTCTGCTGAGCAAGGGTGTCGCCAGGAGTGGGGACTCTGATGAGCTTCAGGATGCCCTTGCTCTTAGAAACTGAAGGCGAAAGGTAAGTCAGCCTTCAGCCTACAAAACAAGCACGTGGGACTCTTGCCCCATCACTACAGCATGTCACGTCAACATGTTTGTGTTTTTGTTTCTGGTCTCATCATTCCAGCCTCCAGTGACCATTGTTAATAAGAATGAGCCCCACTACTTGCTCAGTGATAGTTGCCAGTGGATTTGCTTTTTCATAACATGCAAATGCCATGAGCTGGTCTGCTCATGGGGGTTTGCTCCTGCAAACACAAAGAGCAGACCACAGCCAGCTCACACCCCGTGGAGTCTGAGGGTCCACTCAGCTAGACTAACAGGCAGGCAATGCTGCAGATCTTCAGGAAAACAACGTCTAAAACCTTCCATGAAGCCAGGTGCGGTGGCTCAAGCCTGTACTCCCAGCACTTAGGGAGGCTGAGACAGGAGAATCGCCAGTTCAAAGCCAGCCTCAGCAATGGCGAGGCGCTAAGCAACTCAGTGAGACCCTGTCTCTACATAAAACACAAAGTTGGGCTGGGGATGTGGCTCAGTGGTCGAGTACCCCTGAGTTCAATCCCCAGTACCGAAAAAAAACCAAAACCTTCCATGAAAGCCAGCCATTTAGAAATGTGCTCCAAAGTTCTTTCTAGGGGCTCTTCCTTGGCCTGATGATTGGTAAGGAGGCAAAAGAGTGTGCTTGGTTCTGAGATACCTTCAGAATCCAAGTGACTGACATTTTGTTTTGGTCCATAAGTATTTTTGGCCTTTGGAAAATCTGTCTCTCTACAACACTATAGAAAGTTTATTGAAAACTCTTAGTATGCCTTATGAGAACATTCCTAGATGTTGGGGGTGGGGACACAAGGTGGAATGGTTAGGACGATTAATGACACTGAAGGAGGAGAGGGCTGGGGCATAGCTCAGTGGCAGAACACTTACTTGCCTAGCATGTGTGAGGGCTGGAGTTCCCAGCACATTTAAAAAACAAATTCATAGGGAAGACAGGAGTACATGGTTTGCTTGAGGGTTATAACCAACTCAAGAGGCAATGCAGGCTGTCAGGGAACTTGTTCTACATTCAACGTTCACACGGTTCTGGTTTCTGGCCCATATGATCCAAGAGAACGGCCATGCCAGAAACCATGACAGCATCACACAATGCTTTTTGAGCTTCCATCCTGTGGGTAGTGTCTTCTTCGACTCTGTTCCAATGTGTCACATGCTGTGGGCTTGCTGCCCCAATTTTCAAGCAATCTAAAGAGAGACTGTCCCTCTGTCTGGCTGTCTGTCCCTTCTGTGCCCATATAAACAGCAATGCTTTCTTGGGTCTCTCAATAGGAAAGACTGCCTGAGCTCCTCTGTCGGTGACTCTCCCCAGCTCTATGTCCTGTTCTTCCCAGGCTCAGCAGGAGGCACGACCTTATACTGAGTCACTCTGGAGACTGGGACATAAAGGCTTCCAGAGCACTTGATATGAGGACTCAAATTGCATGCATGTTAAAGCCTTCTCGGCAATCCAAAATCAAATTACTTTGCAAAGGGATTCATTCTTGAGATTATCTTAGGGTTTGGATCTGGACTGTCCCCTAAGAGCTCCTGTGTTAAAGACTTGGTCCCCAATTCAGCAATGTTCAGAGGTGGGGCTTTTAGAAAGTGATTGGATCATCAAGGCTCTGACCTCATCAACGATTTCTCTCTTGATAAAGTCAAAGCTGAACGGTTTATTGGGAGATTGTGGAAACTTTAAGAGGTGGGCTTTAGTTGAAGGGAGTAAGTCCTTGGGGTGGTGCCCTTAGGGACTATATCTTACTCCCAATGCCTTCTTCTCTATTTCCTGGCCACTACAATGGGAGTAGTTTTGTACTACCACATCTTTCTGCCAGATGAGGCCAGAGAGTGACCTGTGACAGACTGTGGGGTCAGTGGAGCTGCTGGAAGAATCTGGGGAGAATAAAAACCATTGGCAGGTTTTGAGCAAAGGTGTGCCATTACCTGACTTATGTTCTGGAAGGATCACTCTGTTGCTGGGTCCAGGGCAGAGGCAGGTGCACCAGTAAGGAGGCTGCTGCAATAACCTGGATGACAAATGCAGCTGCCTTGGACCAGGGTGCTGGAAGTGTTGATGTAAACAGTGGTAACCTTTTGGATTTGTTGTGAAGGTGGAGACATTAGGCTTGCTGATGGATCAGATGTGAAGTATAGGAAAAAGAGAGGCCTTAAGGATGTCTCAAGCTTTTTGATCTAAGCAACTGAGGATGGAGCACCTATGTGCTGAGATAGGGAAGTTGTGAGAGGGCAGGCTTGGAAGGGCCTATGGTTTGGATATGGCGTGCCCCTTGAGAAACTCACCTTGGGGTTTAATTTCCACTGTAAGGCATCCAGAGGGTGGAAACAATGTGACTATGGTGTTTAGAGGTGGGATCTTTGGGAAATGATTAGGGTTAGATAAGGTGATCGGGGTAATTCCTCCCATGACTGAATACTGGTGGCTTTAGAATAAGAAGAAAAGAGAAGGGAGGCAGCAGGGACAGAGAGACACATGCATGCTCTCTGTTTACCATGTGATGACCTGTGTCACCTTGGCAATGGATTAACCTTAGACTGACCTGTGTCACTCTCCTAGCAAGAAAGTCATCACCCCATGAGGCCCCTCAGCTTTGGACTTCCTGAACCATGAGCCAAAATAAAACTTTCCTTTATAGCCTGCTTACTCTGTGGCATTATGAGGAACCATGGCATTATGTTATCAGCAACAATTAAAAAAAAAAAAAAAGCATGACAACAGAAGAGTACTGTTGGGAGCTCACTTTTGGATAAAACGGAGATCCCTGTCAAGCGTCCAGGTAGAAATGGGCTGAAGGTAGTTGGCTATCCACATCTGGAATTCATGGGAGGGGTCTGGGCTAGAAACAAGTGGTGTTGTCAGCACAGACTGGATTTAAAGCCATGAGTCTGACTGAGCACTCAGAGACAGGGAGTAGAATAAAGGAGGCCTGAGGCCCCCTAGAAGGTGGGGAGATGAGGACAAAGGCTAGCGTGAAAGGGAAACTAAGAGAAAGTGATATCCTAGGAGGAGAGTAGACATGACCCTGTTCCTGTTATCAAACCCTTGAGACAAAGTCATCTACTGTGGACTCAGGATCAGACAGAGGGGCACACTCCTCATGTAAACTTGAGTCACAACTTACACTTACATGTTACAGATTAACCTTTATCCTTGGGTGTCAGTAGCCCTTTGAGAATCTTTATGAATGCTGTGGATCTTCTCAGAGAAATGCAGGCACATCCAAGACTGCGGACAGTCTCTGGGGGTTCCCAGAGCCAGTGAAGCGCACCCCAGGAGGAGGGTTTGCAACCAGCCATTCCCCACCCTATGGCATTAACCAAACTGCCTCACTCTAGAAATTCAGGTGTCCCAGGTTCTCAGGTATATTTCCAGAAGGTAGAATGAGTTAGGTTCTCCAGGTCCTTAGGGTGGATGTTGGGGTGGGTGGGGCACAAAATTTGAAGAGGCTGATGCAAGGCTGAAAGCAACTGAGAAAACAGACAACTCACCATCATCTCCTGGACCTGAAACATCTCTGCACCACCAGACGACAGTCGGTTGGGGAAGGAGATGCTGACAGATGCCCCAGGAAGGGTGCTCGGGCCAGTGTTATAGACCTGTGGGTGTGGAACACGCAGAGAATGTTTCAGTGGAAATAAGACACCTTCATTTCATGTTCTGCAATATGTACTGCCCATACAGATGCTCTCGGGTTTGGATCTAGGTCATAACTTTGGGTGAAATGAGATGCTGAATGGTGGGGAATTTTAATAATCTGTGGAATTTGTGAACGTTATATTAACATGAAAAGATGAAATTGTGGTTGCCCATCAGTCGACCTTAAGTAGATTATTAAGATTATCTCAGTGGGCACACTTAATCACAAAGGCTCTTACAGAAAGAAGAGGGAGGTAGAAAAATCAGAATCGGGGAAGAGAGCCCAGTGAGAAAGTTTCGACTGGTTACTGCTAGCTTTGTAAATGGAAGGGGCCATGGGCCAACTAATTCACACAGCCTCCAGAAACTGGAAAAGGCAAGACATGAATCCTCCCCAGACCCTCTAGTGAGGAACACAGTCCTGCCAAGACTTTGATTTTAGCCCTGTGAGACCCATTTTGGACTTCTCTCTCCCAGAGCTATACAATAACAAATGTGTCGTTTAAAGCCACTAATTTTGCAGTAATTTGTTACAGTAGAAATAGGAAATTAATCCAAGCTTACTTCACTTTATTATACTTAGTTTTATTGTGCTTTGAAAACACTGCATTTTCTTATATATGAGAGGTTTGGGAGCAACCCTACATCAGGAGAGTCTACTGGTGCCATTTTTCTAGCAGCACATGCCCATATATTGTTAATGTGTCATATTTGGTTAATTATCATCATATGTTAAGTTATTTCATGATTATTATTCTATCTCTTGTGGTAATAGCGTAGTCAGATTGTTTTTTCTTTTGTCGTACATGCCCAGGGCCTTGCATGTACTAGACAAGTGCTGAGATACATCCCCAGTCCCATGGTCAGTGATCTTTGCTGTCTATTGTAACTGTTTTGGGCTGCCATGAACAGTGCCCATGGAAGACAGCAAACTTAACTGACAAATGTGTGGGTTCTGATTGCTCCACCAACAGCTGTCCCATCTCCCTCCCTCTCCTTGGTCCTTCCTATCTTCTGAGACACAACATTATGGAAATTAGGCCTTAAAAATTATACAGTGGCCTCTAAATGCTCAAGTGAAAGCAAGAGTCGCATATCACTTAAATCAAAAGCTGAAAATGATTAAGTCTGATGAGGAAGGCACATCAGGGCACATGAAGGCCAAAAGCTGGGCCTCTTGACTAGTTAGCCAAGTTATAAATGCAAAGGAAACGTTCTTGAAGGAAATTCAAAGTGCTCCTTCAGCGAACGCATGCATGATTCCTGATGTGGAGAAAATGTCAGTGGTCTGGATAGATCAACCACCCACAAAATTTCCTCAGGCCAAAGCCTAATCCAGAGAAAGGCCATCACTTTATTCAATTATAGGAAGGAGAGAGAGGATGCTGCAGAAGTAGTCCTCTGTGAAGCTAGCAGAGATTGGTTTCATGAGGTTTACAGAAAGACGCCATCTTCACAACATGAAAGCCCAAGGTGAAGCGGCAAGTGCCGTGGAGAAGCTGCTGCGAGTGATTCAGATCTATCCAGGTGCTACACTCAACAGCAGATTTTAATGTAGACAAACGAGCCTTATATTAGAAGAACACGCCATCTAGGACTTTTATAGCTAGAAAGGAGAATCCAATGCCCAGCTTCAAAGCTTTGAAAGCCAAGCTGACTCTTTTATTAGTCACCAATGCAGCTGGCGACTGGTGACTTAAGTTGAAGCCAAGATTCATTTGCCTTTTTGGAAATCCTACAGCCCTCAAGAATTACACTCAATCTGCATGATTACAGGTGCATGCCTGTAATCCCAGTGACTTGGGAGACCAAGGCAGGGGAATTACAAGTTTGAGGCCAGTCTCTGTAACTTAGTGAGACCATACCTCAAAATAAAAAATAAAAAGGGCTGGGGATGTGGTCAGTGGTTAAGTACCCCTGGGTTCAATCCCCAGTACAAGAAGAAAAACTACTGTGTTGTTTAAGTAAAACCAAAAACCCGGATGACAGCGAATCTGCTCCCAACATGGTTAGCAGAATATATTAAGCCCATCATTGAGACCTACTGCTCAGAAAGAGTTCTTTCAAAATATTACTGCTCATTACTGATGCTTACTGATGCATCTGGTCACTCAAGAGCACTGATGGAGATGTACTACAAAATGAATGTTGAGTCCATGACTGGCAACACAACATCCACTCTGCGGCCCAGGGATCAAGGAGCAATTTCAACTTTCAAGGCCTATTAGTTAAGAAATATATTTCATAAGACTGCAGTTCTGTCATGGATTGTGATTCCTTTGATGAATCTGGACAAAGCATATTGACAAGCAGGAAAAGCGTTGAAAAAGTAGGCTTAACCATTAAGAACATTCATGATTCATGGTGGGAGGTCAAAATATCAACAGTAACAGGAATAGGGAAGAAGGTAATGTCGACTCTCATGGATGCCTTTGAGGGGTTCCAGACTGTTGCTGGGGACATAACCGCAGACATGGTAAAAATAGCTAGAGAACTCTTATTAGAAATACAGCCTAAATGCCAGGTGCGGTGGCGCATGTCTGTAATCCCAGCACTTAGGGAGGCTGAGACAGGAGAATCGCCAGTTCAAAGCCAGCCTCAGCAACGGCAAGGCGCTAAGCAACTCAGTGAGACCCTGTCTCTACATAAAACACAAAATAGGGCTGGGGATGTGGCTCAGTGGGTAAGCACCACTGATTTCAAACGTTGGTACCAAAAAAAAAAAAAGAAAAGAAAGAAATACAGCCTAAAAATGTAGCCAAATTGCTGCAAACTCACGAGAAGACTTTAATGAACAAGGTATCACTTCCTATGTATGAGCAAAGAAAGTGGTTTCCCAAGACAGAATCTGTCCCTGGAGAAGATGCTGTGAAGATCATTGAAACAACCACCAAGGATTTAGAATGTTACATAGATTTAGTTGATAAAGCAGCGGCAGGATTAAGAGGACTGACCCCAATTTTGAAGGAAGTTCCACTGAGTAAAATGCTACAGACAGCATTGCTCACCATAGAAGAACCTTTCATAAACAAAGAGTTAATCAACATGGAAACTTCATTGTTGCCTCATTTTAAGAAACTGCCTCAGGGGGCTGGGATTGTGGCTCAGCGGTAGAGCGCTTGCCTCGCATGCATGAGGCCTTGGGTTCAATCCTCGGCAGCACATACAAAGCAATAAAATAAAGACATTGTGTCCATCTATAACTAAAAAAAAATTAAAAAAAAAAAAAGAAACTGCCTCAGCCACGTTCCCTTTGAGGAATGAACACTGAACAGTCAGCAGCCATCAACATCGAGGCAAGACCCTCCACCAGCAAAAAGACTCCAACTCACTGAAGGTTCAGATGACCATTACCAATTGCTAGCACTTAAGTATTTTTGAGTTAAGGTATACACATTTGTTTTTGGATATAATGCTCTTGCACACGTAATGGACTACAGTATAGTGTAAGCATAATTTTTATTTGAACTAGGAAACCAAAAAAATTCCTGTGACTCACTTTATTGTGAAGATTGGTGTATTGCAGGGATCTGGGACAAAACCTGCAACATTTTCAAGGTATACCTGTATACCACTAATGGGAATAGGAGTTCATTTGGGGTGACAAAATGTTCTAATATTCAATCATGAGGATGGAAACATCTCATGATTTAATAGCTCAATAAAGATATTTTTTAAAAAGATGAGTAAAAGTTATACAAATTTTTTTGGGGGGGGGGTCTGGGATTGAACTCATGGGCACTTGACTACTGGGCCACATCCCTAGCCCTATTTTGTATTTTATTTAGAGACAGGGTCTGAGTTGCTTAGTGCCTATTACTGAGGCTGGCTTTGAACTCGAGATCCTTCTGCCTCAGCCTCCTGACCTGCTGGGATTATAGGCATGTGCCACTGCACCTGGCAAAATTATACAATTTTGGGCTGGATTTGTGGCTTAGTGGTAGAGCACTTGCCTGGCATGTGTGAGGTCCTGGGTTCAATCCTCAGCACTGCATATAAATAAATAAATAAATAAATAAATAAATAAATAAATATCCATTGACAACTAAAAATTATTTTTGAAAAATTATACAATTTTAATGTGTCAATAAAAAAAACATGTTGGAGATGAGTGGGAAAGAGGAAGAAAGGAAATGCTGCTTGGCGTCTGTGGACTAGATAGAATTCAGGGCTCACGGTAGCTGTGAAGCTGAAGTCAGAAGGGCAGAGCCAGAAAAAAGGCAGAAAGCTAACCAGGTCTTTGCACATGACAGGATGTAAGAGCAGCTAGCTCCAGCCAGCCCTTCCCCAGAAGAACAGTAGCTGGATCTGTTTCAAAGAATAGATAAACATTGATAGAGCAGAGGAGCGGTAGTCGCCAACTCTTGATTCAAAATGAACAAGATTCACCAAAAACAACAACCCTAAGACATAAGACAGGGAAGGAGTCTCCAACCACAAGTGAAATAACTAATTTGAAGTGAAACGTGAGAACACAGAACTGAGAAAAACCCTCTAGACATGTCTGGGAAATCCCAATTAGAGCATGAATGGGAGTAGGCAAGAGAGAAAAAGATATGCTCACACTGTGTCGCTCATCAGAGGCAGAGGGGAGAGTCTGAATTATCATATTTATTTTTAACAATATATATATATATTTTTTGGTCCTAGGGATTGAACTCAGGAGTACTTGACCACTGAGCCACATCCCCAGCCCTATTTTGTGTTTTACGTAGAGACAGGGTCTCACTGAGTTGCTTAGCACCTCGCCGTTGCTGAGGCTGGCTTTGAACTCACAATTCTCCTGCCTCAGCCTCCCAAAGTGCTAGGTTTAACAATATCTTAACTTTGATTTTCTGGAATTGTTCATGTGTAACATCTGCATTATTTCCCCCCATTTACAGGTGGGAAAATGCTTTGACTTCTAATGCAAGAACAAAAACCAAAGTCTACCAAGGGTCAACTAATTACTGTGACTGTTTTAAAAAAAGAAAACAAAACACTGGTAAAATATAGAAAGCAGACCCAAGACTAGTATCTCTTTCTCTCATCTGCATTTATGGTGGAGTCCTTAAACAATCATGTTGCTTGTTGGAGAATGGATTTTAAAAGACATAGGAAAATCTGTACATAAGAGAAGTCCTGTGTTCTTCTTCAGAAATGAGGTTTCTGGGATATGGAAAAAGAAGAATTATCTCCATATTCCTGACCCCTTCCTCCCCTACTATCTCCATCGCTTGGTTGTTATCACCATCAACACTGATCAGTGATCTACCCACAGGACAATGTAATAAGAGTAATTACACCAAAAAATGAGTCATCAGAGACCTCTCAAGGAAATGGGCTTTGCTCACACAGAGGGATCACCCTCTGATCAATGGCACCTCTATCAATCTCTCAGGCCCAGGTGCCTGGCTCAGACTTGGACTGAATGCTATACACCTCCTCAGGCATAAACTCTTGGAGCAGTTTACCCAAGGGACATGCCGATCACTCATTCCCGGGGACAGGAGTCTCTAGCCTGTTTCAGGTCAGGATAGGAGTCCTGTTTCAGGTCAGATGTGAAGAAAACTATGGGCCTGAACACCAAATGTTAAACTCCCTGTAAGAATACCTTTAGAGAAACAATTGGAAGAATAAACTGTGTGCCCTCAGACTTTATTTCCCCTTCCCTGGCAGGAGATAACACTCAGTATCTTCCCTATAAGTACTATTTCCTTTGTTTTCTTCTTCCAATTCCCATCCCTTCTTCATTACATGGTCTGCATCATTTGAACCATTCTAAACAATTTTCTGGACTGTATCTTTTATTGCAAGACATCTCAAAAATTCTAAGAAGAGAATATAAACAATTAAAGCGAAATAAATCCACTTGGTCTTGATCTGTTTTCTATCCAATTGCAAAACGCAAAGGAAATACACAAACTCTGAGAAGCGACTCAGACACAGAAGTGTGATTCTCAGCTGTCAGTCTCCAAAGAAAGCCCAAACCGCATCTTTCCCTTTCTCCCCTGTAAATCAAGGACAGGGAGTGACAGCTGGAGCTTAGCTGGTCAGGAGGTGCATCCTCTCTGAGCTGGGGACGTGTGTTATCCATCATGGTTTCAGAGGTCTCCTGCTTGCGAGAGCATGCTGGAGAGGGGGAGACTATTGTCTGCAAGAGCCCACAAATGTTTTATTGCCTCATTCTCTTGCACCCTCACCCCATCATTATTTGTCAGCCCCTAAATCCACTTAGGAGAGGCCACAGGAAAAGAGAATAACAATTATTTGGCCACAACAGTGAATACCAGGGTAGGAAACCATCCTCTCCATGGGGAGGGATGGAAGAAGCAGTAAAGAGCTCTGGGAGTTGTAAGATATGGACCTCAGGGTACCATGGGTAAGACAAGCCATTTCTCCTTTATTTCATCCATAGCTCTGGGTCATGTGGAGTCTGGTCAATGCCTGACCAGTCCTGGCCCAGTATTGGGACCTTGAGCACGTCCTTTCTTGCTTGGGCCTACATTTCCTTGTTTGTCCTTTAAGAAGAATGGACTAAACAATGCTGATATCCCTCAAACTTTATGTTCACAGAGTCACATGTTGAACAGCTGGCCTGACAGTTCACACGTTAAAAAGCAGGGATCAGGGCTGGGATTGTAGCTTAGTGGTAGAGCGCTTGCCTTGCATGCATGAGGCACTGGGTTCGATCCTCAGCACCACATAAAAATAAAGATATTTTTTAAAAAAAGGCAAGGATCAGCAAACTATGGCTTGCAGGACAAGTCTGGTCCAATGCCTGTTGTATATAGGCTACATGAGAATTGTTTACATCATTAAATGGTTGGGGGGGTGGAAATCAAAAGAACAATGGCATTCATGACATGTAAAAATTATGTGAAATTTGAATTTCAATGTTCATAAACTAAGTTTTATTTATGTATTGTTCATGGCTGCTGCTGTTATAGTTTGGATATAAGATGTCCCCCAAAAGCTCCTACGTTAATGCAATAATATGTAGAGGTGAAATGATTATGAAACTGTAACCTAATCAGTTCATCCTGGTTTGAATGGACTGACTAGGTGGTAACTGTAGGCAAGAGGGGCATGGCTGGAGGAGGTGGGTCACTTGAGGTGTGCCCTGGAAGAGTGCATTCTCTCTGTGGCCCCTTCCTCTCTCTGATTCCTGGATGCAATGAATGGAGCAGGGCTCCTCACCACATCCTTCCACCATGATGTTCGGCCTCAGCTTGGGCCCAGAGCAATGGACTCAGCTGACCATGGACTAAACCTCTGAATTCATGACCCAAAATAAACTTTTGCTCCTCTAAGTTGTTCTTGTCATATATTTTGGCCACTGTGAGAAAAAAGATGACCGACATGGTGCCTTTTGTGCCACAGTAGCATGGCTGAATAGTTGCCACAGAAATTGTGCAGCCCACAAAGTCTGAAATACTTCTGGCCTTTTTCAGAAAGTTTGTCAACCCCTAATTAAGAGAAGGGACAATGTATTTCATAATGTCCACACTCAGTGAACCTGCTGGAGGTGACAGGTGACCGAGATGAGCCAGCAGCATGCTCCTTCCCATGTGCTGGTGGGTGGGTGGGTTCACGCAGGCTCACGTTGCCTTTCCCCTATAAAACCACACTTCTGAAAGGCTGTTCCCCTGGGGGAGGAGTAGGCTTCTGTCTGAGTCGGCATGAAAATCCCAGGAAGAGGAGGATGTAGCAAAACTTCTGGGGCTCCCCTGAGCAGGAGGTGACTGATGGAGTAGAGAAAGGGGTTGTACGGGACCAACTGAGCTGGGATATGGGCCTAGGCCTCAGCCATCCAGAGGCCTTCTTAGGGGGGAAGCTTGCTCTTCACGGTGTGGCTCTCCTTTCAAGTCTTGAAAAGCAGATGTGGCTGCCTGTGTGTGGTTATAGAGAACACGCGCACACCCGCACCCACCCGGACAAACTAGGCTGGAGCTTCCCCTGAAAACACCCTGGCCCCTTAGTTGCCTTTCAGTAGGAGACATGTCCTGTGTACCCTTTGTTGGCTCCCAGTGACAGAGGGGTTTCCAGGGGTGGGTACCTGAAGGGTGACGTTGAAGGGTTGGAAATGGCACTCCAGGTCATCCAGCTGAATGAAGTTGGAGGCGTCCACAGACTCACCATACACAAAGGAGGTCGGAGATATGATTCTGAAAGAGGAAAGCATGAAGGACGTCATCCCCACCCCCAGTCACGGCACGGTCACCGTGGCCTGGAACCCATCATTTGTCTCTGTTTCATCCTGTGTCTCCTGCTGGATGCTTCCGCTCTGATTGTGACTTCTCTTTCCTGTGAACAGACACAGCCAGTCTGTGCTTTCTAACCAAACTTTTCTAGTATGTCTTCTCATCTTAGGTCACATTGATAAGCTACATTCACACTATACACTGGAATTACATTTCTAAAATGAGGTGGTTTTAAAAATCAAAGCCATGGCAACTTTTTATAAAACTAGACTACAAATTTATGCCTTTTCTGTTTTGTCACTTGGAAAACATTTGGTGGGTCAAGGAGGCCTATAAGAAGTTTTTAAGAAATAAGCGCAAACGAATCATATATTTGGCACCCTAAGCTCCACCTGGTGACAAATTCAGTTTAAAAACTTAAACTTGTCAGACTACCACAATCCCTAGAAATTAGGCACATGAGAGCTAAGTCAATTCACAATGGCATTTTTCCTAAGATTGCAGTCAGTGGCTACTGAAGTCCTGATTAAGAATTCGAGCTCAGTCTGTAGCAATACTTTCACCAGGGCTTATGTGAACAAACTCCCAAGAAGAAATGAAGCTCAGACTTACACCCCCAAATAACAAATCCTTGGAGCTCAAAGTTGCTCACCTAAGCAAAATGTAAGGTTTTGGGGACCAAGTCCAAATAGACAACAACCCATCTATTTTCAAGTTAAGCATATTATTTTAGAAACAGTGAGTTCTCAGCATTGCCAAATGGCAAGAACTGGTTCATTGGAACTCATCCTGTTTTACGTTTCTGGAAAGATCAGAGGTTGGTTGACTCATTTGTTTAACTGATGGCTTCAGCAGGGGCTGTTAACACCTCACAACGAGGTCTCCCCGAAGACCTGACAACACCATCAAGTGTGTGTGGGAGCTGTTTTCTCTTTGTCCCCAAGGATGGGACTGGATTCTGGGTATATTCTCACTGTGCCTTGGGCAGGACAAATAAACAAACCATAGGGTTAAAAATAGAGCTGTGAACAGAGGCAAGTATATGCTAATTTGCAAATATATTCCACCAATGCTTCACGTCTTAAAAAATGCGCTGAAAATGCCAAAAGCCAGGAGCAGAAAGGCAGGGCCCCTGGCTCTGCTGGCTCCCCACAGAGCAGGAGCCAGGGCAGGATGGCTCCTCCCACAACGGGTCAACGTTTCCACTTCCAGCCAAGACTGAGACCCAGAAGCACTTGAAAACTGAAAAACGAGAAACTGTGAACCTCCAGAAAGTTCAGCATGCATTTGGGTCAAGGGTTCAACGGGTCCTTCATTTGATCTAAACCAACTGTGCAAATCTTTATTTCCACTATCAAAGAGGTATGTGTGTATTCTGTTTGCTGAAGCCAGAAACAGGAACCGAGTTCTCATTTTTCCAGGCCTGGGCTTTGGCTGAAAATGGACCCAGGTTGTTGCGGGTCTCTGCAGACCAGAACCTGCAGCCCTGCTTTGCAATAATGCCAGCAGCCCTGAGCCATGGACCTCATCCAGGCAGGTGGTGTGGCCATTGTGCTGGGTCCCTGCCTCTTCCAGACCATACAGACATCAAGCAGAGCCATCTCAGCTTTGCAGAGTTTTCACAGAAACACACAGAGCCAGCACCAACTACGAAGCAATTAAGATAGGCAGTCCTCCTGTGAGCCAGGACTTTGGAACTCATCTGGCTATAACTGCTGGCCCCCAGGAACCATATTACCTGCCACCATATGGCATTCTGTGGTGGTGGGTGGGGGAGATTGGGAATAGAAGTATATAAAGATGTATGGAATGTTCAAAGAAGTTAGAGTTTAAACTTGTCATCAAATTTCTATTACCAGCCAGGTGGGTGAGTAGCTGAATCACAGAGAAATAAGGACAGGAGAGCGTAAGTCACTGCAGCTTAAGTTTCATTCTGCTTTTTAAGGCTCGGGGAGGTGGTAGGGCTGCAGACACAGGAGGTGCAGACATTCTACTGGAGGGCACCCCTGTGTTGTGGCAACCCAGGGCTGGGCTACTCACCCAGTGATGGATGTGTCCACTTCGTGCATCAGTGGCACTGTCAGCGTTAAGCTGTTGTCATGCAGGGCTTCAGAGCGCTCCACGTTGCCACTGTGTGGGGAGAGAAGAATGAACAAACCCTGGCCATTGCCAGCCCGCCAACAGTGGGCTTGCTTGCCTCACACTGGAGCCAAGGACAGATTCAGAGTACTTGTCTTCAGTTCCATTTTTGGTAGAGTCCCCTGTACAGAGAAACTCTACTCTCTTGGTTGTGCTCTACTCACAAAAAATGTGAAAGCAAGTAGCTTATTCAGGAGTTGATCCCAGGTAACACCCCAGGCGAGCTGGGGCTCACCTCCTGGGGGAACCTGGGAGCAGTGCAGAGCACATACCTCCGCCTTCTCCACTGAGGGCGTGGGAGCTGGGCCTTTATCCACTAAGTCCTAGAGGTTGCTAAGGCAAGGGAAGGAAGGCATTTGAATTCCCTGGCACACCCTGCCTCACAGGTGAGCAGGATCCAGCCAGAGAAGCCTTGGCAGGGTGGCAGGAGTTGAGAGTCGGAAGCTGTCCCATGAGTGTGCAGGTGGAGCACCTGTGTGTGAGCTGCGTCTGCAGTGCTTGTCCCACCAATAGTGGTCAGTGAGCTTAGGGCTCTGTAGCCAGGCAAGGGGTTACTATTTGTCACCTGGAGGGCTCACCTCTCATCTACAGTCAGTCAAGCCCAGGACAGAGGCCCTGGCAACCCTGCCTTGATAAATATCCTGGACACTCTTGGAACAGACTCCACTGTAGCATTTCTCACCAAAGCACCCCAGCCCTCAGTGAGAAAGCACAGTGTGTCAATTCTTATGAGGATTTCCTGGAATGGGGAACACAGGAAGATGCTGCTGCTGAGTGACCACTATGTGCCAGCTACTGTGCCGGGCACTTCTCAGCATGATCTCACTGCAACTTCACAGTGACTGCAGATCGAGAGGGATGACCAACCTTGACAGAGGAGGAGCAGCTCAGACAGATACAGTCATACTGCAAGCCAGACAGAGCTGAGACTCCAGCCACCTTTCCTCTTTCCACCTCCAGTCTTCTTTCCACTGTGATTCCTTCTCCTGACACCAGATTGGGGGGCAGGGGACAGGAGGAGGAGGCAGCAAAGGAGGAAGAGAGGGAGAGAAGACCTAGTTGCCCTGTACTATAGTATGAAACCTCAATCTGAATTGTGGAGATTCTTCTAGGGAAGCAGCTTTCCTGGGGAAAGGCAGGGCTGTTGGTGCCTACTGCTGAACCAGCACTCAGAGCTGGTTCCACCACAGGAATGAATGGGGGGTCCCAGCCAAGTTCATCCGGACCTGAGGTTCGGTCATGGCAGGTTCTGACCACTCCTCACCACACAGTCCCCCTGAGCGTCTGCTGCGTCCCGCCTGCCCTGGGCCCTCCCTCCAACCCACTGCCTTCCTCTCCCATCCAGCAAGTGTTGAATGGCAACAGCACCTAACTAGCTCTCACATCCTCTCTCCTTCTCTCTATTGTTCTAAAACAATGGTGCTGTGTGACTCTGACCCTGCAGGGCCACAGTCACTGCTCCTGGATCCTCATCTGTCTTCCGTACATGGGATGACATCAGTCCTTCCCAGGGAAGCCACACCGTGTTGCAGCAGCAGGGTCAGGTGCCCACCTAGCCTAACTTCCTTGCTTTCCTTTCCCAGGAGCGTGATAAAAATCTTGAAGTCATTGCCATAGGTGGAGCAGGGGTGACTCCCCTGTTGATAGGATGGCACCACCCTGGCCAGATCTTCTTTCTACCCCTCAGCATCCTGCCAGGTCTGAGCAATTGGCTCCTGATGGAACAGCCACCCTTTGCTCTGCCATTTGTCCAGCCACCTGTGGCTGCTGGCAGATCTGGCCCAACAGTCACATCTGTCATCAGGTAATGGCTCCAGCATGAGATAAGTTGAAAAGTTGAGATAAAAAGACCAAACATCAAAAGGCTCCCTGCCACCCTAAAGCCCATTCTCTGGGACACATTCCAATGGTCTGCAAAGCCAGGCTGCCAGCTGCGGAGGCGAGGTCTGAGACACTGTTTAGTCTCCACTGTATGTCCTCCTAAGCCCACAAGTAGGCAAGAGAACTTCCAAGAGTGGTGACTGAAGAAAGGAACGAGTGATATTTTAATTGTGGTTTTCAAGATAAGGAGTTTTATGGATCTGTCATTGTAGTAGGGAGTCGCTTGTTAAGTGTCCTCCCAGGCGGTGAGATCAGATTTTCACCGAAGCCTGTAAAGAAACAAGTGCCTGAAGTGTTCTGCTGTATTTTTAAAAGATAAGGGTGTCTCCCTCACATTTGTGATTCAAGGAATTAGAAATTTTCATGCTTAATCATTTAATCTATAAACACTAGGTTTCCCTAATGCTGTGTCCCATGGTCAAGGTACATTAGGGAATATTCTTGAATTTAGTAGGTTATGGACATTTTCTCACATGACCCACACTTAGCAGTGTAGCTGGTACATAAGAGATAGTTACTGAGTGACAATGTGACAATGCCCAGCACAGAATAAGGATATAGTGGCCCTCAGCCTTGGCCACTCATTAGAATCACATGCTGAGCCTTTTCAAAAATCCCAATGCTAACGGGGCATGATGGTACATGACTATAATCCCAACAGCTCAGGAGGTTGAGGCAGGAAGATAGTGAGTTCAAAGCCAGTCTCAGCAACTTAGCAAGGCCCTAAGCAACACAGCGAGACTCTGTCTCAAAATAAAATATAAAAAAGGGGTTGGGGGCTGGGATTGTGGTTCAGTGGTAGAGTGCTTGCTTAGTACATGTGAGGCACTGGGTTCAATCCTCAGCACCACATACAAAAATAAGGTGTATTAAAAAAAAAAAAAGGCTGGGGATGCAGCTTAGTGGTTAAGCACTCCTGAGTTCAATCTCTGGTACAAATAAATACATAAATGCACAAGTAAATAAATAAATAAGTAAATAAAACTCCAATGCCCAGCTTTTACCACAAACCAATTAGATTAGAATCTCAGGGGCCAGAGAGGAACCAGGCACTAGCAGTTCTTAAAGTTCCCTAGGTGACTCAACATGCGTCCAAGACCAGAGTACCACTACTCTATGGGCATGCTATTCTAAAATATGAATCTTTCCCCATAATACTCTGGGTTCCGCATCCTCTCTGATCCCTCTGATGAGCCATGAACGAGGCTGGGCAGGAGGCAGTTCCCTCTTTTTCACAATGGAAATCCTTTCCATGTCATGTTCCTTTCCAGGAAAACTGGGTGCCCCAGGTGATAAAGGACTGAGAGCACACAATGATGGGGTGAGTTTTCTGTGGATCCAAGAAACGGCAGAAGAACAAGAGTGTTCAGATTTGAATGGATGCCTGCCTTCTATATTAAATGCAATGACCTCCTGCTCTGTGTCAAGCCATTATATTCTGTCATTCTCTTCTTAAAATGCTTTCAGTAGAGTCAGGCACGGTGGTGCACATCTATAATCCCAGCACTTTCGGAGGCTGAGACAGGAGAATCGCGAGTTCAAAACCAGCCTCAGCAACGGTGAGGTGCTAAGCAACTCAGTGAGACCCTGTCTCTACATAAAACACAAAACAGGGCTGGGGATGTGGCTCAGTGGTTGAGTGCCCCTGAGTTCAATCCCTAGAACCCCCCCCCCAAAAGCTTTCAGTAGGTCCTCCCTGCTGTCAGAATTCAGCCCAGACTCTGAGAGTCCCTTTGCCCCCATGGTGCCCAGCCCAGCTCTTCCAGCCTCACCTTCCACCACCTATTCTCTTGCCCCCAGGGGTGTGACACAGGAGGATGTATCATCAACTCTCTGACTGCTATGCCTGTGTGCCACCTCCCCAGAAGCCCCCCTGGATTCCAGCCATGGGAATGGAATCTGCTTTCCCTATTCTTTGCACATGTTCCTATTAGGTCACAGTTGTGTTTTGTGTGGACATGAATTAAGCAATCTTCAAAATAAGATGAATAGAAAATAACCACGTCTTGTGGATCAGTGAGAAAGTGGCTGAAAAGATATTATTGGGACAACTGGCATGACTGGAGGTTCAATTTCCTGAACTGGATAACTGGATAACTCTATGGTGGCGACTTAAGAGCCTCATTCTTGGAGAATGCACACTGGGTAGGAATGGATGGAGGGACATGATTTCTGAAACGTGCTTTCAAGTGGTTAAGAAAAATTCATATATAGGAAGAGAATGATAAATGAGGCAACATGCTAACATTGGATACATATGGGTAAAGGGCATGAAGGAGTTTCTTGCATTATTCTTGTAACATTTATGTTTAAAGTAATTTCCAAATAAAATTTTAAATAGGTTGCCTTGGGTGTTCTACAATCACCCCTGTCAAAGCTTGTATCTTCCTATTCACCCACCTAAATGGCTCTCCTTGCATCTGAGTTCCCAGCCTGTCACTACCTAGCTGTGGCTGGTAGAGGGCTAGCAACCAGGGGCTGGTCATCCCCTTCCCCATCTGTCCACTCAGCTTCTAGGACAATTCCTCTTTCAAGGAGCATTGCTTGGGGTCCTCTGCCAGCCCAAGGTGTGGCCAGGCCCTCAGGCTGCAGGTGCTCTTCCCAGTAGTAAGAGGCACAGTGGCAGAGACCTGAGAAGCAGCTGAGCCAACCTGAAAACACACAGAGGTCATCTGTCTGATTTGGAAAACATGTGGCCAAGCAGGAACTGACCAACCACGTGACCTTGAACTAGAACTTCACCTCTGCAGGCCTGTCTCTCCTCAGCTATAGAATCATTACTTCTCACCAGCTGACGTGCAGTCCCTCCCAGCTCTATGGAAAGTGGCGACAGTGCAAACAGAACTAGCCAGCCACCATCCTCCAGATCTAATCCCACCTGGTTGGGTGGTTGGCTTTATCATTGAGTGACTGGTGCTCTCTCCTCCATATCCTGGGGAATCATAAAGGCATGACCAGGGCATGTCCTCTCCTAGTCCTAAAAATCTTTTATCCTTAAAAAAAAAAAATGTTTAAGTCCCCTTTACCTCTGAGCCGTGATGATGAAGCTGAGAACTTCCTCTTCCCCAGACAGGTGGCTCGTATCAAAGATCACGCTGAATTCATACTAGTGAAAAAGAAAGTGACATTTGGCACTAGCAAGCATTCCATATTTACACTGTGTTTGCTACAATATTCTGCAGCTTGTGTCCCCTGGAGGCTCATCAGCAGGACCAGTGTTATTTCCTATGAGTGCCTTTCTGATAGGTCAATGGCATGGTTTTCATAGCAAAATTCAGCCTGATGCCCACTCAGTGAGAGGTACATGGTCCTTTTCAGCCACGGAGGTCCCCTTTAGGAGGTAACATTTGAACTGCCAAACCAGGACTGTCTAGATTTCTCTTGCATCATCTTCCCAATTTTTGTGACATCTGCACATCAGCTGTGATGTTCACTTTGTGTTTTCGTTGCCTCACTCCTTTAAAGATTATTTTAAAAGAACAATTTACATCAAAGGCAGAAAAAGTAGTCAAAAAATATGATGGAAATGATGAATATGATGGAAACAAAATGAGGTTGAATTCATTCTATAGGCTACTGAGGCCTCGGAGTCTAAGGTCCACTCTACCTTTCTTAAAAAGCAAGAACGGCTTTGGGAAGCTGAGACCACAGAAGAATCACGAGTTCAAAGCCAGCCTCAGCAACGGCGAGGCGCTAAGCAACTCAGTGAGACCCTGTCTCTAAATAAAACACAAAATAGGGCTGGGGATATGGCTCAGAGGTTGAGTACCCCCAAGGTCAATCCCCGGTACTAAAAAAAAAAAAAAAAAAAAAAGAGAGACCAGCAAATGATAGGGAGGCGTTAAAGACACAGTAGCAGTGTTGGAAACTTCCTCCCTCGTGGGGTTAGGGTTGAGAAAGTGTGGAAAAGCCTTATGAGCTGAATGCTTCTGTCCCCTCACAAATGCATATACTGAAACCCTAACTCTCGATGTACGGTATTTGGAAATGGGGCCTTTGGGAGGTAACCAGGTCTAGAAGAGGTTGTGGTGGTAGGGGGCTCATGATGCCCTCATAAGAGGAGAAGACAGACAGAGCTCTCTCTCCACGTGCATACCAAGGGACACTTTCCCACACATAGACAAGGTAGCTATCTACAAACCAGGGAGAAAGCCCTTACCAGGAACCAAATCTGCCAGCACCTAGACTTTGGAACTGTGAGAAATAAATGTCTGTGGTCTATGCCACCCATTCTATGGTAATTGGTCATAGAAGTCTGAGTGACTAGCCTCCATAATAAAGGTAATGACTTGATCACCATTAGAGTCAATGTTGCTTAACACTGACCATGTAACACTCCAAATAATCTTAAGAACTACCTAAATTCGCCCAGTGTACCAACCCACTGATAAGCACCTAGTGATTTGGGGGAAGAGTGCCTTAAACAAATGGTCTTTTGGCAGTAGGCATATGTGTGAATATAGGAGGAACCATGGGTGGGGCTTTAGAACCAGGCTCTACCACAAACTATGTGACCTTGGCCAAGAAACAATTTCTCTAATAAAAAGAGGTGGTCAGACAAAATGGTTCTTAAGTCCCACTGAGCTCTGAGAGTCTATAACTTATTTAATCTATTTAAATTACTTGGGTTCCACTGTGATGAATTCCAGGCAATAGCCTGATTTTTGTGACACTGGATCCTACTGAACTGAATGCTGCTTGAGAGTAATAGGCAGTGGACCATCACATTGGACCATCATCTAGAGTGGTCATGGACGTCCCTTCTTAGACAGAAATTTCTCTTGCAGTGAGACGTGTTAGTTTACAGGGAGGGTGGGGCATGAAGACAGGGGTGGAGGAAACAAGGAAAGGGAGAGTCAAGGGTCTTGTCCCAGGAGACTCAGAACTGGCAGGCGATCTGAATTAAATTACGTACACCACAGATCAAGGGGACATGAGAGGCAAACGATTTTGTGAGAAGTCAAAATCAGCAATGAAGGCCTGAAACTGTGCAAGGTGGCCATGAGTGACAAGCATATGGACAGCCTAAGAGAGCCAACTGTGGTCATAAGGCTTGGCAGGTGCCCCTCAGGATCTGCAGGACAGGGGAGGTCAAGTAGGGCCACAGATAGGACCATAATCTTCCATGTACCAACCTTGGGGGTGAGCACCCAGTGATTTGGGGAGGAGTGCCTTAAACCCAGGGTTTCTATCATATCCATGTCAAGCATACGTGGGAGCGCTATCCCTGGTCACATGCTGGGCTTTCTTACCCTCTAGTCCCATACCCCACCTCTGGGTTTAGTCTCACTGCAGGTCTTAATCATCTGTATGCAGAAGGAAAGTGGTAGCATTGTCAGCTGAAAAGAATAACCTAACTGTCCTATGTTCTGTTGGTTCCATGATTATTTTTGAGAGTCAATAAATTTCAGTAAAATCTCACACTCCACTAGGGATCGTAGGACACAGATTAGATTTGATTTGTGCCATAGGTGAGATTTTACAATGAGACGGCAGGTGTAAAAGTTTCTCAAGTCATTCTATTTTGTTACTCAAGGATTTCAATTAACTGTCTGTGAGGGTGGGGCATGTGCTTTACTCTGGTCAAAGCTGTTCAAGGATCAAGGTCTTTCTCTTTTATTTCCATTAGTATCCCACTCCAGAGTCTAATGGAATGGGTCCTGTATTTGACCAGGTATGTGTAAATCCACTTTCTAAGGGCAGTCATTTCTTGAGGTTCCCCTTCTCCCAGGGGGAAAGTGGGAAGATTGAGGAATGGAGATGGAGAAAGGTTGAGAAATCATGGACACAACAGCCACTGCTGTTTGGAGCAGGTGCAATCAATGAGGTTGATGGACTTGAGTGATTTGCAAAGAAATGAGCAACTCTCCCTTCTCACTAGAACATCCTTACCACTGGTTTACAAAATAGCTACTAGGTACTGGGACCCAAAAGCCTGAGAAATTAAAATAAATGATCTGCTTCTATTACCTAGGCAGGAAAGGATAAAGGTTTGTTTTTTTTAAAAGGGGAAAAATGAAAGACAAAGGAATATGTTTTTTTCCCCCCCGAATCAGAGCAGGAAAAACAGCTTTCATTTCAAAAGTCAGAGTTGGTCTTTTAGCTTCTAGTTTTGCCTCCTCAAATCAATATTTCATTCATCTTTGTATCTTCTTAAGATCATGGCATATGCTAGAATCTCTATAAAGGACTAGGTCTGCTCTATAGCATTACTGTTTGAGCTTAGGAAATCTGTCTCCTTATAAATACCACAGCGACTGTAATCTTTTACTTTTCAAAAAAAAAAAATGAAGTGTAATACATTGTTTGAGAATTTTGAGAAGTCTCCAGAAATTTTTGAGGGGAGTGACAGAGGCAGGACTGTGGGTCACTAGCTCAGGCCACATCTTTCCCTGGGTTGTATTGGAGACTCAGAGTGGTATGGAATGTCCCAGAAGAAAACATTTCAGGAAGGCCCATCAATTGCTGCTTGCCAAAGCAAAGTGGTGTTTTCTCCTATTTCTTTGGAGAGAACATCCTGTGGATCAAAGAGAAAGACAACAGGACCACAGCCCCTCTGGAGTATGTGGCCAGGGATGAGCATGGCAGGGCTTTAGCGCCATCTTGGCTGCTGTGGGAGGCAAAGATATGGGGGAAACCATGGGGCAAGTTGCAGAGTCAGAGGCTGCAGCCAAGAAGCATCCCATCTCTGCCCTTACCTTTGACTTTGACCTCATAAAAGGAAACCCCACGCTGCATTTGAGGAAGTCCGATTCCAGCAGCTCACAGGAAATGCCCATCTCCTCCTAAAAGAGAAAATGTACAGATCAATGGGCAGGCTGCTTGGAAGACAGAAGTGTGGGAGTATTTCAGAGCCATTTCCAGACAGCAGTCCCTGGGGCTGTGGTATGCTGAGCCCTGTGACCAGGCCAAGTCCCCAGTCCTCCTCTGGCTGCCCACCTTCCCAGGGGTCCTCTGAGAAGACAAATACAGAGGACAAAGCTACTATTCACTCTGATATTTTGGGTCCTAACCACAAGGCTGGCCTGGTGAATCGGGCTGAGGGAAGTCTCCGGACATTAAGACTAAAAAGCAACCAAATCATCTTTCTGGCTCTTTCTCCTAAATCCACTCCCAGATCCTGTCTTTCAAGATGTTGCTAATTGAAGAAAGACAAATTCTAAGAAAACCACACCAAAAGAAAGAAAGCTGCTTTCTACAGCTTGAAGCAGCAAGGCTGAGCTGCCCACCTGCAAGCCTTCTCAGGTTGTGGGGGGTGCCAGGGTGAGGAGAGGTTTCTGGCATGGCTGCACTCTGCACGCGGTGGCTTGAGAGAACCCAGGGAGACTGCAGGGAGATGCCATCTTCCCACCCAGGGATATGGTTTCATTATCACAGGAAAGCCAGGAGGCTTGTATAATTAACAGGGACTCTCTGAGCCATGAAGCCAAATTGAGACCTCCAAGAGATTTGTTTGCAGATATTGGAGAAGGGACAGGTACAGAACTAACTCTTGTATCTACCTTATACCCAAAGCCAGGGCACTGAAGTTCAGTGAGGAGGTCATGTAACGTCCTCAAGGTCATCAGTGGATGGGGCAGAGTCCGAAAAATTTGGATCAAGTTTGGCTAACTCTAAAACATATCTCTGTCCCCTTCATGGCCCAGAATTTCTAGAGCGTGAACAGAGCCAAAGACAATAGCAGCCCAAAGGAACCAAGTCATGGGTGAAACGCTGCCCATGCTCCTTCCTCCAATTCCAAGACCCACATCTCAGCTCAGGCATTTCCAGTACTTCACATTGGCAGAATGAGAGTTGTTTTGTTTTGTTTTTTATTGTGCACTCAATTGGTAAGAAAGGAAATATTTGCCACAATATATCTATTTAAATAACATTTATATCTTCTTTTTTTTTTTTGGTACTGGGGATTGAACTCAGGAGCACTCAACTACTGAGCCACATCCCCAGCTCTATTTTGTATTTTATTTAGAGATAGCATCTCACTGAGTTGCTTGGTGCCTTGCTATTGCTGAGGCTGGTTTGAACTTGAGATCCCCCCGTCTTGGCCTTCCAAGCCGCTGGGATTACAGGTGTGTACCACTGTGCTCAGCTAAATGACATATCATCTTATTCTAATATATTATGAACATTATCAAATACATAAAACCCAGAAATCACAAAAGAAACATATGCAACCTACGGGGTTAGAAGTCAACCCTGTAGAAGTGTTATTTGGGAGGCAATAAGCAGAGGGGGTTCTTAGGGTGCTGGGAATGTTCTCTTTCTTGATTTGTCAGTGCTAGTTACATAAGTGTGATCATATTGTGAAAATGCACTGAGTTGGGCATTTAATGATTTATGTACTTTGTCTATTAAACACCAAGACAACTTCACTTAGAAAATAGCAATAAAAAACAAAACAAAATACAACTGAACAAAGGACAGGAGACAAACATAAAAGGAAACTGTTGTATCTTTTTGGACAGCCAATCTTGGAAATAGTGATCTCAGTGATTATTATTTCCCAGTGGATCTCCATGCCCTTAGCCAGCATTCCCACATGAAGAGCCAAGATCAGCTGCTTAGTACCACCTTGGGAATATCTTTAACAATGCAGATCCTGGGCCCCGGATCTGCATTGAGTAATTATAAGGTGTTTTCAATAAATGTTAAGTGACAGAAGCAGCAATTCGGCTGTGCAATGGCTGAATCTGCTTTCCTTCATCCCCATTACAGGCTTCCAGAACCTTCTTAAAACATGCCTCTCTCCACTGCAAAGGGAATAAAGTTCAAAGCCCTGATCCTGGCTTCCACCTTGGCCCATGCTGTTCTTTATTGTCCCCATCCTGCCCCCTCACACATGCATTTCTATTCCGCAGACCCTCTGCCTGGCGTCCTTTCCGCAGAGTGTTTAAGTCCTGTCAATACTCCAAGGGTGTCTTCCTCCACCGTGGCCCCAAACACTCACAGCGGCAAGTTCACATACAGAAATGGAAACAGCCCAGGTGGACCCTGAGCACCCAAGTCATCGTATCACCCCATCATGCTCAGCACTAAGGACACAAGTCTGAACGGTGTTCGTCCCTGTCCTTGTTGAGCCCAGAACTGAGAAGGACAGACCTCTCAGCACGAAGGTGTTCACAATGGCACCGTGACAGCAAATGTGAGGGCAACTCTTGGAACTAGAGGACAGGCGTCAGCCATTTCAATAAGAAAAACCAGAGAATAGTTTCGCAAGCGCTATCCCAAGGCCTGCGTGTCTCAAAGATTGTCACTAATGATTCACTGCGGTGACCTCGTGCCATCGTCTTCTTCCTTTAATTATTCCTGCAGAAGGGATGTCCACAGATGACCTAGTTGAAGATACTGCAAATCCTAGCCAAGTGGCCCAGGGCTGTCAGAGGTGGCAAGCCCAAGTCTAAAGGTAGCAAGCCTCAGCTTTCCTGGATTTTCCTGGGACATTCCTGGTTCTTGTCCGTCATCCTGGTGTAACTACTCTCCAGAGTGTTCCACACTTACACACACACATCACATTTACTCAACCCGGTTCCCAAATCCTTTTGTAATGCTCAGTTTTTCATTGGGAATTCCTTTCAAACCAGGAGAGAGATTTTCAATTTAAATCCCAGGTCTACCCATTCTTGAAATAAAGATTTATTGTCGCGAAGACTTCAGTTTTCACATGGGGATGAAGGAATGACTATAGCTTCAAAATCTACTCTGGAACTCCTGGGAACCTCAGTTTACTTAGCGTGGACCTAAGGCTAATTACTATCATTAAGGAGCTAACTTACTTTGTTATTGTTAATTCCAAGTAAAAAAAATAACATTTATTGTGGATTTTTTTTTTTCCAGCAACTGGGCTTTTACATGTTAGCATGCACTCTACCACAGAGCTACATCCCCAGCTAAAAATAATATTTAAACTAGCATTTATTTCACCATTCCAAGTCCTCTTCTCCCAAACTTAGTCAAATAAAAATTTCAAAATTCAGGTTGGATCTTGATGAGGACAAGCACAAAGAGTGAAAACCAAAGATGTTGCTAGGAATCAGAGAGCAGAGCATCTGCCTCCTGCCTCCTGCGCTTCCAGGGTGCTGCTACAGGATCTCAGGAAAATCCTTCTGCACTGTTAGCACAAACACGGCTCCCTGTAGCCACTGAAGCTGCCCTGGCCAAAAGTCTTACCTAGAACAGCTATGATTTTCTAAGGAGACAAGGCAGCACAGCAGAACATGGACTTCAGCAAATACCAGGACTCCCATGTAGATGGACTTGGTGCTCCCCCAGCTGCATGGGAGTCACTTTGCCTGGGAGGTTATAAAGCCCTCCCCTGCAAGCATTCGGCAACCTGGATGATATGGGTACCAAAGGACCCCCTTTTGTCTCAAGATGGGACAAACTTGGTGGTGTGGTTCCTGTTCCAGAGCTTTCTAAGGAACTGGGCTGAAGCAGTCGCCAGCTGAGACTTCATTCCTGTCTGTCTCTCTCCTTTGTCTCATGCTGTCCCTTCACTCCTTTTCTCCCAAGGTCATTTCTCCAATAACTACTTGCACAAGAATCCCCATTGCACATGCTGCTTCTGGGGGAACCTGACCTCAAAGAATACCCTTCCCAGGTAAGGCTCCTGGTACCGTCACTGAGAGCCATGGGGACATGCTGGGCATTTGTTCCTAGGTGAGGAGAGGGAATGAATGAGAAATGAAGGGAATACACTTGTGTTTATTAATGCTAATTAGTTAATTCCATACTTAAGAGAGATAAACTGTCTTAACTGCAGTTTATAAAATCCATGTGGCTCCTGCCTATGAAGACGACACTTTGCTTCAAGGCAACTACAGTACCTCCTTGTTCTCCCAGGTTCAGATCACGTCCAAGCATAGCCCTAAAATAACAGGGTCATTATGGAACCATGCATTTCCTTGGCAACCAGGTGGCCACCCGATAGTCAGAGGAAGACCCTGACTTTTTAAAAAATCTAAATAAAAACATCAAATTTAATTTTTAAAAATCAATTTTAAAAAATCAATTCAATTAAAAAATTAACTCTGGGGAGATGTGGCTAAACTTAGCTGTCCTATGGCTTTAGGAAGCATGTCAGTGGATGGTATTTGGGTGGGGGTTGCTCATTACTTCTGCCAGGCACTTGGTACCTGCCAGAAGATATCCAGGAGAGATTCCAGGGACCAGGTTATTCCTTTGTTCTGGTTTCTTCCGTGTTCCAATCATTGCTTATACTGACTTAGAGCACTTTAGCATTTATGCAAGGTTTCTGATTCTCAATTCTCAGTGCACTGGGAAAGCAGGCCAGTGAACCGACTATCTATCCAATATCCCTGATTGCCAGGCAGTGTAGACATCTCATTATCTGATTCAAGTAAAATGCAATTCTACTGCAGAGTGAAACTGAAACCTTTTGCAAAAAAGAAAAAAAAAATCAGGGTTGCACAAATTCAATGAAAGCAATGTTGGAAAACTGGTCCAACCTCTGCAAAGCCATGGATACATCTGGACCTGGCTAGTTACATCAGTTAACTGTTGGGGAAGTCATAATTATCCCAGATACTCTAAGACGCTTTGGAAGACAAAGATTCAAATGAAAGAGATCAAGAGAAGTCCTTGGGAAATAATTTTTTGTAAGAAATGACCCTTTTGTGACTGTACTAAAAAGGGGGGGAGGGGGCAAAAAATGATATAGTGGAAAAATTCCCATCCATCAGCTGTCTATCCAGCGTTTAGTTCCTTCTTTTGTTCCAGAAATCAGGCACAGTTATTTTAAAGATGCTAACAGATACCTTTGACAATCCTATTTATGATGTTACAAGTGCTATTAAATGTAGAATAAAATAAACCGACTAGTACAAAATTTTAGTTTCACTTTTCAAGCAAAGTCCCCATCAAAACTTTTAAAAACATTTTGACTATGAAATCTTGGACCCTGTTCTCAAAGGATTCACTAACTGGCCGCCTTCCCAGCCCCAGTTTTTCCTTGGCTAGCAAAGACAGCCAATACCATAAAACACTATCAGGAGCCCTCCCTGGAGATTATAGGTAATTCAGTTTACATTTTCTACCAATACATGTTACTCTCAGAATCAGGAAACCATCAATTTATGTTTTTCAAAACACAATGACGAAAAGTGGGTTTGGTCTGTATGTATTTGCTTCCAGATTCTCAGTGCCTGGCACTTCGAAGCCCCCTGAGTTTATACTTACTAAATGAACGGACCTTGGCTCATGGAGGATTTGGATGAAGGGTCTGCAAGAAGCAGCTCATTTGCTGGTCTGCCTGGCACAAGGGATGCTTGCCTTGGCAAAGTTCTTCTCTTTTCCAGACATACCTCGGCTGCCCAGCCTGGGGAGCTTGGTCAGTAAGAGCCAGGCTCCAGCCCTCTTTGGAACGTGAGGTAGTTGGAAGAATCAGATAATGAAGTTAGTGCATCTCTTTGGCCTTCCGCCCCGCCCCCTTCCTCTCATTCATATGAGCATTCGATCTCAGTCTGGAGAAGGCCCTTACTTGACCACCAGTGCAGCAGTTCTTTGGGAACAGAAAAACTGTGAGGTCAATAATGGGTTTCCTCTTAGCGTCAGGTGGTGTTTGAGGATGGATTTCCCATTTTTCAGCTCCCATGTTTTTGACACATTGAAGAGGACTCTCAGGTTTCTATATCTGGCAATCAGTTCCTTTAAGACTCTCTCCTCCTTTGAGACACCAGGAGCAATCCCCGTGAGCTTGTAAGCAACTCACTTGATTGATACAGAATTTAGCACTCTGGAAATGCTTTATCTTGAATCCCTAACCAACTGAGAGAGCAGAGCAAAAGTCCTAATACCCTGGCCCAGGGAGTTAACAGAAAGAGGATTTATTCCCAGAAAATACTTCACTGGCTCCACTTGGCAGTGAAGCAGCCTAAGTCTCATCAGATCAGTCCTAGTCCCAGAAGGGCATCCCAGAAGGGTACAGAGTCTACAAAATTCCTACCAGGGATAAAGGCACATGGGATTGCTGCTTAGAAAGCATACAAACTTTGGGCCGGGTACAGTGTTCTATGCCTGTAATCTCAGCAGCTCAGGAGGCTCAGACAGGAGGATTGCAAGTTCAAAGCCAGTCTTAGCAATGGTGAGGCGCTAAGCAACTCAGTGAGACCCTATCTCTAGATAAAATACAAAAAAAGGGGCTCAGGATGTAGCTCAGTGGTCGAGTGCCCCTGAGTTCAATCTCTGGTACCACCCCCCCCCCAAAAAAAGGAAGTATACAAACTTTGGCATTAGTGCCCAACTTTATCAGTTCAGACATGCATCTTCAATTTTTCTTTCTGGTCCTGGGGACTGAACCCAGTGCCTCAGGCATGCCAGCCCAGCGTTCTTCCACTGAGCTACACCCACAGTCCCCATAATGTAAGCATCCTTTCTACACACCTCCACTTTCTCACCTGTAAAATGCAGTCATAACACCTACCTGAAAGGACTACAGCTGGACCACCAGGGTTGATGGGTACGAGATGGAGTACCTAGATGACCCCACCTCTAATGGCTATGTCAGGCAGAGAGCCATTATGTAAGGACTCCATGCGATGGCCTCATTTTTATGTCCATTTTACAAGGAGGAAACTGAAACTCAAAGAAGTTGCATCACTTGCCTAGAGTTTCCCAGCTGGCAAAGAATAGAGCCAGGATTTGAATAAGCATATCCCTTCCCAAAACCCGTGCTTATAACTGTTTTTTTTTTTTTTTTTTTTGGTGGTGCTGGGGATTGAACTCAGGACCTCGTACTTGGTAGGCAAATGTTCTACCACTAAGCTATACCCCCAGTTCTATGTGTTCTTTTCAGATGTTAACTTCTTCTGACTGCCCTCCACCCATATCTCCCTATGGGACAGACACGTTTTGGAAACACATGGGTGTGGGGAAGAGACATATCATTTGATCACTATACAGACTTCAGCTGTCAAGATCCACTTTCCCATGTGCTGTAATGCCCTGTGTCCTGCTCTTTGCTCAGGGCTGGACTATGCCTTCTCAGCTGAGGGTTTGGCAAGTCCTGGAGTCAGAACACACACAGGTCATGGCACTCCCAAGTCAAGGGTGAGTATGTGGTGCAGACCTGTGACAACATGGACCTCCCATTGATTAAAGCCACAGGAGCCAGTGCTCCTGCAAGACGCCTGCATCCAGACAATGGGATATTATTCAGCCACAGGAAGGAATGAAGGGCTGCTGCGTGCCCCATGTGGGTGAACCTGGGAAGCATGACGTTAGATGAAGGCAGCTAGTCACAAAGGACTGATTGCGTTTCATATAAATCAGACTCTTTATATGACATGTCCAGAATGGGCAAATCTAGAGAGACAGACAGTAGCTTCAGTGGCTGCCTCAGACAAGGAGGAAATAGGGGATTGCAGGTGGCAAAGGGAACAGGGATTATTCTTCAGAAGAAATGTTCTAAAATTGATTATGGCAGCTGTCTCCCAATCTGTTCAATAAATGGCCCCAGATGAATCTTAATATGTAAGTTTGTTTCTGCTCTAAAGCCTTCAAAGGTTATTAACAATCAATGCTCTCCACTGATTCCTAACATAGATGTCATGTACAGCTGTGCAGGCTGTGCACTGCACACAAGACCTGGCTGAGGACTGGGACTGAATACCATTGCATGCTACTCTCACCAAGCCTGGTGCCCTGGCACAAGGCTGTGAATCACCAGAGGGGGCACCTCTCCAACTTGTGTACTGTCACTGAAATGATGATGACCACCCAGTGCCAAGTTTACAAGAAGACCCAGGCCCCACTGTAGACTCACCAAATCAAAGCATGCAGCCCAAGTGTGCTTTTGCTGAAAGCTCCTTGGGTGTTTCTGCTATGAACCCAAGTTAAGGAACCTCCAAAATTAGACGTTAAAATTCTCTGGCCTGTTTGACTGCAGATTGCAGGCCCCATGCTCCAGAATGGGAGTCTTTAGGGCAGAATCCTGTCAATCATTGGCCTTGAAGGCTGGTGCCCGGTGCAGCCAATATGGAGGTTAAGGCATGGAGACCCAGGGTGTTTAAGGGAAAATACAGCACCTTCCCGTGGCCCTATACCTGGTGAGGACCAAGGACCATGCCATTATGGTCCTCCCTGCCTGTTAGTGCTCGGGCTGTAGTCTCACATAACATACCCCAGGCATGATCATGTCTGGCTCCAAAACCCATGCCCATCAGCTGCTGCCCCCAGAGAGAGCCCATTCATCCATCTGTCCATCCATCTATCCACCCAACAAATGTTTCTTATTTTGCCTCAACAGGAAAAAGCTTTTTCAGAATGATTCTCATGTTCAAGACATGTATATTTTCTGTTGTTACATTCTTTTGTTCATTCTCTCATTTAATAATTATCTATTGGGTAGCCACAGTGCCCTTCATTGGGTCCTGTGCCTTTGTAACGCAGTCCTTGCTGTCTCTGAGGAGGAGACCCAGCCTGGCAGAAAGGACGACGACCGAATGCTTCAAAGAACAACAGGCAGGTCTTCTGCTGGGGCTTAAGCAAGCTGTGTATAGGGCTAAAACGAGCATCTTTTTATAGAGAAACATTGGCTCTCCCCAGTCCCACCCATAAGTCCTAGCTTATAACTCAATATCATTACCATTCTCTTGCCTTCCCTTTTAGCTAAAAAAGTCTAAAAGTTCTTTAAATTATGGAATCTAAGACTGGACACAGTGGTCTACCGGAGTTACACTATTGCTCACTTTAGTAGGAGAATTAGCTCATTTGAATGCATAGGTCAAGAGCTAGTGAAGAGCTACTGATATATGATATATCTATATATTTATTGATATATAATGATAGTAACAAAAAAATTCATAAACTGCATGACTGTAGCTGGGAGTCCACTTAGAACTTTATCTAGCAGACTCAAAGACTATAAACAGACCCTGTGGCTCG
>CM053413.1:20865185-20887187 GCA_028644305.1 Xerus rutilus
TCACTCTCGTTAGCGTTGTTTGCAGAAAATTAATGACTTTTCCTGGTCCTTTGAAGACAAGGCCAAGCCATGGGGTTGTGAGATTGCCCTAGACGTATGTGTTCTCTCAGAACTTTGTGCATTTGTATGCGAATATATTAAACGTGTGATTATGTTAGGAGCTGCCTTATATGTTGAGGAGAGATGATTGCACTGGTTTATTTATGATGTCTCTGGCTCTGACCCTGCGGTGGTAACGGCTGGGTCAACATTTTCTGCTTACATATGTTGTCTTCTACATGACTCCCACACACAGGATGGTTTTGCTCATTCAGTTTCCTCCTTTTAAACATGTTTTCATGGATTGTGCTTCCCATACTGGTTTTCTGCCCTGCTGCAGATGGCTTAACTGACCACACCCCGTCTCTCCCAGGGCAGGTGTGGGAAGGATAGGCATCCCCAACGTCCCCCCAGCACTCTCTACCATATGTGGCCATGCACATCACCTGAAATGCTGGCACCAGTGTGTCGTTTGTTGGAGGATGATCCCTTGAGCTGCTGGAACCCACCTTACCTGAGAACATGAAAGTGCTTGGAAATTCCCCTTCCTTCGGGAGAACCTTAACCAAGCTCCGCTGTCCCTGACTGGGGCCCACGCATTTGTTGGACTGTACCAAAGTTACCCACCTTGGTTCTTCCTCAAGATTTTTTAGGGTATCACATTCTAGTATAGCCTCCTTCCCTCCCAAGCCCTACTTTCCCACTCCTCTGGGAACGCTCGAGTCACTCATTCCTACATGAAATCTCAGGATGTTGTTTTAGGGAACTCAGCCCATGAGAGTGGGAAAGAGACCCACATACAAACATCCAGTGTCCCCTTACTCTCTGTGCCTCAGCTCTGGGGACACCACCCTGGCGTCAGACTCTGGAAAGATGGTCTCCCAAGACTTGTAAATGTTTCATCCTCTCTAATGCATGTCATAGGGCAGAGCTGCCTCACTGGGACTGCCAGTTACAAGCAGATCGGGATCTTTTAAAACAAAGAATTCCACCCATGAATTAAGGATGCCAGCTAACATGCTTTCACAGTCCCACTTGACTACATATTGATTTTAATCCACTTAAGTGCCTCTTAAACATGGACTCATTTAATTATCATTCCTGTTTGTTTTTTTTCTTTGTCCACTTTGGGAAGGATGCATCCTGCAGGGTCCACGCCAAGCTCCAGGGAATGAAGGCAGAAGCCCTGAAGAGCTGGCTAAAACCACTTTCCTCTTTACAAAGTTTCCCAGGGGACCCTGAAAATTCCTCAATTTATGATTGCTTTTTTTCTTTTCCTTCAAGCTGACATGTGTTCAAGTCTTAGCTTTACCATTTACTAAGTAGTATCTTAAGTTCCTCCCCATAAAACACAATGGTAGCTGGGCATGGTGGCGCATGCCTATAATCCCAGCGGCTCAGGAGGCTGAAGTAGGAGGTTCGTGAGTTCAAAGCCAGCTTCAGCAACTGAGCGAGGCCCTGAGGAACTCAGTGAGACCCTGTCTCTAAATAAAATACAAAAAAGGGCTGGGGATGTGGCTCAGTGGTTGAGTGCCCCTGACTTCAATCCCCAGTGCAAAAAAAAAAAAAAAGAAAAAAAGGAAAAGAAACCCAAAAACCACAGTGGTAATTTCTACCCTATGATATTGCTGTAAGGATATTTAAGGAGCTACTATGGAGGCTGCCACCACAGTTATTGCTGTTGCTATTTAGTCTCTACAGAGGAGATTTCTAAGGGTTTTCTTTGCTCTTCTACTGATGGCTGCTGATAGATGTTTTGGTCTGTTCAAAGCTCCCTTTGACTTGGCTGGGCTGCCTGAAAACTAAGATGACCATGTAACAGTGGGCCCTCCACCTTCTGAACATAGCCCTCATTGCTCTAAGGCTTATTTAAAAAAAAATTTTTTTTTTCTCTCTCTCTTCTCCCCTCTCCTCCTCCCTAAGAAGATTAGGGAGACAATGTTATCTTTTCTTCCCCTAGTTAACTGCCCCTGAACACACCCACTACAGGAAGGAAATGCCTGCTGGGGATCTTGGAAGAGAATATGAGAATATCTCCCAAAATTAACAAGTGAATTCTAACCTGCCATCCGGGATGCCCCAGATCCTCTACCAGAGCACACCTGGAATGTTACCCTTGAAGAGTTCCTTCAAAACCCCCTGTCCCTCTTGATGGGGAGAGTTACAGCCTCTGGGATAGGAGTCCCCTGTGTTTCTCCTTAGCTAGCAAAGTAATAAACCTTTTTCCTTTTTCTCAAAAGCATGTCCTCATTATTAAATTGGCATTAGTTGGCATTGGGGACAAGGACTGAGCTTTTGGTTACAATGGAGCCAGTGTGTGAATTCTGACCACATGACAGGTACTGCTCTGAGCAGTTTGCTAGGATGATCCAATTTATGCTTCTGGATAACCTTACATAACTAAGTGACCAGGTCATCCCTTTTATTTGTTCTCTTTAGTTATACATGACAGTAGATCGTGTTTTGACATATCATACATACATGGAGTCTAACTTCCCATTCTTGTAGTTGTACGTGATGTGGAGTTAAACTGGTTGTGTATTCACATATGAACTTAAGGAAGTTATGCCAGATTCATTCTACTGTCCTTCCTATTCCCCTCCCACGCCTTCATTCCCCATGTCTAATCCAATAAACATCTATTCTCCTGTCCCTAGTTCCCCCCATCCCTCAGTGTGCATTAGTATCGGCATATCAGAGAGAACATTTGGCCTTTGGTTTTTGGGATTGGCTTATTTCACTTATTATGATAGTCTCCAGTTCCATCCATTTACAGACAAATGCCATAATGTCGTCTTTACGGCTATTATTCCATCATGTGTGTATACCACATTTTCTTTATTCATTCATCTATCGAAGGGCACCTAGGTTGGTTCCACAGTTTGGCTATTGTGAATTGAGCTGCTATAAACATTGATGTGGCTGTGTCACTGTAGCATGCTTGATTTTAAGTCCTTTGGGTATAAACCGAGGAGTGGGATGGCTGGGTCACACAGTGGTTCCATTCCAAGTTTTCTGAGGAATCTCCATATTGCTTTCCAGAGTGGTCGCACCAATTTGCAGTCCCACCAGCAATGTATAAGTGTGACTTTTCCCCACATCCCCCCTTTTTCAAGTGAGAACTCATGCCCACTGAGTGGGAAGGAACTGATCAAGGAAGCATCCACAGAGAGGAGCTAGAGTTGGAGTCTGACTTCAGAGTGCTCTCTGCCTTGCTAGTGCTCCTGTGTGAGGGCCTTCTGAGGGCCCCAGGCAGAGGTATTCTTTCCCTTCTCTGCAATCACTTCCCTGTAGCACAATGGTTCTCAAACGTCACTGTGCCTCAGTCATCTAGAGGGAGGTTCATCAAAACAGCTGGCTGAGACTAACCTCAGAGTTCGATTCAAGAGGGATCCATAACTGGGCTTTTCCAACCGGGTCCCAGCCCATGTGGCTGCTGTTGGTCAGGAGACCATGCTGTGTGTGGTGCTTATCTAGATTCTGAGAAATACTGGTGGCTTCCTTCCCTTGGGAGGGGAACTACCCACAGGATATGGTGGGCATCAGCCTGCTGAGCCAGTGGACACCTGAGTGCCCCTTCTGGCCTGGAGCAGGGTATGCTGGGAAGTCTGCAGGGCTCTGGCCTTGACAGACAGGAATCCTTCCCAGTTTACCAGTAGTCACTCTCCTACTGGGTGTCCCCTTTCTCTAAGCTACAGAACTACTTTATAATGGTGCTAAAGAGAAACCCAAAGGAAGAGGGAACAGACAAACATTTGTGGAGTTTGGGGGAGCATTCTGAATCTGAAAATCTCGAATCTGAAATGATCCAAAATTCAAAGCTCTCTCAATACTGACCATATGTTCCAAAAGTTTCAGATTTTGGAACATGTTGGATTGTGGGTTTTTGTATTAGGAATGTTCAACTAGGTAAAACCTGCAAATATTCCAAAATCCAGAAAAACTTCTGAAATCTGAAACTCTTCTAGTCCCAAGCATTTCAGATAAGGGATGCTCAGCTTGCACCTTCTTCCTGGCTCATCTGATTTAACTCTGATACTGAGGTAACTCTTAGAATCCCCACTGCACAGAAAAGGAAAATAAGGCTCTGAAAAATTGGGCAACTTGCCAAAATGGCTATTGATTATTTGAAACCAGAATTCTAATCCAGGTCAGGGGTCTGCAGCCCCCACATGTGATCTAGCCCTGGCTGCTCCTCTGACTATCTTGATGGTGGACACCCCACCTGGGACATAACCACACAGCTATCTTCTGCCAGGGCCCTTGTGGGGCCTACAGAGGGAGGCCTGTGGCTCAAAGCTATGTTTCTACCAGAAAAGGAACCATTTTGTGTGCAGCATTTCAACCATGAAGCAGACTGTGTGTGGGACTTCCCAAAAGTTGGGGTGGTGGAGCACCCACAGCACACCCTCAGCCCAGATGGAAGCAACGGTATGACCCCGGGCAGAGTGGTCTGGGTCCTTGCAGCTGGCCAGGCAATCCTTTGCTGGTGGCCAGCGCTCCCATCTGTGGGTCCCAACCAGCAGCAAACCCGTGAAAAGGCTAAACAGGCTTTTTGTAAAAAAGCAAAGTGTTTTCTTTGGCACGAGAGTCAGAGTTCCTGCCGTGCTCCATGACCTCACAAGGGAGTGCTGAGAGCATCTCCCATCACCCCGCCTGGCTCTGGAGTCAGCGTCACAGCTCAGACTTTCTGCTTATCTGAGGAGAGAGTTTGCTGCTTTTCTGGTTAACTTGAGACCTTTCCCTTCCTCCCTCTGTGGTTCCATCCACCACTGCACTTGGATACAGAAGGCAGCCTCTTGGGCTGGAACCTTCTAGGTGAGGGCCTGTGGAGGAGGGCCAACTCAGCCAACTCAGCATCTCCTCAGGTGTCAAAAAAAAAAAAAACACCTGGGTAAGCATTCTGTGTTTAAATCTTATACTTAGGCAGCACTAAAAGGCAAAAGGAAAAGGGAACTTTGTTGTCCAGGGGTCCCCGTTTTTAAAAGGATTTCTTAGGAGACAAATTCCACCTCCCGATGGAGGGCTATGACCCTACATCGCTATCTCCAGCCAGTGGGGTGTAACTTGGTCACCTCCAGAGCTGCTGGCCATGCCCTAGAGTTTCAAATAGACACTTAAGATGACCACAGAGCACTGAGACATATGGGCTGGGGTGGAGAGAACATCTTCTTTCATCAATATGAGCAGGGCAGGATCAGCTGTGAGACTTGGGGCAACTTACTCGCCTCCATCATCTTCCTTGGTGAAAGGGCTTAGCAAAACTCTAGCAGACAAACATCCGGACACTTGTCCCTCAGGAGAGCTGCCTACTCCCCACCCTTAGCCCTCCTATTGCGGGGCACTCCACCTCACTCCCACCCCCATAAGAGGGGCATATAACCCGGGCTTACGTCAACTGGTAATGAAACTCAATGAAAATTTTTGCTAGAACTTTTGTGAAATGAGAGAACTTGTTTGCTGTGGTCCAGTGGTCACTTGGCTACCCTGAGGGGACAGCCTGTCAAACTGGAACCAAAACAGAGAAGCTGACAGGGGAAGAGAGAGAGTGACAATGTCTGGAGGTCCAACAGGAAGCGGTGGCCCAAGCCAGCTCTTGGTTTTCAATTTGCAAAACAATAAATTCTCTGTTTTGTGTTGGTGTGGGTTGGGTTTTCTACTGCTTGTCACTGAAAAAGTTAAAACAGAACAAATACCTCACAATTTTCAGAGGCCTCTGAATGGGCTGGAGACCCCTCCCCCCCAGCAGCCCTTGCACTAGAGGTCTGAGGTCCCGTTACCCTCAGTGGGAAGGAGAAGCAGGAAGGATGGCCTTCAGCACCAAAGGGCAGGCAGGGAAGCTCACCAGAGGGTTTCAGCATGACTCCTGGGAAAGTGTGAACCCAGGCAGGCTGCTCTGTGGCCACCTGGACCTCACTGAGCAGTGACCTAATACGAGGAAGCCTGAGATCTGGCCTTTGTCCTTGGGCCTTCAGCTGTGAAGGTGACCTGGGCTCCTCTATACCCAGCAGGAGTGCTAGGCTTATTGTCCATCAGCATTCGGGAAAGAGCTGCTGGGCCGCAGATTCTGTTTGCAATGGGTGCCAGGGAGGGCTGCAGGTCCTTCACACACAGTACTTAACTCATAAGTTCAGAACATCCACCCCAACGACAGTGGTTGTATGACCGGCCCACATATTATTTGATGATTCCCCTTCCGATAGGTGGAGCCTAGTTCTCTCCCCTTTGCCTATGCGATAGACTTGGTGACTTCCTTCTGGAGAATAGAATGTGGCAGAAGCAATACCATGTGGCTTCTGAGACTGGGTCGTAAAAGGCCAGCTGCCACCTGGTTCTCTCTCTCTCTCTCTCTCTCGGATAGGTCTCACTGGGGAAAACAGTCACTGCATCATGCATCACTAAAGCTGCCTGTTGGAGAGGTCCATGTGGTGAAGAAAGAAGTCCCTGCCAACTGGCCAGCCATGTGAGGAGCCTGGGACCATGCACGTGACTGTGCCTAACACAGTGTCCTTCCCCTTCCCAGCACAGTACTGGGCTGAATATTTATGAAAATAAATCCAGAACAGGAAATACAATGCTAGACTTTGTTTTCTCTATCATAAGGAAGAGTGAGAATCCCTTCTTCTCCCCGGTATTGGAATACGAGTTTTATCGAGCGTTTAAAAACGCTAAATTCATACTCTCAACTTTAGACTTTCTAAAACCTATTTTCTCACAACTTCGCATCACACAGGCTCTCAAATTAAGGATGAAGAGTGAAGGTGATGAAGTCCCCTGTTATGATTTGTCACCACCAAACTCGTGTTGAGGCTTAATTCCTCAATGTGGCAGTGTTGGGAGGTAGGGTCCAGTGGGAGGTGTCTGGGTGAAGGAGGAAGAGCTCTAGTGAATGGCTTATGCTTTTCTCTTGAGAATGGGTTAGCCATCCTGAATCCAGTCCCCTTTCCTTCCTTCACATGTACCTGCTTGCCCTTCAGCTTTCTGCTAGGAGTTGAAACAGCACAAGGTCCTCACAGCACCATGTGTTTAGATTTTTCAGCCTCCAGAACTGTAATCCAAAAGAAAGCTCTTTTCCTTTATAAGTCATCTGATCTCAGGTATTCAGTTATAGTAAAAGAAAACAGACCAAGACATCCTTCATATTGCTTATGTTCTGACATCATTTCTAAAGCATCAACTTGCTCATGTGGTCCCCATTTTGTCCCTGGTATTTATGGCCTGGCAGAGGTTTTTGAAGAAAAAGGTGATGATCAAAGATGATTTGCATGGTTCAGGGTCTTCCCTGGGAGACACTGATCTGTATTATTTGCAGATCTCAGAGGCTGAGGGTTGTTAAAAAATGACCACCATTTTTACCTCTCTCTGTCTCCACATTTCTTTGCAGTCTGACTTAATTTTTCCACCTTGAATTTGAGAAAGATTCATGATTTGCTCTCACCAATCAAACTCAGTAGAAGTGATGCTGTGCCTGTTCTAAGCCCAGGTCTCAAGAGATCTTGGAACTTCTTAGTCACTCTCTGTTCATTCTTTTAGTCACTGTCTTGGAACCCTGCTGAGGTCACGTGAGCTGGGTCTAGTTTGCTGAGGGAGGACAGCCACACAGCTCAGTCACTGCCTTATTCTAGACAACAGCTGGGCTCCAGCTGATCTGCCCAGCTAACCAGAGACACATGAGCAAGGTCAGCTAAACATCCAAGCCTGGCCCAGAGCCAAAATACCGCCTAGCTACCTCTTAGAGCCATGAGCAAGAACGGTTGTTGTATTAAGCCAATAAATTTTAGGGTGGTTTGTTACTTGGATAGATAAAGAATTGCAGTAAAGAGCAAATCAGAGTACCTTTGAGCTCCCTAGACCCTACCCAGCCCACAGGAACCACTCGGGCAGGGGTAGCCATGATGATGAAGTCACCCACCCATGCCCCTTGCAGAGCCTGGGCTGCCAGCCTGTGCACACTCCTCCTTCTAAGATGCTAAGGTTAACCTTGCCTTTTTGATTAAAGCACCCAGAAGTAGAACTGATAAGCACCGGTGAAAACATGAGGAGAGAGAAAGAACAAGAAAACTGCAGAACAGTAGCATGGATTTTATCAGGCTCCAAGTGCTAAGATCACAGGACTGAGAAGGGAAGACGGGGCCTGGGGAGATGTGGAATGCACACAAGAACCCCTGACATCACTTCATTTCCCTTTGTCATTATGTTCCCTGGGGCTGAGGAATGAACTTCTGAACACAGAGAAACATGCCAACTCAGAAGATGGTGCCAAAAAATGACCATCAATTTTAGGTACTGTCCCTACATCTTCAAAGTACTTGAGGGTACTGCAAATAAAATGAAATATAAGAACAACACAAACATAATAAAATCAAGGGAGGTGTTTCATAAACTCCTTCAAAGAATTTTTTCTCTCTCCTGTGGAAGGTACAGCCACTCCCTGAGTGCCTACTTGACCAGAAAAGAGCTTGTTGGTAAAATTGCTCCTTAACTAAATATTTATAAATTACTGAAGCACATTTATTTTTTATTTGAATTGCACTGAACTGTGTTAGGACTTTTTTAAAAATTTCATATGGTTCATTTTGTAAGCAGAAGGAATTTGTGATTAAAATCAATTCCTCATTTACCTTTTTTGAAGTCTGGATTGTACTTGTTTAGCTCAACATTTCTTAAACAGTATAGTTTAAATGTCCTAACTTTTCAGACAATTTTAACATTTAAAAGTTTTCTTAATGTATAGCCAGTGTCAAGAGCAATGATCAGAAGAGCCTCATCTAGCTCCTTCCAGGGCAAAACTCTATCTGCTCATCTCTACTTAGTATGTACAGAGGTCTCTCTTATTCACAGGGCATATGTTCCAACACATCCAGCAGATCCATGAAATGCACCTAAGAACACAAAAATGGCAAATTTTGACAAACCCTATAAAGACAATATTCACATAGTACCAGAGTTAATCTGTCCTTCCAGGTTTTCTGCCCTGGTGCTTCCTTTATATTGCTTTTCCTACACATGGGGACATTACTAAGTAAAATAAGGATTACTTGAACATAAGCACTAGCAGTACAATAGTTGACTTGTAGAAGTAACCCAGAGGGCCACTAAGTAACTAATGGGTGGGTAGTGGATATAGTGTGGATACTCTGGACAAAGAGATGATTTACATCCTGGAATGGATTACACTCAGAATGGCATGTGAAATTAAAAACTGAACAAATGTTATCTCTGGAATGTTCCATTTATTATTATCAGATTGCAGTTGATCATGGGTAACTGAAACTAAAGAAAGTGAATCACAGACAAGTGGGGGGCTACTGCAGAAAGCTTTCCCTTGGTGCTTGTGAAAAAACCAGTTATGGCTGGGAAAAGAGCTGAGTGATGCTTTTGCAAAATTGCAGAAATCAATTACTATTTGAACTCATGTTTCTGAGAGGCTGAGCTGTGGTACAGTCAGAAATGGTTTTAGTGTATGTATCAGATACCCCATAACTTCCTCCTGACCCAATTATGATTTCAGTTTGGTGCTGTATTTTAGTAGCTCCAGGGGCACTCATGCCAGGGCAGGACTGATCTTTCCTTTGGAGGCAGTCCTTAGCCAACTAGAAATGAAGCTGGTAACTGAATGCTCTAGTCTGTGTCCTTCAGGTGAACATTTATGGGAGTCTTTCTGTATGCTTCTTAAAAGTCCCAGCCCCACCAGCCGTGACCTCAAAAATAAGCCCTCAGGTTGGCTTTTCTTCCCTCCTTCCTGGGACCATGGCTCCACTTTAGGCTTTGCAAATGGAAGGCACCATATGCCCCTGGGTCAGTACATCTTAGGAAAAGGTCTGAAAGACAGCACTTTGGGAAGAAGCTGAATCAAAGATCCCAGACTGTCTGAGATGGAGAGGGAGCTTGCCAAGGGAGTGAATGGGTATGCAGCATTCTGAGAGCTTGAAAGGGCAGCAGGGAAGATTCTAACAGACCAAGAGACCTCCTGGGGCAGCCCAGGATGTAGGTGGTGGGAAGGAGAGAACCAGAGTCTGAGAAATAAATTAGCCTGGGTCCTCATTCTGCAAAGTCAAACATCCTCTAGTTTCACTTCCACCTACACCTCCATCTTACCCCCAAAAGCACACCCATCCCATGGAAACTGCTGCACCATCATTTGGAATTTCTATTTGCTGCTGCCCTGTCTTGAAGTCCTCATAAGGAAGAGAATGAATGGATGACTCAAAAAAAGGAAGATACCATACAGGATCTGGTCCTCCTAGAACATTCCTTCCTTCCAGATGGACAAATGGGAGGACTGATGGCTAATGAGAGCTCACTTCTGGGCCAGTCTAGGAAACCTGAGTGAATTATACTTTAAAAAAGCCCCAAAGCTCAATATGCACTCCTTCCTCTCACTGCCCAGTTAATTCATAAGGCAACATGAATAAAATGGCTGCTCATGTGCTTCCAGCCAAGTAAAAGAAACTTCATTTCCCAAAGCCAAAGCTAATATTGCACACTGGAACTGGCTAGAAAACTGATCCCGAGAGCAGGTAGAGCATTGCAGGGACTACACACCATAACCCTGGGCTGGGAGGGAGTTCCATGTTCTCCTGCACCAACAGCATACTCAGGGAGGCCAAAGAAAGGAGGTATTATTCTGAACCTTACAATTAGTTTTCTTTAAAAAAAAGGACCATACTTTTTGATATACCATGTGGCTTGCTGATTTCAATAGACCATTTCCATTACCAGGAGTGATTCCATCTGTGAAATGATTTTAGGTCCTTTATAGCTTCAGCTTCTATCTTCCAATGACAAGGTTCAGATTTAAAGCCTGGATCCAAACACTGGGTCATGACCACCAGCAGTGGTCATGACCACATTACACATTTACAAATGTGTAAATGTGTGTGTGTGTTTTAATAACCATTCTGGTCTCAATTAAAAAGCCTCTATTTTCAGGACAGTTTGTGGGCTTTGCTTTTGGGGAGGGGAGGGAGGATTATCTTCTAAAGTAAGAAAAAAACGACAAATGTATACCCTTTCTTCCCCAGACTTTACTGTTGAACTAGAGTTTTATAATAAATAAATATATATTCATAATCACTTTTTTTTTTTGGTACCAAGGATTGAACTCAGGGGCACTCAACCACTGAGCCACATCCCCAGTCCTATTCTGTATTTTATTTAGAGACAGGGTCTCACTGAGTTGCTTAGCACCTCGCTTTTGCTGAGGTTGGCTTTGAACTTGTGATCTTCCTGCCACAGCCTTCTGAGCCAGGATTATAGGTGTACACCACTGCACCTGGCTTTATAAACACTTAGGCATTTAGTAAACATATTGGGGGCTTAAATACACAGGCAAAATAGAAATTGTCACACACACGACATACCTATTCACATGGGCACCTTATTACGGACTTCACAAGGCCTGCACCATCTGGCCCCGACCTGGTCTCAGGCCTCTCCTCGCACTCACTCCATTTCAGTCACACTGTCCTTTCCTACAGTGGCCTGTGTTCCTCCAAGTCTCAGCATTTTCCCACTTTCAGAAAAGCTTCCACAATGCACATGGACATCTTCCCTGGCATTTAATAAGGGCTTTTATCTCATGAAAATTGCAGCTGTATCTACCACCCAGCACTGCCCCACTACACTCTATACAAATTAGAACATATTGCTGGATTCTAGTTATAACATGATACAATTAATAATTTCATAACCTATCAATTTCCTTAATGTCTCCAGGAGCTTCAGACTCATTGTGCCCAGAGTTCAAAATCATCAGCATTTAACAATAAATGCTCATGCATTTATTAAGTTAGGAGGTTGGGGGTTTTGTAACAATATTTGGACCTGAGATGGGACAATGGTGGTTGAGTCGGGGACAGAGCAAAACAATTCCAGCCAGATCCCAGACAAGAACCTGTGACTCCATCTCTTCCTACCCTTCCAACCTTCCAAATTGCAACAGGCAGACGGGAAACCAGGATGGACTGTGCTATTTCACTTTCCCAGTCCCATTCAGGGTCAGAGCTCTAGGCTGTGATCTTCCCTTTGAGTTCACCTGAGGACAAATTAATTCCAGAGAGGAAAACCCAAAGGCGAGGCTGTTGCCAGCTTCCCAGGACCCAGTGTGGAGACATGAAAGCTGGAGACAGGAAAGCTCACTGCAGGGGGAGGCAGGTGGGGGTCAGGGTCTGCATGCCAATATCCTTGGGGTACTGAAGAGAGCCTTGTTCAGACAAATCACAGCTGCCCCCGAAAATTCATCAATGCTTCCTTGCCAACCACCCCCTGCACAAAAAAAAGGGGCTATGACATCATGAGAAAGATCTAATTCATGAACCGCCTGGCACTCCAGAGGGTGATATCCATGGAAGCCACGTGGGCAGCCAGCTCACCTGTCGGACATGCAAATGAGCCTCTTTATGCAAAGAGGAGGCATCAGAGCCACTAGAGTCCTCCTGCCTGTGCCTGAACCCCAGCTCACGACATACCAACTATGCCTTCCTCAGCCTTGCTAAGCCTTGGTTTCCTCATCAGGAAAACTGAGATCTTACTAGGACATATCCCGTTGGGTTGCTGTGGAGGGGTTTGTTTTGTTTTGTTTTCCTTTGGTACCACGGATTGAACTCAGGGGTACTTGACCACTGAGCCACATCCTCAGCCCTATTTTGTGTTTTATGTAGAGACAGGGTCTCACTGAGTTGCTTAGCACCTCACCGTTGCTGAGGCTGGCTTTGAACTCGCAATTCTCCTGTCTCAGCCTCCCCAAATGCTGGGATCACAGGCATGCGCCACTTCACCCGGCTGCTGTGAGGTTTAAATAGGCTAATGAATGTTAAGTACTGAGTACAGAGTCTGGCATAGAATTAAGCACTTGCTAAGGGCTGGCACCTGTTGGTTGTTGCTGTGACTATGCCAGTTACATATTTACAGAGAAAGAAGGTAAGCTTTCTGCTTATTTTCACTAACACTAGCAAGTCTAACGCCAAAACCTGACAAACACCACACAAGAAACCAAGCTATAAACAAGTATTGTTTATGACTACAAATACACTAAATAAAATATTAGTAAATTGAACCCAGACACATATTTAAAGGATGGTAAAAATGATACACAATAATAAAGGGGGGACTTTTTTGTTTTTTTTAGATACACATGACAGTAGAATGTATTTTGACATATTCTACATACCTAGAGTATAACTTCCCATTCTTGTGGTTGTACATGATGTGGAGTTTCACTGGTCATGTATTCATATATGAACATAGGAAAGTTATGGCCTATTCATTCTACTCTTTCCTGTACCCATCCCCCCTCCCTTCCCTTCATTCCTCTTTGTCTAATCCAGTGAACTCTTTTCCCTCTCACACCCTTTTTATGTGTTAGCATCTGTATATCAGAGAGAACATTCGGCCTTTGGTTTTTTAGATTGGCTTATTTCACTTAGCATGATAGTTTCCAGTTCTATCCATTTACTGGCAAACACCATAATTTCATTAAGAAGGGGAAACTTTAAAAAAATACAATTCATCTTATTAAAAGGTCAAAAAATGAGCTATGTTAACAGCCTAACATATCAATATCTTAAGTATTAATAATTCATGAAAAGAAAGCTGTAGTTGATCAAAAATTTCAGATTTAACCGAAACAGACTAGACCTCATTGGAATAAATAATCTCACAGAATACGTACAAAGTAAACTTATGTTAGATTGAATTCCAAAGATAAGATTCTCCAAATAGAGTCATTTGAGGGAAAAGACTGGTCTCTCATACACACACACACCCAAAATCAAAACATACTGATGGTTCAGATCAGTCATTTGGGACGTTTTTGCTGTAATGAATCAACCCGACATAAAAAAAAAAAAGGGACCTGCTTTAGATCTGGCCCCCCCAGAAGCAGACTGTGAGCTGAGGATTCATCAACAAAAGATGTACAAAAATGTGTCCCCAGGAAGGATATCAAGGGAGTGGAGGAGCCAAGACAGTAAGCGGGAGAGCCTGGGCAAAGAACCCAGAGGGTCACACCTCAGAGCCTGCTTGACCTTAGGTGCTGGGCTCTTGCATCTCTGCACCAGACCTCGAGGGGGCCCAGGTCCAGGCACTTGCAACTGTTTATGACTTACAGGAAAATCAGCTCCAGTGGCCTCAGTCAGCTTTCCAAAGAAAAGTCACTGTACTAGGTGTTAAAAGAAAAGTCAACCAAGCTGGAGGGGCAAAAATGATAAGAAGGGACTGGAGGAGACCAGACACCAACATTCATGGTGACACTGGACAACTGGATAATGGACCCCAGGACCCCACCTCTGACCAGCAGCCCTTGCCCACACCTCAGGCTAAGAAGGTAACCTTAATGATTCCGGGAAAGTCAGCACAAGTGTAGCCCCAGGAGGCCAAAATGAGAATCAGGATAGAGATAATAAAGAAATTAAAATCCCTGATATTAGCACTTACGTATTTGGCATTTAGTGTTAGCCTATTGATTAGTGAATCAGGAGTTTGCCTTTTAAGGTACTAAAGCATTAAAAGAGTCTGAGACTTATGAAAAATCCAATTACTGGCTTGCGTTCAAAGATAAAATGGGGAAATCTATTAGTGTGAAGCATATGAAATTGCCCATATTTGGCTATCTTTGACATGCAGTAGTATCAGTTTTATATGGTTCAATCTAAATCACTAAAATTCATGTTTTAATTTACAAGTTATGAAAACACTATGGGAATACGGGTAAAGTGGTAGTTATTTCAAAATAAATGAATGGGATATTAGACATACTACTAACAGAAGTGACCATTCCTTTTCAAGCACAAAATTTCCTCTGATAAGAAAGGACCTTAACAATGGACTAAAAGCATATGTGACAAGATGTTAGCTGGTCCGTCATAGCCCCACCTCTTGGGCATATGAATACCCCAGGAGCAGCCCTCAACCAATGACAACTCGGTGTTGGTGCATGAAGACCTCAGCTACCCATTCTCATCCTGGGTAGAACTCTGGGGTGCCTGTTCTATGGAGGCAGAGCTCCCCATGGGAGCATCTTCAGTTGCAGACAGTAGTACCTGAGTGGATAACTTGACCTTTTCCAGCTACTTGCTCTCTGTCTTCTCATTTCCCATCTTCCCACCTTCAGCTCCCAAGCAAACTCCTGCACTGGAATTTTTGACTTGGAGCTTACTTCTGAGGAAACCTAACCAAGACATAGGTATTTCTTGGCATGCTTTTCCTTTCTTTTTTTTTTGTACTGGGGATTGAACTCAGGGTCACTCAACCACCCAACCACCACATCCCCAGCTCTTTTTTGTATTTTATTTAGAGACAGGGTCTCACTGAGTTGCTTAGGGCCTTGCTAAGTTGTTGAGGCTGGCTTTGAACTCACAATCCTCCTGCCTCAGCCTCCCAAGCCACTAGGATTACAGGTGTGCGCCACCACCCAGCTTCTTGGAATTTCTTTAAGAACCCATTGCACATGTGATTTCTAAGTTCAAGGGACTCATGCCCCAGACGGCAAACCTGGTGCCACTGAAGAAACCAATGTTAACCTAGGGTTCCTCTGGTGGGAAAAAGATGCTGGCTTCAACTGAGGAGGGGTTACAGGGAATTTGCAGGCATGGTCTTGATCCACTGCCTATCTCCCCTTGAAAGGCATGGACATGAGACGGCCCCTCAGGGATGAGTTTCAGCACCAAAGGATTTAACCCCTTTTTTTGGCCTGACTCAAAACAGCAAGACACCATTACCATGTGGGGGAAGCATTTCTCCATTTCTCTGATTCTTGGTGGTTTCCTTCTTTAGGAAGATTAAAAAATTAGCATGCTTCTCCAAACTACTCCTCCATTTTACCCCTAAAAACTAACAGTACAATATAAAACATAATGATAACTAAGATAGTAATCATAAAAGTACAGAGAAAGAACCATCTATCATCTATCCACATATCTACCACCATCCATTTATTTATTCACTTAATACATACTGAGGTCCTGCCACATCCCAGGCACTACTGTAACTACTAGGTATGAATCAGCACATAAGAAGTCATTCCATACTGTAGGGAGCTTATATTCTGATAGGAAAACTAGGACATTCAGCAACAAACCAATAGTATGCCAGATGACAATAAATTCTATGGAGAAAGCAGACTAAAGAGGTTGAGGTAGGGATATATGGAGTGATAGGGTGTTTCTAAACAGATGAAATATGATCAGAGACAAGAAGGAAGTATTCCATGTGAAAATGTGGGGAAAGAGCCAGTGCAAAGGCACTGAGGCAGAAATAAGTTTGGTGTGCTATAAGAAATGGCAAGGAGGCCAACATAGTCACAGAAGAGAAGGCCAGAGGGAGTGTGATAGGTGACATGTTCAGAGAGGCAGTGATGGTATATGATCTTATGGGGCCTTATAGGTACTGTATAAAGAACTAAGATTTACAGTGAGATGAGAAGCACCAGAGGGTTCTGAGGAAAGTATTATTAAGGCAGCAAGGGTGGAAATAGGAAGACCAACTATGAAGTGGCTACTGCAAATCAGTAACCAAGTGAAAGATGGTGACTTGGGCCAGATGGAAGCAATAGTGGGGTCAGGAAAGGGCTGGATACGGACATTCCTGCAGGTTCAGCCAATAGGTTGCTTGTGGAATAGGTGTGGAGTTTAAGAGGAAGGGGGGAGCCAAGGAGGATGGTGATGTTCTCTTACACTTGGAGCATATTTAGGGGCGTGAGGATCCCATTTTGGACGCCCCATTTGTGAGGAACATGTTAGACATCAAGCGGAAGATGCTCAGCAGGCAGTTTGATGCCCATGACTGAAGTTCAGGGATGAGCTCTGAGTTGGAGACAGAAATTTGGGACTTGACTAGTTTGTCTAAGACAGAAGAGAAGGATGTCAAGGACTGCACCCTGGGGCTCTCTAATGTTCAAAGGTTAAAAAGATGAGGAAGGAAGCAGAGGAGCAGCATCCAGTGAGGTAGGAGGAACAGAGAATGGGGTGGGAGCATCCCAGAGTATAGAAGATGATATCTCTAGAACAAGGGAGCACAAAAGACTTGACTAGGTATTTTACAAAATAAGTGAAATACACAAGTTTATTAATCACCTCAGAGATGAAAATCCAAACCACAAAGAAATGTGACTACCCACTGAAGAGAATGGCTAAAACAAAGGCTGACTATAACAAGAGTAGACAAGGAGGCAGAGCAACCAAAACTCTCACACATTGCCAGTAAGGGTGTAAGATGGTAAAATCACTTTGGTAAACTAGCTGGAAATAAGCAGAGGCTTATATTCTCAGGAAGCCAACCAGATTCTCAGCAAAGCATTAGAGAGATTTCCCAATGGATAAGACTGTGAAAGCCAGGTTACAATATGTGCTTAGCACCAGCTCAGCCACCTATTTTGTAGTCTCGGTCTTGTTAACCTTTACGAGTCTTGAGCCTAAAATTATTGTGTTCTCTTAACCCTTGCAAGTCTTGGTTTCCTCATCCATGCATTGGGAATCAAAGAGTTGATCTCACGGGGCTGTGGTGAGATAAAATATCTAGCACAGTGCTTGTGAAATGCTCAATATGAGACCTCACCTTCCCTCCTAGACCAGTCAGTGAGGCCATGTCTTCCCAGAGGGAGTCACACCTGAAGCATCACTGGACCCCATCCTTGCTGCACGGGAATGCAGGGTGCTCATCACTGTCACAGTAAGGTCACCAAATTAGATGACCCACTACTATGATACAACAGTGCTCCTCAAATTTTACTATGCAAACATACCCAAGGTTCTTGTTAAAATGCATGTCCTGATTCAGGTCATCTGGTATGGGGCCTGAGACTCTATGTTTCTAACAAGCTCCAGGGTGATGCCATGGCTGCTGGTTTGTGGTCCCTGAGTAGCAAGGCTATGAATGGTACGACCAGACTTCCAGATAACATAAAAGACCAGTAAACTCAAACAGAAGAAACGCATCAAAGGTAAATGTAGGGGGCTGGGGTTGTGGCTCAGAGGTAGAGCACTTGCCTCACATGTGTGAGGCACTGGGTTCAATTCTGAGCACCACATATATGAATAACAAAGGTCCATCAACTAAAAAAAATAATTTAACAAAAGGTAAATGTAGTTGTGCTACAGTACTGTGTTAACAAAAATATCATGTTTACATTCAAGGCAATAAAAACTATATGCAGGACAAACTGGATCATAGGTTGGACCTGGACTCTGCATTTTTAAAAGGAAAACTAGAGATAGATGAACAGATCAGTAAAGAAGGGGCTAGAAATGACAAAGGCCAAATAGTCAGAAGGACAGTGGTACCAGACCTTGGCCTTTCTTTCATGGATCAGTCTAAGTATGGGGTTTAGGAATCCCATTGAGATCCAAAATCCAAATACAGTCATGTCATTGAAATGGCTTCATCTTGTGAAAATAAGAAATGGACATTAGTGAAGATTGATGAGATGGACAGATGGGTATCATGGTCTAATTTATCAGGGTCTGACATCGATTGAAGAGAGTGAACTTGTGGACCAGCACAGATGTGAGTCACATCTCCTGCTAGTTCACACCAGGTGCTCTGCTATACCTGACTATGGCCAAGTCAGATCTCAACAGGTATTTAGGAGGACAATTTCAAAAGTATCCTAAATGCAATACTGCAGAACTTGAAAGCACTTCAGCAAAAGAACAATACAGCAATTGTGCCTGTCATTTGCCTTTTGGCCTTTGATTCCTTCTGTCTTGCCCTCATTCTGCTCTGCATCTCAGGGAGACTCTCCCAGGTCTCTGCTGCGGCCGACTCTGCTGGTGCTTCCCCGTGGCCACGCTTCCCTTCCTTGTAACAAGCAGAAAACTGACACTGGGGTTTCAAGGTGCCCAGCCTCCCTTGCAGCTAGGGCTTGCTATGTTCTTGTTGGAGTTCTGCCCAACAAGATGTCCAAGGAAAATACCAAGCAGAGCTTTAGGATGGTTCTTTAAAAAGGGACAGGCCTTTTGCTCTTTGTCCTCCCCCTTTATCCTGCCTGGAATGCAGCTGCAGTATTGGAAGTGGAAACTAAGAAGCCACATGTACAAAAGCGAAGGCCCGCATGAGGTAGGCTGAGAGGACAGACAGAAGAAACTGGGTTCCTGATGCAGCTCTCCATTTGTTATCAAAAAAGAAAAATCAAAATATCATTAGAATCAGCTGCTGACTGTTGGTTTTTGTTACATGCAGCTGAACATATTACAACTGATTTTTAAAACCCATGTGCTTCAAAGAGCAGGATGATTATATTCACTAGTTACACTCAGATGCCCGAGTAAGAACCACGGCAGCAGCCCTCATAGAGCATGGAGTCTAGGAAACCCTGAGCCATCTGTTAAGTCCCTGTGGCCTTAATGGGATGAAATGACAGCTCTGGACTGTAATGGTCTGCAGTTGTGCATTCAGGTTCTTTGCTAAATTCCATGGGTGTCTACATACGTCAACTCCCCAGATCAGATGCTGGCAGAAATACCACGTCCAACTGACACTGAGACTGTCATAAATGCCTGTAACAGATCCTTCAGAACAGGGAGGAAACCAGTTGATAGTAAACCTACTATAGCAAACACTTCCAGTGTTCTACTCCTATCCTCTTGGGTTCCCTTGAGTGACTGCCCTCTGGCTTCAGTTTGCATTTGCTTCTAAGAGCCAGCACCATGGGTCATCTTTGGAAGACCTTCCCTTGGCTCCTGGAGCTACCTTGTGGGGGTACTTACCCTAGGTAGCTCTTAACTGATACCTGCTAATTGTGAAACAATAAAAGCCAAGCTCCCTGGTCCTGAGATGGGATAATGCCAATTCAGAGCTCAGGTGCAGGATCAAGCTAAGGCCATGCTCCAAGGGACTCTGCCTGAGATTGCACCCTGCCTACTGCCTGCCTCCTTTAGGAACACACCCTTCATAAACCATTTGCACTTGAATCTTCATCTCAGCATCTGCTCCAGGGAAATAGCTTAGTCCTTGATACTTTTGAAAATATATATATATTTAAATTTTTTAGTTATAGATGGACACAATATCTTCATTTTGTTATTTTGATATGGTGCTGAGGATTGAACCCAGTGCCTCACATGTGTAAGGCAAGCGCTCTGCCGCTGAGCCACAACCCCAGCCCCGTAGTCCTTGATGCTTTGAGTTGTCTTTTAGCCTCAGCTTAGCAGTCTACTTTCATGGCTTTCTTTTTTAAGAGATGCTCTGTTGCTTCATGAAAAAGATTTAAAACCCAGGACTCCCCTTCTCCCTTAAAAGAAGAAATTATTAAATTGATGTTTTGCAATTAATTGGGGGTGAAAACCCAGAGGTTTAACATATGCTTTCTAAACACCTCTTGAAAATTTGCCCAAGTCCCAAGTCTGAGAAATGTTGTTCTTCATTGATCCTTGTCACAGCTACGGCTCTGTTGACATTTCTAAAGCAAAATGTACCCTTCCTTTCAAACACAGTGAATACACAAATGAAGCTTTTCATGCACATGAAAACTGAGCCCTGCCATGGAACACTGAGGCCACTCTGTGACTTGAAATGGACGTCTGGGTTTGTCTACCACTTCCTCACGGCCAACTGCCACCAGAAGGGCCCATGCTTTCTCTCAGACCCTTTTACTCTGGGCTAGGATCTCTGATCTTTCTGCTGGGACAGGAAAAAGAAAAAACAACAACAACAAACTAAGCGAACGCGCGCGCGCACACACACACACACACACACAGAGGGCCACAGGTAAAAAATCCAGGTGAGCAATTACAAACCTGGCCTCAGGGTACCTGCTCCTCACCACCTCCTCTAGTCCTCTTAAGGACACTGCAGAAGCAACTCGAACACTGAAGGGTCTAGAGAGAACGTGGGATTTACTTTTGATGAGGGATGGAAAATCCAATATTGCAAGATAAGGAGCCCGGTCTGGGCTGGAGCTCCACTGGGCTGAGAGCCAGGTAAGGGGTTTTTGCTTGGCATTATGCAGGAAGTTCAAGGTAAAGTCACCGGGGTTTTGGGGGCACCAGATGAAAGACAGGAGAGGGGCGGAAAAGACTTATTATTTACTGAGTATAGATATCCACCCTCAGGGCTTTCTTACAAGGGCAAGCAGCAAGTTCATTCATCATCTTAAAGTTCATTCATCATCTTAATGGCCCGGCCAAGGTAACTATTAAGATCTAAGGGTTGCATTTTCCTGCAGGCTACTATTAACTTGACAAGAGACACCGGAGAAAGCCCAACACAATAGAAATCAGTTCCTGCCACAGAAGAGAACAGCAAGGCCATTTGTAACCTGCTTACACACTGAAGGATCCCTGTGCACCTCTGCATTCCAACCACTCCGACTTGCTACACTCCATCTCCTGGCTGCACTGTCACATTCGGTTTTGTTCACAAGCACAGATATGCAGGTCTCTGTGTGGAATCTTCTGTCTGGGTACAGGCCAGATCCCTCAAATACAAAGGTATACAGGCATAAAAGTGTGTACACCCTTTCTCCTCTCTCCAGATTAGAAAGAGGATACATCTTATCTCCTGGTGCCGTCTTGAGTGGGGAGCCTTAAAAGTGAGGAGAGAGACCCCTGAAAGGGAACACCCTTTGTGTGGTAAAGGTAGATATAAACTGGAAGAATCCCTTTACAAGAAAAACAAACTTACCAGTCCTCGATGTCGCCTGTCCTAAAAAGTAACCTCCCAAACCTGGCTAGGAGGCCCAGTTGAGTTTGGAATTCAAACCAGTCACTCCTCCAAACAGCAAAATTGAGGTCACCTTCTAACATCTGCTCACCTCCCACCACAGGTCTTGTCACGGAGGAAATGAAAGGACATAGCCTCCCTTCCCACCTCAATCTCTCAAGGAGGTTAGGAGATGATGTTGAAACTCCTCAGCCACATTCAGCAACTGCCAGCCAACTAACACTGAGCACAAACTCCATTTCTAAGAAGCTAGGAAGGGCTCAGAAAGCTCTAAAATACACAATAAGTGGAGCTGCCAGTTCTCCC
>CM053413.1:20887687-20950980 GCA_028644305.1 Xerus rutilus
AGAGGCTACCAGTACCTTGCTGTCATGCAGTCCCTAGAACCAACCAAGGCACTGGTCACCTGAAGCCAATTCCCTCCAGGTCTAAATTTTCCTATATCTTTCTGCCTCAGTTGCTTCCTGGCCCAGGGAATGTGGGCCATAGTTGAGGAAGGCTAGACATTCCTAAGAGTTAATGTCCTTGGAACCATCCTCCATGATGAGTGACAGGAGTAGAGATAACCCTCTAGCAGCCTTGTCACCCATCAGGGAAATGATTCTGAGGTGTTACACCCAGATTCTCAGAGGATCTGCAGAAGACCATGTCCAAGTTGCTCACTGTGGTCACCTGCTTACCAACACACACACTTTTCTGTCTTTTCTCCCTTCTTTGTCTAAGTTCTGCACTCCCACACAGCAGCTCCTGAGATCACTCCCTAAATAAAACCTCCTGCACCTACATCATTGTATCAGCATTCACTTTGCTGATCCAAACTAGGAGAGCTAGGAGAGCCAAGAGAACATCAACTCTCATATATCTAAGAATCTATTTTGATATCACGAAGGAGGGCAAGTTGGCTAGGTTGCAGAATTTTGGATTGCTCTCAGGATTTGGAGGATCGTCCTGTCTGTTCCTACAGCCACACAATGTCTCTGCAATGGAATATACTATTCTAATATTTGATATTAATGTTATGGAAAAGTTTCTAGAAAATGTGTTTTCTGTTGTTTGTAGTGTCATTTTCATATCCTTAAAATTAAAAATTTCACAAAGCTATGTGTAGACCTCAAAATGTTTTTAATATTTGTGTCTGGTATTTGCAGCACTCATTTAAGAAAATGGAGATTCTTCTTCCATGTCTAAAGAATGATGTCTACTCTTATCTTTTCTTCCAATTTACCTGGAATCATTTTTGCTGACACCCCACCCTCGTTTCCGTCTTCCACATTACAGTCTCCACCGTCATCTTTCTTCCTTGGTTTCTTCCTTTTCTCTACATTTCTCACAGCTCCACTATGACAACCAATCAGTTTCTGAAGCTTCTGCTCTTTCCTGATTATCACACACACTTTTTTATTATTTTTTTGGTACTGGAGATTGAATTCAGGGCCATTTGACCACTGAGCCACATCCCCAGCCCTATTTTTTGTGTTTTGTGTTTTATGTAGAGACAGGATCTCAGTTGCTTAGCACCTCACCATTGCTGAGGCTGGCTTTGAACTTGCGATTCTCCTGTCTCAGTCTCCCAAAGTGCTGGGATTACAGGTGTGCACCACTGTGCCCGGCTATCACACACACTTTAATTCTGCCATTGCTTTCTTGGCTTCATTAGACAGGTTCCTTATCCCATCCTCAGCTTTATTTTCGCTTGCCTCTCAGTCCATGCCACGTTCATACATGCTACAGTTCAACTATCTCATCCTTCACTGTCATCATTTCTTCTTGAATTTCCTCAAGGACAAAAGTGGATGTTCTGGAAATTTCACTTTAGTTCTCTATTAATAATCTTAAAAGTTATGCTTTTCCTGGTTTGTGCATTAGAATCTTTTTGTGGGGCCATGCTGGGTCTTTTACGTCCATGTGTTGAACAGGTTGGGTGAGCTCTCTCGGCTCCCTTTAGTATCCACGTACATACATGTCACTAGAATCTGACCCTGAGCACCGTGAGGCCACTTACATCCCCAGGTGATCGACCTTTCAGAATAGTGGTCGCCATGGGAAGGGATTTTTCTTTCTTTTCCTACAGGCACGTGATGTCCCTGTGCCCTGCCACCACTCTCACACTAATGCTAACCACATCCTGAAGGGCCCCTGACACCTTGTCTGCCAAACTGAAACCTAAGGTTTCCTGTGCTGAAGATTTTATGGGATGCTGGAATTCAATGGCCAAGAGATCAAAACGATGTGTTCTCATTTCCCCAGGGCCAGCTACAGAGGTTAAGGACTCATAGCTGTGGCCTTCTCAGATACATTGTCCTTGACTTACCAGAGCCTCTTTGTCCAGAATGCCTGGGAGGCTACTCACCACTCCCATCCCCTGTGCCCATGATGATATAAGGATAGAAAATGGTGCTGTGCCCTGCAACTTCAAGGGAGGGAAATTCTGCTGAGTGACTTAGGCTCTTTGATGCTCCACCACTTCTTTCCACCCCACAGGTCAGATCAAAGCTAGATCTGACCTGAGAGCACACCCCTGCACAGCCTTCCCTTTCCTATTTCCTTTTCCTGCTTCCCTTACTGCTCTTCTCCTGAGAGCAAGCCTTCAATAAATCACAGGCAGTGCATCTCATGCAGGAAGGAAGGGATGCGGAAATGTATGTGAAGTCCCTGGTGTCTTACAGGTGCTCACTAATGCTCCTGCCCACCTCTGAACTAAGCATATGATCATTTGCTGATACCAATATGTATAAAAGATGTTCACTTCAATATTATTTTTTTTAAATAAAAAACTGGAAATTATTTAAATACCTAATGAGGAATTTGTAGATCTATCTAGTTGGTAAAATATTATGCAGTCTGAAAGATAATAAACTGGAAATAATCTAAATATGTAATAAGAGAAATTTGTAGGTGATGCTGAGTGTATCTACATGGTAGAATATTATGCAGTCTCCAAGTCAAAGAGGAAACTGTGAAGGGAAGCAAAGCAAGATTTAGGAGGCTACCTGGGTCATAAAATAACTCCAAGTCCTACATATTGGCAGAAACCAGCTCTAAATTTTCTAGCAACTGGTAAGAGAATAGAGCCTGATAAGCCACACAACTGTTTTTAGAGGTAAAGACAAGTCACAATGCCCAAGAAAGGCATAGCTATTTCTAAGCCTGAGACTGAAATTTCTCCCATAGGTTCTGAATGAGAGGAACCCATGTAATAATATAATGACCCAGTCACCAACTACTAGTACCTAGTTGCCATAGAGATGAGCTTCCCAGGTCTAGTCCCTGAGTAAACCCCTTCCCCTCACCTGTCCTCCCACCCCACACAGGGAGATGATATTGGGGCATGTGGTCAGACAGCTTACTTGGTTCTCTCTTGACTGGGTTTAACTCAGGTTAACGTTTAGGGTGTAGACGGTAAATGGAATCCATGCCCTTCCCATAGTCCTTGATTGCTTTTTTGGCCTCCTCCAACCCAGAAGCTGCTGAGAGCTATTAAGCAACAGAGGTTTGAGATGACTTCTTGGAAAGTTCTTGGAATGCCTCCACTCTGGGTGGCTCCGTGTACTTCACTTGCCCTCTAGGCTGAGTAAGTTTGGCACAGTCCCATCAACACCGTTGAGCCTGGCAGGATATGTGCCTGAACAGAGGTCTGTCTGCCTGCTCAAATGTGCACCTACGGGCACAAATGGGCTCACTCAGGGGCTAGGAGGAGGTTTTCCTCAAAGTGATTTGGGTTCCATTTTAACACAGAACCCAGGGCAGCACAGTTCAATGCCGCACACTCTGAAAAACTGCAAAAATTCCCACGTGAACAGCTGTCAACAGAGCAACTGGGCAGAGCAGTCAGCCTGGATCACTCCCTGCTCCTGCTGCCTGCTGAAGAGCCCATCCCTCTTCCTCTACAAAGACAGTGCTTTGAGGGGCTCCCTGGGAGAGAATATTCACTTTTTTTCCTTGAGTCATACTACACACATTTCTATTCATTCAAATAAATTATCCACTCTAGAAACCCTCACCCAACTCATGATACAATTTCATCTCTTTAATACGCTTAAATGTGGCAGGAAAAATAAACGTGTCCAAGTATAGGCTGATAGAAATGACGGATAGAAAACATCAAGAACATTATCGGTGATGACAAGCATAAGCAGTGATCTTTCCTTATTTCTTATATTTCACAACAATATTGCCTAAAACTGGAATTTTCTAGAACATGCATGTGTTGGCATTGGTGACTATACCATCTCAGAGAAGGGACAGACATTAGCCATATGGGGAGGGTCCACAGAGAAAAAAGATGGGAGACAACGTCAGACACAGACACTTTTCCAAGGTATTTATGGCTGGTTTCTTTTTTTTTTTTTTTTTTTTTTTTTTTTAAATTTTTTTTAGTTGTAGATGGACACAATGTCTTTATTTTATTGCTTTGTATGTGGTGCTGAGGATCGAACCCAGGGCCTCACGCATGCAAGGCAAGCGCTCTACCGCTAAGCTACAATCCCAGCCCCTATGGCTGGTTTCTTTGGCTGTGCCAACATAGCTTCTAAGTTCAGGATGAAAAAAATTCTAACCATTCCAAATAACGTTCTTCATGAAAGAATGGTCTTTGTAGAATCATTGCATGGTCCAAGCTATGGAGAAAGTCAGCCAGCACACTAGGCTCTCTTTTGGGGGTGTTCTCCTTACCTTCTGCCACATGTTGATAAAGAAGAGCTCCCGGGACACATTGAAGGACACGTTGGCATCATAGGCATCATCCCCAAGGTTGGAGATGGAGATGTTTAGGGAGATATTCTTCACAGCTCCCAAAGCTAGATATGAGGTTTTCTCATCAATACTACAATGGAAAACGAACAAACAGCAATTAATACTCTGAAGCTTATACTAATATAACCTGAGGCATCAGGGGATAGTTGAGGGCAGGGAGCAGAAACTGGGATCAGAACAAGTGCCAGGAAGCCCCTTAACCAGCCAGATGTCCTTAGGCAATCATGGCCTCAGCCTCCTCACCTAGAACACTGCCTAACTCAGTGGACTCTTAACATGGCTCACAGGAAATCTTAGACATCAAACTTGGAAAACTATAAGGGATTTAATAACCTATGCATGGAATTAACTCATAGTTATTTTAGGGCATTTACCATATTCTAGTCACTACACTACATGCTAGGGAGACAGCAGTGAACCAAACAGTTCTTGTAGCTTCAGGAAACATGTACAGAAAGCAGCAAACAAACACCAGATTGGAGAAACTTAGTGCAAGGAGGATAGAAAGTGCCAGGTTTGGAGGTGGAGCTGGTTGGAATTTTGAACAAAATGGTCAGGGAAGCCTCAGTCATGAGGTCACTTCTCAAACCTGAAAGAAGCAAGCAAGAAATCTGGGGCCTACCAAAGGCAAAGTCCTTAAGGTGTGTTCAGGAAACAGAAAGGAGGTCAGTGTGGCTGGGGAGGAGTTAGTGAGGAGCAGAGTGTGAGGAAATGAGCTTAGGTAAAGGCAGTGGGGGCAGCAGGTCCTGCAGGGCCTTGCAAGCCACCATCAGGACCTAGGTTTAACTGTGTGTGAGATGCGCGGCCCTGCAGGGCTCTGAGCCCAGGAACATCTGTGAGATGACTGGGCAGAGTATGGGGTAGTCAGGGGAGAAGCAGCGCCCAGCAAGGAGGTTCCTGCAATAATCCAGGCAGGAGCACATGGGCACTCAAACCAGGATGGGGCAGCTGAGGTCTCAGGAAGCGATCACGTTCTGAAGATGCTTCAAAGGTCACACCAGCGGGGTACGGCGGCACACGCCTATAATCCCAGCACTTTGAGAGGCTGAGATAGGAGAATCATGAGTTCAAAGCCAGCCTCAGCAATGGCGAGGCGCTAAGCAACTCAGTGAGACCCTGTCTCTACATAAAACACAAAATAGGGCTGGGGATGTGGCTCAGTACCCCTGAGTTCAGCCCCTGGTATCCAAAAAACAAATAAATAAGGTCACGTCAGCAGATTTTTCTCATGGATTGGATGAGGGGGTTCAGGAAGAGAGCAGCCAAGGAGGGCTCCAGGTTCAACAATCACAAAAGGAGGGCTGTTGTTCAGTGAGAAGGGACAGACTATGGGAGAGAAGATTGAGCAGAGAAAACCCAAATAAATGCCTGCTAGATTTTAAAGGAGCTTGGGAAGCAGCTGGATGCAGGAGTCTGAAGATCAAGGAGGCTTCTGGGCTGGAGATTTACCTCAGGGATGGACCAGATAGGACACCAGGGAACCAGTGTAGGTAAATAAGAGATCTCACAGGAGCTAAAAACAAGGAGCAGCCAGCTAAGGAGACTGAGAGAAGCTAAGGAGGAAAACCACGGGAAATGGTTTCTAGGGACCACAGGAGGTAGGTTCCAAGGAAGGAGTGGTCAATTTTGTCACACGTGGCAATAGGCCAAAATTATCTGAAGAATCAGAACTGGCCATTGGAATCAGCTATCTGGAGGTCACTGGTATAAAGTGCTTAAGTGGAGTCATGGGTGGGGAGCCTGACTGGAGTGGGTTTAAGAGACGTAGGAGGAGAATAAATGGGAACAGTGAGTGCAGATGACTATTTAAAGGAGTTTTTTTTTTTTTTTTTTTTTTTTTTTCCTTTTCCTTTCTGTAAAGAGGAACAGAGAAATAGGATGGTGGCTGGTGGGGGGAAGTCGGCTCCCGGGAGATGGCTATTTTGCTAAAGAGGGGAATATTTGCAAGCTAAAGGGAAGGATCCACCAGAGAGGGAACAATTAATAAAGACATAATGGGGGACAATTGCTGGCAGGGGCCTGATGAACAAATGGAAAGGCTGGTGGGCGGTGAGGTGGTGGAGCTTAAGGGCAGCTGTAGACGGGCTGGTAGACTTGGTGGGAACATGCAGATTCCTTGGTGATTACTTACACTTCTGAGCAAACAGCAGCACAGTCAAGCACTGGGAGAGGGTGGGAGAGAGAGGAAGAGGGTGAATGGTTGAGGGGTAATGAAATGGAGGAATCGCTCAGGACAGCAGGAGAGTAAACAGGCCAAGGATAATGATGGGGACGAGGATGAGCACATGAGACTGAAGATTACTATGTGATCTGAGCTTCGGGCAAAATAAACTCATATCAGTGGCTGATCTCTAACTCATGGACCAATTGAAGATGGAATGAAGTATTAAGAGGGTTTGTGTAGTGCAAAGTTGTTGCTTTCAGCCACTCAGTCTCCTGACATCTTCCTGGCTTGGGGGACTCTCGAGATAGATGGGAGGGGCAGACCCTCCCTTCCTGCCCTTGTGGGGGCTAGGCTGTGGGCATCTAGGTGCAGTCATGTGACCTAAGGGTGGTCAGTGGCGCTAAAATGCTGACAGATGCTCAAACACGGGGCTATGAATTTTGAGGGCTGAGCAAAGACACAGGGACCTTGCAAGATCCTCTGAAGCGGCTGCTTCCCGCCCGAGTTGATTCTCTAGCCTTCCGGCCTCTGCTCTGAACTAGCTCATGCCTTTCCAATAAATTCCTTTTCTGCTTAAATTAACCAGGAAATGTTTTGCTTGTTTGCAACTATTAATACAGCTAACAGGGCATGAAAGAGAACTATCCGGACTCTCACTAGGCTATGATACTTCGAAATACAAATTTTAGGGAAAAGAAATCATCATTTCCCATCCATGGAAAAGGGACCTTGCTCTCCTGCCTGTCTGGCATGTCAACAAGAATAATATATGCAACGAGCAATCTGATGGCCTTGCTGTGGAAGCAAGAGCTCAGAGGATCCAAACAAGACGTGAAAAATGAACTCAAAGAAGAGTTTCAAATTCTTGAATAGCCTCCAATAAATTAAGACCCTGACCTCAAGCTATTGTGGCAATTATTTATTATTGTTGGCCATTTTAGCTTTAAACAATTGATGGGTTATTTCTGTCCTCCTGTTTGCTTTTGTAAGATTAAAGGAGTAATTGCCAGACCTCGAGTTTGGAGAGTGCTAACCTAGGTTTATCTGGAGAAGGAATTGCATGTACGCTTATGAGTAGCCAGTCACCTCAGAGTGACCATGGTTTGTATGGCATATTAAGCAGTGATATAGATGAGCAGAGGACCATGGGGTAGGGTCCGCCGCTGCCGCCTCCTTCCAGTGCTGTTGTGCAGTCACTTTCTAGCACATGCAAACGTCAAGGGGTCAGGCCAGGGATGGCTCAACCTCTGCCAATCCCTCTCACTTGGGCCTTAGTTGTCACTTAGACTTACAGCAAGGTCATTTCTGAAGTTTCAGTCAAATGGTTCAAACATGGCTCTGTGATGAAGACCAGCCAGGGCAGAATGTGAACTCAGATGTTTTAAAAGAAGCCTCCACATTGTTTTCATTCTTTCTCCAAAGTTAAAACTCCATGACCAAAACAGTACATTTCTGCTTCCAAAGTTATTCTTAGAAATAAATGAAAGTATAACCTGCCAGCATGGTGCCGGGTACTATCAAACATGTCACCCTTCGGAAACCTCACAGTAACTGTCAAAGGGACCTGACGTGGGTCCCATTTTCAGAGATGAGGAAACTGTGAAGCAGAGAGACAAGACCAAGGTGTTGTTCTGGCTGAGAACCCAGTGCCTCCCACACCTTCAAAGCCTGTTCCTCTCTAGTTCCCCTCCGTGGTCCCCACATTCCCGCCTTGCCTGTCACGGCCTCAGGAGGCCCTTCCAGTCTCCCTTTTGGGTGAAATAAACCTGTTGTGAGCTCCCCACCCATGTGCCCCCATCATCCCTTCATGCACCTACTGAGGCTGTGGGCACACATTTACTCATGTGGCTCTTTGATTAAGGCTCTCTCTCCCCACACTGGAACCCAAACACCAGGGAGTGGGGACCTTTGTCTGGTTTTGCTCATCGTCGAGCTCCCAGAGACAGAAATGTGGCACAAAAATTCTCAGGGACTAAAATTCCTTGAGAATCAGAAAGATTTTTTTTCTTCCATAAATAAGCAAGCCCCCGTGAACCGTTTGGCAGGAAACCTCAGAGCCTGGTCATTTAAATCTTTCGAAAGGACTGCCACAGAGGTTGGTCTCTCATAGGGGTGTCCAATGAACCCTAGTTGCATGAATGAACGAAGGTCCATGACATCCCCACCACAGATCATCAGTTTCACCTTCACATTTCACAGGGAAGCAGCTGAGTCCCCCAGAGGGAAACCCACTCGATGGAGGTCACGCAGCCACTCAGGACAGGGACTGAAGCCAGCCCCAAACTTCCTTAGATATGAAGGCTGCTCCAGCTATGGATCTTACATAGATGCCATCTAAATCAGGAAGGGCTTCAACAAGAATATTCTTTTAACAATGTCTGAAAAGACCAGGATTTCATGAGGACCAGCCTCTCTGACAGCTCTGCCTAAAGATTGAAATGATCAGGCACAGGAGTTTCCTGCCAAACATTCCACGGGTGCTTATTTATTCAAGACCAATCTTTCTAATTCTCAAGGAATTTTATTCTGTGATAAATTTTCCCATTTAATTCTAATTTGTGCCACCTTTTACTTGGTCATATTACTCTATCATTGATACAATGACACTATCATTTTTATATGAAAAGCATCACTAATAGTCAATGTAACATATGCTCTGTACTGTTTCTATAAAGCTTATCTTGTGGCATTTGTACACTCTGCTGGAAACATACTGCTTGCTTGAGTATTAAAAATTCTACCCTAACACATCTTTAGAGCAGCTATTTTTTTTTGAACTTTTTATTAGATTTAGCATCAATTCATCCACTACACCAAATGTCAGATGCTGCTGGTCATGACCCGCAGCTGTGTAAAGCCTGAGAACCTCTTTCTAACTTGTTCTCTGACTTCATTTTCACTATACATTACGATGACCAAAGTTCCTTAGCATGTAAATGCAAAACAGTTATATATCAGTCATATTCATGTATTAGTCACAGACTCTGAATCTCTAAGGCCACTAAAGGCAATCTCCCCCTGCCCACCCACTGGCTTCTATCCAGATAATATGTGAAGATTCAATGGAAGAAACTAAGGTAGCTGAATGAGATTTTATAATTGTCCCTCCCCCCGCATTGGATTTTAAATTTTCCTGAAGTATTAAAAACAAACTGTGACCTTATTTAAATAAAGTGAGATCATAGTCTATCAAAAATACCATACTTTTCTTTTGCTGCTAGCACAAACCTAGCCTGAACACAGGATGCTAATGCAAGTTTCGATCAAGTGCACCTGAGTCTACTGTCAATGCTCTGATCATTGTTACTGATATTGCATCTGCCAAGGACAACTGGTATTTGATGATAAATAGGATGATACACTAAGGCAGCAAGTCTGTCTGTCCTTTCCTTCTTCCTCCTCCCCTCCTTTCTTACCTGCTTCCTTCTTAAACATTAATCCATTCATTTATTCATTTTAAAAATTAATGCATTATAGTTGTACTTAATTGTGGAATTCATTTTGGCATATTCATAAATGCGTATGACATAATTTATTCCAATTCAATCCCCAGTACTATCTGCTTCCCTCCCCTCATCGTTGCTTTAAAAAAACTACCGTTTACTGCTTTATACCCACTTCAAAAAAAAAACATAAATAAGAGTTGCTGAAGATGTGGAGAAATTGAAATTCTTATGTATTGTTAGAGAGAATATAAATGAGATCAGTCACTTGGAAAACAGTATGAAAGTTCCTCAAAAAATTAAACATAGAATGATCACGATTCAGCAATTCCAAAAGGAAAATCAGGGACTCAGATTTGTGTACATGTATGTGTTCCTAGCAGCGCTATTCATCACAACCAAGGGTGGAAGCAAGTCAAGTACCAATGGACAGGTACACAAAATGTGTCCCCCCCTTTTCTGTATATGAAAAATAAATAAAGACATTGAAGTAGATTGTATTCTCTTGTAGGAGCAATGTCACAATTGGGAGCAGCATTTCCTCAGCAAGGATTCAGCATTCAACAAATCACAGATATTGCCAATAGTGTGTCACAAAAGTAATGATACAAATTACATGTGTAAATTGCCCCTGCGATTTAAAATTGTAAGCATGCAAGGGAGACCAGTAGGGTAGAGAGGGGAACCAGGGTTTAAGAGGAAGGGAGACAAAGGGAATGAAATTGACCAAATTATGTTATGCACATGTATGCATATGGAACAGGAGTCACACTGTTATGTATAAATACAATGCACCAATTTTTAAAAGCCAAAAAAGCATCTTATAAGTAAAAATCATAATACTTTGCATTTTTAAAGAGTGCAGACATCATAGAATCAGACTCAATTTGACAGCTTGAATGGGGCTCTTCTGGGTCTTCATTTTGCAGCTAAATGTGGAGTCAAATTACTCTTAAAGGCCACGCCACAGATAGTGGTAGACTCAGGTAACCCTAACTCCCAGTCCAGCACACCTTCCCCTGTTCCTACTCCTTCAAATGCACATAAAAATACAACTAAAATAGCATACATGCTGGGCATGGTGGCGCATGCCTGTAAATCCCAGCTGCTTGGGGGGCTGAGGCAAGAGGATTACGAGTTCAAAGCTAGCTTCAGCAACTTAGCAAGGCCCTAAGCAACTCAGTGAGACCCTGTCTCTGAATAAAATCCAAAAAAAAGGCTGGTAATGTGGCTCAGTGGTTAAACGCCCCCGAGTTCAATCCCTGGTACCAAGGCAGGGGAGGGGAGTAGACAACTTACGTAAAATTTACTTGGCTACCATAAGATTAGAAATGAAACTGCATTTGCCTTCTTAGCATTTAGAATACATAAAATATGGGATGTATCATCTACAAAAGCTAAACTGAGGTGCTGAGTTCTCTCCCTGACAACTTTTCTTAAAATTGGTGGAGACATTTGGGATGAGTCCAGATGGCTGTAGCAGCTCTCATGGGCAATCTCCTCTTTTAGTACTTTATTGACGACTGTCAAGGCTTTTCGAGTACACCACATAACTACAATTACTCATCTGATGTCTTCCTATAAAGAATGTGATCACCAAGTACCAAATGTATTGACTGTTACATGAATAATTAATAAATGGGTGTTAATAAAGCCCCAGAGAATGGGCAGAGATTGTCAGGCATCTCCTGAGTGCACGCTGGTGAGTTACCTGGGAAATACATCACAAAGTTGCCAGGATTTGCCACAAGAACAGGTACAAAATTAGATGCAAGAGAAGCTCAGGGGAAGAGTCCATGTAGACTAAAGACAGCGTCCGAAGCTCCCAGAGAGGTAGGAATTGAGCCACATCTTAAAGCACGAGGAGTATATGGGTAGGCAGGAAGTACATTCCAGCAGAGAGAAAAATAAACATGAACAGAGGATAGAGGCTAGTTAGAAATAATATGGAAAGTAGCAGGAAAAGGATGCTCTCAACATCGAGATTGGTGGGAGGTAAGTAGAATTGTGCAGGATGCATACAGATTCCCTTCAATCTTGAATGTCAGAGTTTGGGGTTGATTCTTTAGACCAATGAACTTAATTAGGATACCTCAGTCACTAATGTCAGGTACACTGCAAGCAACTTGTTAATGATAAGGCACCAAAGTGGGACCATCAGAACATGTAGGCTACAGTGGGTTTGCCCCTGTCCCTGGATCTTATCACTGTTGCCTGCATGGGCTACAGTTCCATCTACCAGAATTCCTATTTCTTTACTGGAGGGATCCTCCCTGCAATCTAGCAGGATGCTTAAGAATGGAGACCCTGATGCCCTGCAGTAGTCCTCCACCAATGCCTGATGGCAGCTTATGTATAACTACCTAGCTCTCTTGCGTACTGGGTGGGACAATTCTGAAGTCCATGTTATAGATCTGTGCCATTTGGTATGGTAGCCACTAGTCATATGTGGCATTAAGCCCTTAAAATGTGGCTGGTCTAGTTGGGTGCCATGACACATGCTTATAATCCCAGCTACTTGAGTCATCCCAGAGGCAGGTCTACAGGGATGTGTCCTTGGGACAGCTGCCAAGTGCCATAGTTTCGATTTCTACCAATGCTTTCAGTCCATATAGACCTCATAGTCCTACCATATATGGGTGTGGGTGACCAACTACACCCTTGACCCAGGACTAACCATCAGTGGGTTGCATCAGTGAAATTGTATTGGCTGTGGTACAACTGTTCTTACAGGCAGGTATGCCCATGTTGTGCAGGTTGGTCATTATTTTGAATATTTCCTCTGCCCTAAACTAGTGTGCATTAAGGGTAACACACAAGATACCCCTTGATGGTTCTGTGGTGTGTACACTCCTTTGTTTCCTCAGGGTGACTCACTCTGTGGAGAATGACTGGGATCCACTTCAGAAGACAGAGATGGTATCAAGTACAAATTTCTGAACCCATCTCCATGGGGCAAGCACTCTATAGACAGAGCCTGCTCTCAGTCTCCCAATCTGGGAAGGCATCTGCAGATAACCTCCAAAGCACAAGAGTATTCAGACATTTTGGTCCCAGAATGTGGCTGTAGCATTTACTCCTTAGCTTCAATTTACCTCTGAGAGCTGAGAGCTCCAACAGTCAAGTCTACCACTGCATCTGAGAGTTATTACACAACCTCTGTGGGTTCCCCACAGACGTATTCCAAAGAGCCAGGTTAGGGGGTCTTTCCTCTATGACAGTAGAAACTCCCCTTTATAGAAAAGTAGTGATTTATGCCAAATAATATAAAAACTCATTTTAAAAACCACATTTCTATATTTACATCAAATAATAGTTGCCAACCTCAGCCTTTATTGATAAGATACTAAGGCAAATCCCTCATCAAACACTGAACATAGTGTATGATAAAGGTTAAGGTCACATCCTGGGATGCAAACAATAAAAATTGTCTACATCATGAAGGTTGAAAAAACACATATAAATGACTATGTTTTAGGAGATCAAAGTTTAGAGATTCACAGACTTTCATGGCTAAAAGGGATCTTGAAACCAACCTCCTTCCCATTTTGCAGATGAAAACATTGAGTACTAAATCAGGCAAATGGTTTGTTAACTTCTTTGGTTACTTATGGTAGGACCATTTACCTAGTAACAGTCAGTACCAAGATTCAAGCCCACTGTGTATTATTTGGGGTCCAGACAGGAAAACAACCTATACTAGCTAGTTCACCAGAAGGGATTAAAATGGGGAACTAGGTACAAAGGTGTAAGAGGAGCCAGAAAAGTAAACAAGAGGGGATGAGGAAAACCAGAGATTGGAAGAAACATCCCTAGGACTGGAGTAACAGAGGGAGGAGGTAGATGACTGGAGGTGGAACTTCAGAGGGGGAGCAAGGACCACCAAGGAGGAAGTTCCATTGCGAGGGATGCTGCTAGAGCAGGTGAGGCTAGGGAGAAAACCCTGATTCTTTCTCCCTTAGATCTCACTGCTGGCTAAACTGAACAGGAAGCCTGTGGGCAAGGAAGCCTGGGAAATGTAGTTTTCCACGGTCTGCACCCTGTGAGCTGAGGGAAGAGGTGGAGAACAGATCCACACATCAGTTTTCACATTCTGAGTCCATTACTCTTAGCTTATAATAAGTTGAAGAAGCTTCTCATTCCCCAACTTATCACAGTCATTCTTTTGGGATAGCATCTGGGTAAGGAAAGCTTAAAGTACAGCCAAGAACTGCAGTGGAGTCAGTGCTTATAGATTATTCCAGCATAGGTTCCGAAATTTCTCTTTCCCATAGGGATGGGAAACTTTTGTCCTGCTGTCCCATTTTAGCTGCTAGTGATTGCCTATTACTTTGGATTCCTGCAGATTTCATTAAAACAAATTATTAAGGATCCAAATATCAATTTTCATTGCTATACAAATCATGAAAGCTTCTTGATTTAAAAAGTTCTAGCTACTGTGGTAAATATCTAGGAATTTATTTAACTAACCAAGAACTCCAAAGGATATCATTTCTTTTTTATTGTAAAGAAAAAGATCATCAAGAAATATTTAAAACAGGGGCTGGAGGCTTAGCTTTGTGGTAGGACACGTGCTTAGCATGTCAAAGGCCCTGGGCTCAACCCCCAGTGGAAAGGGAAGGGGATAGTTAAAAAGAGCATTGTACAATTGTACAATGTAAATATAGTTAAGAAATCAAGTCTAATTTTATCTTGTATTTTAATATTTTCTAGATTGAGGGTAATTGTTATTTCTCCCCCAACTATTGGTCTTATCCTGTGGTTATCTTATAGCTTGATCCATATAAACACAGGCAGCCTCCTGAGGTTATAGTCTCAGTCCTGCACCTTGTGCTCTGACCCTTCTGAGGTCCTTGCTCCTGACAAGCTCAGGAGCCTTCCATTTTATATCCCATGTGTTTCCCCTTGATCAAAACTTAGTGCTACATCTGGGATCAGCCTACTCTTCTGGTATGTCCATCCCACCCTAGTTTGGTGAAGTCAGTAGATATTAAATAGAAATGTTAAATGGAAAAATTCAATAAACAATTCACAAGTTTCAAAAAAAAAGCAATATTCTGAGTAGCATGATGAAATTTCCAGTTATACCATTCCATCCTGCTTGGGATATAAATCATCCCTTTGACTAGTGTGTCCACACTCTATATGCTACCCACCAGTTAATCACTTAGTAGCCCTTTTGGTTATGAGTATGACAGTCCAAGTGTTAGGTAACCCTTGTTTTATTTAAAACTGACCCCAAAGTGCAAGAGTAGTGATGCTGGCAATTTTGCCACACTATATTGTCGTGATTCTTCTATTTTATTATTATTGTTAACTTCTATTGTGCCTAATTTATAAATTAAACTTCCTCATAGGTATGTATGTATGAAAAAAAAACAGTAAAGTTTGGTGCTATTCTACCATTAGTCTTAGAACATATATCCTCAGAATGGGGAGTGGGTACAGTAGCTTTAATAGTCAATGTTTATATCCTCAAATACTACATAAACCAATAACACTATCAATTTAACAGAATATGCTATATATTTATATATGTATACTCCAACTGTGGGTTATTATTCCATACAGTTTGAGATTTTCTTTACATCTCACTGTGTTCTATAAATCTCTTCCAATCATATAAAACAGACCTACATGGTTATTGGTTCCGGCTAGAGACTGGGAGCTACCTTTGTAAGGCACCTCAGTTAAAAGTGACATTGGGTCAGGGAAATGAGTCCTGGGACTGAGTTCCTGGGTTAAAAACCCACATACATGAATACAGAAACACCTCACCTCCTTCCTATTTAGTATCCACCTGGGCCACTGCTGTGCTCATAGAATGAGAGAAAGGGAAAAGCATTTACTAAGGTGATCTGAGTCAAAATAGTGGTTTTCCTAGCAATATTCAGATAATTGAGGTAAATAAAGTGTTACTTAAAAAAATAAATAACACGCCTATGTCCCTGCTGACTTTGGCCCCAACTATGATTCATTTAATGACTCACATAATGGTAGAATCAGTATTTGCTTCAAAGGTCATCTTCTTTCTAACAAGGCAGGCAGACAAGCAAGAACAGGGTCCTTCCTTGTCCCTCTGAACTGCTAGGATCCCTCTCACTCCCTCTGTGTAACCCTGCAAAGAAATACTGGTTGCCAGCAAACAGAGGAATTTAAATCCTCATCATCCTTTAGGAGCAGTCTCCTAGATCACTACATCTCAGGACATCTGGAACGAATCAGGTTCATTCACTGTAACCACTGCATTAAAGACAAAGAATATTTTGAGGGGCAGAGGAACTCCCAAAATCTGAGGGCTGCTCAGGGGTTTGATGTCATAAGACAGGGATGAAGGACTGTGATGCTTGAGTCGACCTAGGACTGGCACACTGCCACACTGTGCCACGCGCACATTGCCCTGGAACCTGGCTAGCTTACCATGTGAGAAACAGAAGGCAGCAAGCCAGATGACTCCCCAGAACTCATATCAGGAGGGCCATCAGGGTCCCTCCACGGATAATTCTGCAGTAGCCACAATGTTTCCCTGCTTCTAGTTCAAGAGCCAAGTGGGAGCTGTGAATGATTCCAGGCAAGAAAATAGACTGAAATTACTAGTCTCCCTGGATTGCATATCCATTTTCCATCAAAGCCAGTCAGTCACGGGGCTGGAGAAAGCGGTTCTTTCCACCTGGGTTTCTGCATCTCTGGAGGTCCCTGAAGACGGAAACAGGTATGCACTACCCAGAGGCAGCACCTCCAACATCAACACATTTTGTCCACACATACCAGATGCCAACTTTCTTTGCTTTGAGCCTGAAGCACTCATTTTCTTGCACTCAAAGCCCTGTAGTTCCTGGTGTCTTTAATAAGCAAGGAACAAGGAATGAATGTTTACTTCGCATCAGGGTCACTATGAATGTTGTAAGGAGCCACACGGTGAGGGAAACACTTTCTCTAGAGGCTTCTAAGTTTTGTCCTACAATGTACACCTAAAATCCCAGCAACGCAGGAGGCTGAGGCAGGAGGATCACTCAACCCCTAAACCACACCCCCAGCCCTTCTGCTTATATTTTACAGAAAGGGTCTAGCTGAGTTGTTTAGGCCCTCACTAATTTGCTGAGGCTGGCTTTGAACTTGCGATCCTCCTGCCTTGGTCTCCCAAGCAGCTGGGATTACAGGTGTGTGCCATTGCACCCAGCTCACAGAAAACTTTCTGAAGAAGAGCCTAGGGCCCCTAGTGAGAAAGTCTGGCTCTTCCAACTGAGTGTCCTGTGTTCCCTCATGCCATAGGAATTGTTTCTGGTTCCCTGCCTGTGAGGACATTTTGCAGGGGAAGCCATCTCTCACAGGATGCCCCTCTCCCTTTATCTCTTGGATCCTCTTTAAAAGCAAAGTCCCAGGGAAGAAGCATCCAGAAGCAATCGCTAGGACCCAAGTCCAAAAATGGTCTGAAGGGGTTTCCCCCATCACTCCATGGCCTGGTTTTTAAACAAACACAACCACTCTCCAATTCCAAGAGGGAAAACAAAAAGCCCACCAGCAATCATCTCATCATTAGTGTCTGATAAATACATTGGACTTGATTTGCTTTTGAAACTCAGTAGTCCTCAAAAAAAAAGAATCAGTCTGCCTGGCTAGAAGTGGTAAGAAGAGACACACGAAGCGTGAGTATAAGTCCTATCGTATCTCAGGATGGGTTCCCCACAGTATCTATGACAAGGGGTGGGAGTTTGCTGGGAAACCAGGGGAGCTGGCTGGGAAAGGCTATGGCCTTAGGTGAAGTCCATTCTTGGCCTGGTCCATGAGAGGTTCTGGAGCACAAAGTGCCATGAGTCCACCTGCACTTGAGATAGAGGATGGTTTCCTGCACCCCACCTAGCCAGCCAGCGGCTGAGGGCTGCTCCTCCACCCCAGGGAGGGGGGTTTGACCTCCCAGGAAAGGAAGTCTTAGGACATGAGTGACTCTCCCAGCCAGATGAGGGGCAGCTGTGAGTCTTCAGCTGCCAACATGGCAGCAGGGACCTGGGTGTGGTGCCAATTGCATCCACCCAGCTCGTCATGTTTGGATCAAGAGCACCTGGAATGAAGTCAGGAAAGAAGGCTCATAAAATCTAGATGTTTCTATGTGGTATCTCTCCTCTCACTGCAGCTGCAATGACTATGACTTCAGGGCAGTTCACTGTAAACCCAAGCCTCACCTTTGGCTCTGGGGGGTGAGGCCATTGACCACTGGGGGACCAAAAATAAAAATAAAGGATCATTCTTCCTTGGCCACAGCTGTCTTTGGCTTTTCATCCACAGACAGCCCACAAGGAACCCTGATCAGGGGGCTCAGAACAAACTGGAGAGATGCTAATGAGAAGTCATGTGCAGGACAAGAAAAGTATGCAGAAAGCAAAGCAGCTGCGCAGCTTCAGATTTGGGCTTCTGTCACAGCAATGAGTCCCCTCCACAATGAGTGAGTCTAGTATTCAGTGGCAAGAGACCAATGAGCATAGTCACACAAAATAAACTGCAAAAATCTTAGCAAAGAAACAACACATGGCTTCCCATCTGAGAGGCGGGATAGATCTAGAGGCTGCATTCCATTTTCTTGATAGGTCCTTTCCTTGGGTCTGATCAGAACTGTCAGTATCACCACCCTGCTGGAAAGACTGACATACAAAGCCTCCAATGGTTGCCTGTATTTGGAAGATAAGGAAAACACTACTGAATAAAATTTTATTAGGCACAGTGAGGGAGACCCAGACTTCCTGGGAGTCTCAGGAGGCAGTCTGGATGGGAGCCTACCCCTTCTGTGGTTACCGTGGTTACTGCCTAGGTCCTGCCTCTCACACCCCTTTTTGGATCCCCATTGTGCTACTCTCCAGAAAGCTGAAGCTGGAAAATCTCGGTCAGTGTCTGCTCGGCAGGGGGAGGGCTGTCCCTGAGACATGTTCTTTGTTGGGACAGATCTGTTGCTCATGTGTTCTGGTGGGGCCTTGGAAAGCTCCCTCAGCGCTTTGAATCTGTCCAACAAAGGAAAAGGGTCAGTTCCTTGGGTGGTGGCCGCTCCATCCCCAGGCTCACACTCAGGAAACCACAAATCAGATCCTCCCCGCAATAGAAGAGAAATTCCAAAAGTCATTTCCACCCAGAGATGGGCCAGGATCCCCAAGCTGCAATGACTATTTAAAGACAAAGGCCACAAGTAGAATTGCTGGAACAGTGGACTCGGGAGCCGCCCACCAGGTGTTTTTCTTACCTCTGTCGTTCAACTTTTTGACCTCAGATAAGTGACTCAAATCCCTATCAGCTTCCTGATCTGCTCCAGAAATGCCATGGCTCCAGGTACATAGATAAAACACATGAACTTAAAAAAAAAAAAAAAAACCGAAAACCTCACTGGGCTTGCTTCCAGCCAGCTGGATTACATGTATGTCAACACAAGTGGTGTCCTGGAGCCACAGGCTGGACTTATTCCTGGGCTGGGCTTCAGGCAGGGCTCTCAAGAAATAGCATTCTGACTGCAAGAGTGAGCCTGACTCACATTGCTCCCAGGATGCTGGAGGGCTCTGTGGTCTCATCCTCTCTGCCAGGGATCAGCCCTGGACAAAGCCCTCACCTGCCCCTGCTGCCATCCTCAGGGAAGCAAAAACAAAGCCTCTGGCCCTACCCTTGGCTTGTGGGTCTGCTCTAAAGAAAAAGCCCTTCTGTGTGTTGGTGATGGCTATTCTGCTGGGTAGGGATGGGGAAAGAAAGACGACACAGAAAAAGTGCAATGAGAAATAACGCAACCATGGTTGTGGAGAAGGTTGGATGTTTGGCAAAACGTGGAGTGAAAGCATTCCCAGGAAGTTCATGGGAAGAGGCCTCTACATCAGAAGGCGATTTAACACTCCTGCAGGAAACTCCATGGTAAATTCATCAACTGGAAATCTTTAAGTGAGTATATGCGATAGCATCTACGTCCCTGGCCATTGCCCCTCAGACTCTTCCCAATGCTCTGGCTGACTTCCAGCTGCCAGCATCTGTGTCTGTGTCTGAGGGTCCTTTTCCAGGACTAGACAAAGCTGCTGTCTGTCACAGGGTGGAATGCCAAGCATTAATCTCCCTCCACCCATGAGTCTCAGGAGCTGGTTTTCCAGCTCTTACATGCAGTTATTCTGAGGGGGTCCCCACAGCTCCGCTCCTTGGTATCGTCCTGCGGGATGAATCTCAGTTGGCCGCTGTGCTGGCTGGGTCTGGAGGCCTGCTTACAGTCTATGTAGTCACACCCTGTATTCTGTGGCTTCACAGCTCCTCCCAACAGGAAGCAGATTCTGGTTCCCCACCCCTTGAATAAGATTGATCCTGTGACTTAATTTTGGCCAACCTAATATAGGAAAAGTGACACTATACCAGTTTTGCAACCAGGCCTCATGAGGCCTTGTGTGCCGTTGTTCCTTTTAGGACCCCTGCCACACTAGAATAATTGTGGCTAGGCATGGTGATGCACACCTATAAACCCAGTGAGTCAGGAGGCTTAGGCAGGAGGTTCATGAGTTCAAAGCCAGCCTCAGCAACTTAGCGAGGCCCTAAGCAACTCAGCGAGAGCCTGTCTCAAAATAAAACAAAAAGGACTGGGGATGTGATTCAGTGGTTATGCACCCCTGGGTTCAATCCCTGGTACCAAAAAAAAAAAAAAAAAAGAATTGTGGGCTGACCTGCTAGAGGATGAGACCACATGGAGGGCAGCCGAGGAGCACCAGTGAACAAGTCAAGCACCAGAAACAGAGGCTACTAGACAACCTGAATCTGGCTGCAGACACACAAGGGAGCCTAGACTGAACGGCCAAGCCACAGAATCAGGAATAAACACATGGTGGTTATTTTAAGGCATGAAGTTCTGAGGTGATTTGCTGCACGGCAATAAATAACCGATATGCTGGTGTTATGGCGCACCTTTATTGGCAAGCTTCCCTGTCAATACTGCCTTGCTCCTTGCCTCTGCTTCCTGCATATTTCATATCAATTATTTGTGCTTGAATCCTCGTCTCCGGGTCAGCATCTAGGGGAACTCAAACTCAGACCATATGGACTGCTTCCTCCCTTGCACCTCCAGGGAACTCCCTCCCACTGCCGTCATTATGATCGCAGTCATGACACGAGTTGCTGGCATGCATGTCTGCATCTGGACCGAGAGCACCGTGACGCAGCAGTGTGTCCCTATTTGCTTCCGCCAGGCCAGGCACATCCACAGCAAGGGCTCCGTCCCTATTTGCCAAATAAATATATCAGCACCATGTCACCTCTTGACAGGAGAGCAGAATCTGGGCTCCCTGGAAGGATCTCACCTTCAGTATCTCTTCCACAGCGTGACGGATGGTCCCATGCTCGCCTTACACCACTGATCGCCTACCCTAGGGCCTAAATCCCACATTTGGCTAGGTGACTCCCACAGGAGGCCCACCTACATGTCATTCACCCTTGAAATGCTCCCACAGGGTGAGGACAGGCATCTTCTGCCTCTTCTTAGGGACGCATGTCAGAGCAAGGGCCAAGCTTCAGGTCTCATTCAGAAAGTTCCAGCCACTGGAGCATTCTGCCCTACTTTCAAGAATATACCATTGAGTAAACCAGAAAGAACTACAAAAGCCAGCTGCTCCCAATAACAAACCTTGCTTTTTTTTTTTTAAGTGACTGCATACAATGAAGGGGGGGAAATCACATGGCTAATGTTCTGGCAACTGCAAAAGTTTTCCAGGCTTCCAATCAGTTCCCACTCACCTTCCCTCACAAAATGATAATAATTGTTTTAGTTAGCTTTGCATCACTGTGGGCCAAAATACCCAGCAAGAGCAACTTAGCAGAGGAAAAGTTTATTTGGGGCTCAGGATTTGGGAGGTCTCAGTCCACAGACCACTGACTCTGCTTCTCTGGGACAAAGTGAGGCAAAACATCCTGGTGGAAAGGCCCAGTAGAGGAAGGTTTCTCAGCCCACACGAGGTCAGCAAGCAGAGGGAGAAGGAGAGGGAGAAGGAGAGGGAGAGCGAGAGGGAGGGAGAGAGGGAGGGAGGGAAGGAGAGAGGGAGGGAGGGAGGGAAGGAGGGAAGGAAGGAGGGAGGGAGGGAGGAAAGGAGGGAGGGAGGGAGGGAGAGGGAGTATGTGTGTGTGTGTGTAGAGGTGACCACAGGGAAGATGCACTTTTCCAATGCATGCCCAGCCTGCCTACAGTTACCACCCAGTCAATCTGTTCCAGTTTGAATGGAGTGATTAGGTTAAAGCTCTCACAATCAATCATTTTACTTGCGTACATTCCTGCATTAATAAAGGAGCTTTGGAGGACACCTCATCCAGACCCTAACAATAATCATACTAATGATGTTGTTGTTACATTGGAGGAATCTGCTGGCATACCAGAGACAAGTTCATGGTCAAATTTGAGGTTCTCTAAGGAGAGAAAATTGAGCCTACACAGAAAAAGACAGGGTCTGCCTCTGACCTGGCATGACAGGTGGCTCATGTCTCCAGTGGGAAAAATCACTGCACATCCTCCAGGTCACACGGCAAATGGGAAAGGTGAGTGGGAAGGGAAGGAAGCCATCTTTGATCATGGACTTTTCCCCCAGCCACCTCCCTCCTGAACTGGGATTTTTATACAGAAGAGGACCCTCAGGGTCCCAGCCTTAGTATTCCTGGCCCAGAGCCAGCTGATAGACAAACTCAGCAGCAATTAAGGCCAACATAAAGAGAGAACGCAGAATGAGGCATTCCCAACTTTGATTTCCCCTATAACATGAGTGCTCGAGCAAGTAACCTGGCCTCCTTAGCTTCTGTATCCTAAGCACTAAAAAAGCATGTAACCATATTTACTTCTTAGCATTAATGAGAGGATTAAATGGGAAAAAAAGAATGTAGCTCTCATCTGTGAATGTTTACTATGTGCCAAGTACTTTTAGAACCACCTAAATATATATAAATTCATTAAATATTCAAAACAACACTATAAGAAGCTAGAATTATTTTTCTATCTTACAGAGAAGGAAACAGAGGCACAGAGATGTTAAGCAACTTGCCCATGGTTATACAGCTGGTGAGACACTCCGGTGTTTTTGTATAGTGAGTACTCCGCAGGGTGTCCCATGCACAGAGATGCACCATAAATCAGACTCTCCTCCCCTTCATAATCCAAGATAGTGTTCCTTTCCACCCTTTGTGATGTAGTTGATGATTCTGACCACTTTTGGGAAGGAAAATATTTTTGTTTCAAGCTAAGTAGCTCTTCCGGTGAAGTGGTCCTCCTCTAGAAGGCTGGTCATTCATAGATGGTGCTAGCCATCTCCTAGCTACTGTACCCCACGCCCAATTCCTGTGATAGCAGGCACAGGACAGTTATATGTGGCTATGAGATGATTCTAACTTCACAAATGTTCCACTCTTTCTCTTAAAACTTTTATTTTTTATCAATGTTACCAGCCAGGAGACAAACATTCCACCCATCTCCAATGAGAGGCATTAGAAAAAGAAAATTAGCTCGACTGCTGTAATCTGTCTATCTTGATCACATGTGATGCTCTCTTAGACAAAACTTAGGTGCATCCTTTTACAAATGGAAGTTTCTACTAAACAGGACTGCAAACATCTAACTAGCTTCATCTCTATTCCTGAATATTTTGGAAATGGCATGTTCTAGAATTAGGCTCAACTCATTAAACATCATGGACTTTGTTTTTAAGTTGGACACAATACTTCTATTTTTTTTTTTTACTTCCTTATTATTTTTATGTGGTGTTGGGGCTCAAACCCAGTGCTGCTCACATGCTAGGTAAGCGATCTACCACTGAGCCACAACCCCAGCCCCAAGATCATGGACTTTTAAACTTTAGGGTGGAGTGTTTTAAGTAACAACAGATCCCACCAAAATTCACACTCTGGGGAGAAAAATAAAAACATCCAAGAGTAGTCATGGGGAGCATTTCCTGGCTTGGTCTGTGGCCACTCTGGGTGACCCTTCCCTCCCAGATGTCTCTCCCTCTGTCTTAAGACTCAAGCTCCTCTGTCTGGTGGGTGCTCCACTGCCTCCGGCCACTGCACTCCACGCCTCCTGTCCACCCTTCTTTTCACATGGTGAGGGCACCGCTGAAGGAGAGCAGGACTCTGAATACAGCGTGAAAGGCATAAACTGGGTCCAAATTGCCATGGTGAAGCCCTGAGGGAGCATGATGGTGGAGAGCCACCCAACATCTCTTGAAAATCTATCCCTGCCAAGGGCACCCCTGCACAGAGACAAGTGCTACCCACAGACCTGTGTCAGGGAAGTAGGAACTAAGATGGGTGGAAAGAGGGACACACTCAGAACTCTGGCTGGAACATGCCTTTCATTGGTGGAGGAGACCCACTGACCCACATCATCCCTTCCCCTGGATTGTATCTAGTTGCCTTCCTGTTAATGTACTTGGGCTGTGACTCGGCTGTACTGCACTGGCTTGGAGATGCAGCCCCAAATCACAGGTGTGTCACAATCTAGCTTCTTTCTCTCACTCTGTTCTCTTCAACTGTAGACACCTGCAGTTCCTCATGGGAGTCCCCTGCTCACCATTTCCTTCTGCCTAGAGTGCCTAAGTCCTCCTCCCTTCCCTTAACACAGCCTCCTGGAAGTCTCCCCACACCCTGCAAGGACCTACCCACCTCTCTTCTCGTACCAGATCATGCCACAGTCCAGAATCCTGGCCCTCTCCTGGCCAGGCTATGCACACCAAGGGAGCAGGCCACATATGGTTCACATCCACAGTGGTGCCCAGTACTTGCTCGAATAATGAGGGAGTATACATCCCATCCCAGGCCATGACAACTAGAGTTAAATGATAACCAAAGCTGCTCACCCATGGTTCAGGCTACTGAAACACCCTCACCCAAATCCAGACCCTGTTTCTGCTACAGTTTGCTGCACATTGTGCCTGGCTCTGCAGAGTGAACACTCCAAGTCTGGGGCCATCCAGTGTAACTGAAACCACAGGTTTTGCTTTATATCTGCACTTATCCAATTACCAATCAACATTTCCCTGATGGCTCCTGTGGGAATGGCTACAGGTCCAAGAGTGTAATGAAAGTTTCTTAATGGAGGATTTAGCCAAAAGGCTATTTTGAGAGACGGGGAGACCTCCTGGGAAATAACTCATCTTTCAGAAAGGCTCAGAGGTCCTTTGGTCCAAGAACATTGATTCTGAGGTTCAGAAAAACTCCTCTAGACTCCAGGGCTCATGTCTGAGTTCCAGGAAATGGAATCGCAAGAAAGGCTAATATGGCCCTGGAAGCTACAAGGCACCAGGAGGAGAGACGGGGCTCCCCACGGTTCACACGCTGCAGGAGATGGTATTGTTGGTCCCAGTTCTTCACCCCTTCCTATATTCATGCCCTTTGCAGTGCAACTTTGTAGCTCCTCTCACTAACGGGGTAGAAAATATTTTCCTGTCCCTTGACTTTGGGTATGGCCATGTGCCTTGCCATGGCCAATAGAAAAATTCAATTTAATAGTGGGGCAATTGTGCCCCTAGGCCTTAAGGGCCATTACATGTTACATGCTTGTCATCAAGCAATTTCATCATGCAGTGCGAATATGCTCATGCTAGCCCACTGATTCCCCAGGGGCAATTAAAGACACATGGAACAGAGTTCAAGTTTAACTGGAGTTTACCTTCCACTGAACCGAGATGCATGATCAAGTCAACCAAGATCCAGCTAAATCCAGCCAATCTCACCTGACCATAGGTCCATGAGAATAAATGATTGCCATTTTATGCCATGAGTTTGGGGTGATTTGTTACGCAGCATCCTTGGTAGCAATAGCTAGCTGATACATGTGGGGCTCTGGACCCTGGCCACCACACTAGTTATTCCAGCATTATTGACTGGATCCACAGAGTAGATCTGATTCTGACCACACTCCTGAAAGGCTGAGTTGGAGCACAAGAGGCAGCTTTAGTCATAAGGTCCTTTACTGACCAAGAGCCTTAATTTTTTATATCTTAAAACACAGAAAGCACAACTAAAAAGAGCTGGATTTATCTACTCACTAATGGGTAGCAAGAGTAATAGGGCTTTTCTTACTTAAAATTTAACCTTGGATCAAGTAAATTATTATCTCACATGAAGTTTTCTATGATCTAAAATAATTTTCCAGCACTTATAGTCTACTTGAAGTTAAAAAAAGTTCCATTTTTTTGTTTATTACTTTTTCCCTAAAACACTTTTTGGAAGATCTTCTTAAAATTAATGAGCTGATAATTTATGAAATTTCTTTAGAATCAGTTTTTCTAATAACCCTAAAAGGCCTTTCTTACTAAGTTAAGCAATTCCAATATCCACTTCATGAGTTCACAGTAAATTTTTAAGCTCAGTAAAACATGTGCTACTTTAAGCTGGCATTTTTTCCCCAGAGTAATAGTGAAGTTAATTAATTAATATTTAAGTGGTTTGGAAGAGTATTTGTGTGTATGTTACAGTGGGGAGAAAGGTGGGGATGGGGGGACATGCCTTCCCATAAAAAATTCAAAACAGAAGAAAAGCTATCTTAGCATTACTTCCCTTTGATGAACACAAGATTATTTGTTTTTGGTACTGGGAATTGAACCCAGGGGCACTTCACCACTGAGCCACATCCCCAGCCCTCCTTTTTTATTTTGAGACAAGGTCTTGCTAAGTTGCTTAGGGCCTCACTAAGTTGCTGAGGCTGGCTTTGAACCTTGGATCCTCTTAAAAGATTATTTAGCATAAAAAAGCAAAACCATCCTAGTGTAGTCACTAATTCATCATGGGATATTTCTTTAATTCCATCCAAATTTAACTCTCAGCATTGCAAGTAAGGGACATGTATGGCATTTTAAAGACTGGCTGTCAAGACTGAGGATTGTTTTGAGAAATGGTAATAAATCTTCCAGAGGGGTTTCTGGTCCCAAGGCTAACAACAATCTTTCAGAAGGTATTGTTACAAAAGGAAACCATTCTTGAAATGTAGCTAAATGATTCAGGACCAGCACCTTCACCTTAAAAGAAGTCTAAAATAAAAGGTTGGCAAAGAGGAAACAGAAAGCCTCTGTACTGTTCACCTTTAGCCTTGGGGGACTTGCGTACTCAGGGAGGAAACCCTGAAATAATAAAGAGATGTCTGCTTGGATCAGAACAGCCCATCCCTTGCCTCCACCTCTGTCCTGCTACAGAAATATGACTTGCTGCTAAAACCCAAAAGGCACCACTATTCAGTGTGAGGGGGAAAAAAATTTAAAAAAAAACTTTATGTGGTAAGAGGTTAAATCACGCCATTGTCCAAAAAGGTCCAACCTTAGCAATACCATATGGTTCAACTCAATGAGTAAACAAAATATCCTCCCAATGGACAGATACTCTTAGAAATTAGAAATCTAAGCTAAATTGTGAGATATGTGAAATTGCAAACAAAATCCCAACTCTCTTCCCCAAATCATAGCCATTGTTAAAATTATAACATATTTAAAAACAACAATAATATATGACCATAACCCACCAACACTGTTTACCCTTTGTGGTGGGGATATCTGAACATTCAGGTTTGGGGCCTGGAGTTAAGAAAAGCTGAATTTCTCAGAACGATGTCATAAAAGGAACCTTGACATACCTGGAGAGCAGCAGTTTACCCCGGAGCTGCAGGTCGGCAGCACAGTCCTCAGACTGGCAATTCCTTTCAAAAACAGTCTGTGAAAGAAATAATTGAAAGATTGGAATAGGGTTTAAGGGCAAAGGAGTAAATAATGGTCTATTCCTTTATTTTATTTATTCTAATTAGGTATATATGACAACAGAATGCATTTTGATTCATTGTACACAAATGCAGCACAACTTTTCATTTCTCTGGTTGTACACCATGCATTACACAATATGTGCAGTCACACATGTACCTAGGGTGATGATGTCCATCTCATTCCACCATCTTTCTTGCCCCCATGCCCCTCCCTTCCTCTCCCCGCCTCCCCTTTGCCCAATCAAAGTTCCTCCATTCTTCCGGCACCTATTCCTTTCTTGCAAAGCAGCGGGAATCCTTTTGGGCCCTCCAAGCCTCGCCTCTCACTTCCAAGAAGCCAACTCCCTGGCAGGGTAAAGGAAGCTTTTCAAGGTTCCACAGAAGCCTAAATCAACAGTGGTCTTGATTTATGAGTGCATTCCTTTGATTCACTTCTCAGTCTACTGAAGCACTTCAAGAGGTATGCACGACCGGTGTCCTTTTGTCTGTGCTTATCTGAAAAAACCTTTTAGATGCTCTTGGATATGAATGAATAATCATTCCATGGAATAATTAATTCTTAGATTATAGTCAGGTCATTTTCCCTATTCTGTTGAGGAAGAGAAAAATCCGTATCTGAGATAGGCTCTGCCAAAGCAACGGGCCCATATTGAATGGTGAGTGCGTCAAAGGGAAATGTCAAAGGCAATCCACAATGGGACAGAAGGCATGCTTTCCAGTTTCTGGGGGAAGCAGCTAGTGGTTAGCACAGTGGCTTTTCTTTAATGGAGACTAGGCCTCCACAGTCAAAGCCCCACCCAGTGCTGGGGCCTGAGGGTCTGCGGCTAAAACCAACATTACTTTCAGAGAGCTCACAGGATGTGCAAGGATGAGCTCCATGGAGGTTGGCCAAGGAATCAGGAACAGCACATTGGGAAGGGTTAGAGTTTTCTCCTCTCTGCAGTACATGTCCGTCCATCTGGTCTCAACCTCTCTGATGTTTCAGATTTAGAGATAGCAGTCTCCCTATGCTCCAGATGATGGAGATGCTTCACTGTTAGATCACTTTGATCATCTCAGTGGGATTTGGAGAGAAGACCCTGGTGGCCTTTTTGGTTGTAATTTATTCACCGTTAAACTTGTCACTCCTCATGGCTGTGAGGTTTCCTTTCCCTCCCCCACAGCATAGTTTGAGGTGATTTCCTATAGAAGAGGTGTAGGTGGCTTCTCAGAGTGCCAGCATGGGCTCCAACAAACTTGCTGGCCAATGGGTAGTCTAGACGCAACCAGACATGGTAATTTTGCCTATGGAAATTCATATTCTTGTGCCACGTTTCCAAAAGAATAAAGTGTCCCAGCCAATGTTCCCTTCCTTAATTATAGGGGAAAAATCATGGAAGTCTTGGGCAAAATGAGGAAATTCCTATGTTCTTTTTGGACACTATGGGGGCAAGGAGAGCGCCAGATCTCCAGGAGACTTCAGAATAAGACTTTTGTGCTTTATTTGCAATATCGCCCAGGGTCAAAGCAGGAGGAAGAGCTACAGCATCTCAAGCAAGAAATGCTTTGTGAGCCTAGAACTAGCATAGAAGCACCAAGGGTGGCCTCACCACCAACCAGATCAAACTTGCACTTGAAGGTCCCCTGACATGGGCCCTGTGTGGCCTTGAACCTAACTTTGTATTCATAATTTTACATTTTTTTTCCTTCAATCCCTTCCCTCTCCCTCAACTGTATAGGCATCAAGTCCCACAAAACCCAGATGTACCCCTGGGTTAGTCTCTTCTACAAAAGTGCCTCACATCACAGGTGAGGGAGACGGTCATTCCTGGGCTTTGGAAGTGGGATGGAACAGCGTGGGTGTGTGTAGGAACCAGGCAAGAACTGAAGAGGATGATGTCACCTACTTCCACCCGGTGACATACAGGTTGCAAGTTCCGGGCCCTGCTCTCCTGATCTCTGTCATCCTGGCTCTCATGCCAGCTGTCTCCTGGACTGGCCTTGCAATTTTTTCACCACATATAAGTGAACACCATGGGGCCTCCTGGGTTAGGGTGAAGAGAAAGGACAATGGAGATAACAGCAGATGTGACTACCTCTCTGCAGGCCATCGTGCTTTCCAAGAATCCATGCAATGACAGCTCCCCTCATGCTCCTTACAGTGTGACTTTGACAATCCCACCATTGAGAGGCAGAGTCTAATGCTTCCTCCTTTGGCATCAGGAAGGATTTGTGGTTACAGTAGAATTAATGTTATGTGACTTCCAAAGCTCGGCCATAAAAAGCAATGGAACTTCCCCCTCATTCGCTTGGGGCTTTTTTTTCTTGGAGCTTGGCCACTCTGTGCAGAGGAAAACCCAGCTTGCCTTAGAAAGGCTCATAAGGAAGAACAGACAGTCCTCTCAACTTGCAGGCCATGCAAGTAAGCCACTAAGGAAGTAGGACCCTCAGGGGTCGTCACTGACAGGTACCCAGTGGAGCAGAGATGAGGCGTCTTGACCAAATCCTACCAAATTACAGATTCACAATTTTCCTACTGTTTTGCTGTTAACTGATTTCTTGCTCATTCCCTTGTGCTCGGGAAATTTGTTAAGATTTGTTTTGTGATCTAACATATGTTCTACCCTGAAAATGTTCCTTGTGCACTTGGAAAACATGTATTTTGTCAAGGGCGAAGTTCTGTGTGTCCATTAGGTTATTGGATCTACAAAATTGTTCAAATCTGCTGCATCTTGATTTTTTGTCTAGATGTTCTATTTGTTGTTGAAAGCGAGGCACTGAAATCTACTACTATTGTACACTGTCAAGTTCTCCTTTCAGATCTGTCAATATTTGCTTGAGATATGTAAGTGTTCTGATGTTGGGTATGTACATATTGATAACTGTTGTATCTCTTTGTTGAACTGACCCTTTAACATTACATAATATCTTCTTTGTCTGGAGAAGCTTTTCACTGCAAGTCTACTATGATGTAAGTATAAGCTGCTCCTGCTTTCCCTGGTTTATCATTTCCTGGACTCTTCTCCCACTACTCTGTACATCCCTGAATCTAAAGTGAATGAGCCTCTTGAAGACAGCATACAGTTGGACTGTGTGTTGCTTAATCCATTCAGTCACCATGCAGCTTTTTATTGAGAAGTTTTAGTCGATTTAAAGTAAGTATTAATATGGAAGGGTTTTCTAAGCCAGGCATGGTGGTGCATGCCTGTAATCCCAGCAGCTCAAGAGGCTGAGGCAGGAGGATTCCAAGTTTCAGGCCTGCCTCAGCAACTCAGTGAAATCATGTCTCAAAATAAAAAGGACTGGAGATGTGGCTCAGTGGTAAAGCATGCTTAGATTAAATCCCCAATACCAAAAAAAAAAAAAAAAAAAAAAGTGTCATTTTGGTAGCTTTTTTCTGTATGCTTATAGTTCCTTTTTTTCCTCCCTTGCTGTTTTTTTCTGTTATTACTTTTTATTTCTTTTTTTTTTCATATTCATAGGTGGGAATCTTTTTTCTTGTTTTGGGTAACTTTGATGTGTATTTTCTTTGTGGTTACCAAGGGATTTACATAAAATATCTTATGTAATAAGGTCTCTTCTGATAGTCTATTATAAGCTGATAGCTTCACCCTCATAAAGAACTCTCCAGGTCTCCCTTTCTTCCCCCTATATCATATGCTGTTGAAGTCTTAATTTACAACAACTTCCATACTAGCACAACTTATAGTTCCTTTTATCTTTTAACTGCTATCATATAATTAAAGGTGATGGACCCACCCCTTTTACAGTGATATGATATTGTGTTTTTGTCTATATCTGCCTTTGCCAGCAAGTTTCCTACCCTACCATTTCTCTTGTTGCTGCTTTGAGTCCTTTCACTTCAACTTGAACCCCTTTAAGCATTTCTAGTAAAGCAGGTCTAGTGATGAAAGAAGTCTGTACACACCCCCTCACTTCTGAAGGGCAGATTTTTCTAAAGTATCCTGCATTGGCATTTTTTCTTTCTTTCAACTTTGTGTTATTCCACTCCTTTCTGTTCTGCGAGGTTTCTGCTAGAAAAGCCACATTGGGGAAATGCAAATCAAAACAACAATAAGATCACCCCTCACATTCCTTAAGATGGCTACTGTTAGAAAGGATCACAAGGGTCGGGTAAGGGTGTGGAGAAAAGGGAACACTTATATATCATCAACAGAACGTAAATTGGTACAGCTGGGATGGAAAAGAGTACGAAAGTTCCTCAAAACATTGAAAAGAGAACTGCCGTATGATCCAGCCAGCCTAAAGGAAATAAAATCTGCACCTCATAGCGATATCTGCACTCCCAGGTTTGTTATAGCAACATTTACTCTTGCTAACATAGGAAGCAACCTGTCTGTCAACAAACAGATAAAGAAATTTTCATAAATACAAATGCTCCTCCACTCACAAGGGATATCCTGAAATCCACTGTAAGTTGAAAATACCTTAAGTAAAAAATACATTTCAGGCCGGGATTGTAGCTTCCCTCGCATGTGTGAGGCACTGGGTTTGATCCTCAGTACCACATAAAAATGAATAAAGATATTGTGTCCATCTACAACTAAAAAAAATTTTTTAAAAAAAATACATTTCATATACCTAACCTGCCAAACATGATATCTCAGCCTCACCTACCTTAAACATGCCCAGAACACTTACATGTGATGCCTCCAGCTGGACATCATCTAATATGAAGTCTATTGTATAATGAAGTGTTGAACATCTCAAGTAACTTACCGAATACTATACTGAAAGTGAAAAAAAAAAACAAACGACAAAATGGTTATGTGGGCACACTTTCACACCAACATAAAGCAGAAAAAGCATTAAGTCTAACCATCGTAAGTGGAGGAATGTGTCTCTGCTGTGGAATATTAATCCGCTTTAAAAAGGAGATCCTGACATTTTTGACAACAAGGGACCTGCAGGTTATTATGAAAAGTGAGATAAGCCAGACACAAAGAAAAATACTTCTTGTTCTTACATGTGGACTCTAAAAAAGGTAAATAACCAGAAGCAGCAGAATCTTGTTGGTTACCAAGGGTGAGGGATGAGGGAAGGGAACGTGGAAATGTTGGTCAAAGGTACAGTTAGTTATATAGGAGTCTAATAGCATGACCATTCTAGTTAATAACATTGTATTATATACTGGGAATTTGCCAATTTCCAGTAGATTCCAAGTGCTCTTCCCACCAGGGGGAGAGGAATGTAACTAGTGAGGAAATGGATACTTTAATCTGCTGCACCAGCAGTCATCATTTCACTATGGATACATGTATCAAAACATTACTCTGTGCACCTGAATATGCACACACACAATGAAATTCCGGAGTGGTTTGTTATGCAATGATAGATTTAACAATCCATTCATGGAGTATTCTAGAATGAACACTCCAGCCTATAGGCTTTCCTTAATCAGGGCACCACTACAGATAAAAGTAGGCTGTACGATTTAAGCCCTGGCTCAGGCAAGGCTGGGAATGCAGTTGTTTTGAGGGTGAAAAGCAAGATGCCCGGGAATCAAGAGACCTATGCCATGCACTGGAGGCACCAAGCTGAAACTCAAATCCTGTGCCCTGGTCTAAATTGGTCTCTAGGCAAAAGGTCAAGCTATTTCCTAAGAAGTTAAGGAACCTGTCTCTGGGGCAGGAGTGCAGACACAAGCAGCCTCAAAATGCTAGATGACAGCACAGTTTCCAGGGACAAGTAGAAACAACTTCTGTGTACAAAGAGTCCAGCTTCTCCATGCAGCCAGTGGGCCACCCTCTTGATTTTCCTCTGAGGAACAATCCCAACAGCTGCAGTCTAGACCTTCAAAGACTTCCTCTATCTGCTTTTACCCGCATCCACCTGGTCTTCTAGGCAAACACAAGGTTGGCCGTCTCTACCAGATAAATTTCAATCCTGCTTGGAAGCCATCTCTCCCCGCTGCCCACTCCAGCCTCCACCGGAAGGTTAGCAAAAGCCATCTGTTGGTGTCCCTGGAAGCAGCTTTTCCAGGACATGCCACCAGGTCTCAGACTCCATCATGTTTCAGCCCTCCCTGGGGACAGGAGGCTGAAACCTCTGTCTCAGGGAAAGGCTGCTTCCTGCCTTGGGCTTCCGAGAGCCAAGGAATGGACGCTCTGCAGCCTCCTCAGTCTCACAGGTTCAATTTATATGCGGACTCCTTCCTTACCTGCTCTTCATCTTGGGTTTCCCTGGAGAACAGTTTTCTTTTTGGAAAATCCTCTAGTTTCTCACCAAATCCTTATTCTACTTGTTTTTGAAGAGGGTTGGCAAACTTTGGCCAAAGAGAGACAGATAGTAAAGCTGGGTGTGGTGGTGCACACCTATAATTCCAGCCACTTGGGAGGCTGAGACAAAAGGATCACAAGTTTGAAGCCAGCTGGGCAACTTAGCAAGACCCTGTTTCAAAATAAAACTTTTTAAAAGGGCTGGGGATGTAGCTCAGGAGTAGAGCGCCCCTGGGCTCAGTCCTGAGCAATACACACACACACAGTCAAACCAGGGACTACATGGTCTCTGGTCTTTGTCCACAACTATTCAACTGTCACAGAACAAAAACAGCCACAGACAATACGTAAAGGAGTGGGTATGAACACACACTAACAAAACTTTGTAAAATCAGACAGCCCTGGACGTGCCCCATGGGCCACAGTTCACTAAATCCTGGTTCCTTTACTCCCTTTGGGCCACGGGGACAAAACAAAACAATCCAGCCCAAGTCCATTGCCCTTGGAGCCAGAGCACACAAGCTGCACTGGCTCTGCCTTTATTACAATGCCATATCCACCAAGGCCAGGGCAGCCTTGGGGACTTGTGATTCAGGGGCTGGCAGCTCAGAGACTGCTCCTGGCTGAGGGTGACTTCAGACAGGAAGTCATCCAGGTGCTCAGGCCCTGGAGGATGCATTTCTCCTACCCAAATCTGCACTAGAAAGTTCTTCTTTGTGATCTAACAGGAAGGAGGATTCTCATTCCCAGCCTATCACCTTCAGAGGACAACTGGTTTTTTGGATTTGGTTATATTTGCTTTAAAAAAAAACCAAAAAACACATAATTACTGACAGGGATTGGATGCTTGTTTACATAGCTGCCATGGCAACCAAGCCACAGGCTAAGCCTTGAGCAAAGGACAATTAGACAAGGGGGGAAAAGTGCTGTTCAAAGCTCCCCCAAGGGGACTCCCCCGGGAAGGCTATTTTAAGCTGAAATGAGCAAGACATATCCTGCTGAGCAGTGTGACTTCACAGAGGGTCTCTGTCCTGGAGTGTGGCATTCTGCCTGGATGACAGGAGTGACATCTTTGAGCTGGTGCTCCTCTTATGGTCCTACGTAAGTTCCCAGAGGCCCAGACATCACGCCTGCAACCCTCATAACCCAGCGCGGAATTCAAAACGTTTCGTAGAACTGTCACGACCTGAGTGTAAGAGGTTCCCCCCTCCCGATTCTGTTTCTTTTTCCAGAACCCAGAACCACCCTCTGGGTGGCACATTGTAAGAATACAGGGTGGTCCCAGGAAGTTCAGCTCCACTTCAGCCTGTGCCCAACTGAAGGAAGGAAAAGGCTCATTGCCTGGTATTTAAAATCAGGTCATGCAGAATATCATGTCCTCAAGAGTAAGCGGAAGTCGAACACTTTGTGAAATCAAAGCTGTGAAATTCCTTCTATCCTAAGGTCTGTACAAATTGTCCTCTTGGGTTTTGCAATCATGGGAGAGGAGAGCTCTGCTGCTCTCCCTCTAAATCCAAACATGGCACCAATTTTGCATCATGCCCTTGTGAAACGTTGGAAGTGAGGAGTTCTCCTGTCTTGGCATCTTCTGGCTGGCTTCATAGCACTGCACTTTGAGCAATGGCATCTTTAAATGGTCCAGGTCAACCTCCGTGATAAATGCACGGGAGCTGAATGCTCAAGGAGGCTGGATGCTGCCAACTACTGTGGTTTGGACAGTGTCCCTCAAAAACCCAGCCATTAAAAGCTTGGTCCCCAGGCCACACACTATTCGGAGGCAGGGAGGTGGGGCCTAGTGGGAGGTGGTTAGGTCACTGTGGGCGTGCCCTTGAAGGAGATATTGGGACATCAGTCCCTTCTTTCTCTCTTCTTGTTCTCACCCATGAGGTGAATGGGCCTCCCTTTTCTCCCCATGATATCCTGTGCCACCACAGAAAGTAATAGGGTTAATTGGTTATGGATTGAAACTCCAAAACTGTGAGCCAAAATAAATCTTTTATCCTTTTAAGTTGATTTATCTCAGGTATTTGTTTTAGTAACAGAAAGCTGACTAACACTGAAACTTAATCCTCTAAATCATATGTTAATGGTATTTGCAGTCAGTGCCTTTGGAAGGTAATTAGGATTAGATGAAGTCATGAGAATGGGGACCTCCTGATGGCATTAGTGGTTTTTTAAAAGACCCACACTTAGCTTTATCTTATGTGATGCCTCCACCATGCTATGATATGTAAGAAGGCCCTCATCAAATGCAGAGCAGATGCCAGTGCTATGCTCCTGGATGTCCCCACCTCCAGAGCTATAAGTCCAATAAACCTATTCTTTTTATAAATTAATCAGTCTCAGGTATTTTTTGCTCTAGGAACAGAAAATGGACCAAGAAAGAAGTCCTGGTCCACAATGAACTCCTAGCACAGTGCCCTTCGGAGACCTGCCTGGGATTGGATGGTCTTTTACGGACCACATTTTATGCCCTCTACAACACCCAGCTTTTAATATCAACCATAAATTCTCTTCTAGAGACCTTCTGCATCCAGAGATAAAACATTTTGCCTCCACGATTTTCATCCTGATATGTTCTATTTTTTTTAAAAGTTGCTATTATAAGTCACAAAAGGACAAAAAAAAAAAACAGAATAAGTTCAAATAAAGGGGCTACTGCCATCAGAGAGAAGGAAAAAGTAATTATGCTGGCTGTGTTTCATTAAGCCACTAAGCCAGATGTAAGCAGGCAGCTGGAAGTGAGAAAGATGGTTCCCTAACTGGAGAGGACCCAGCTAGACTTCTCCTACCGACCTGAAAGGACACCCCCTAGTAAGCCCCAATAGCAAGGGCTTCACATTTGATGAGAAAAGATGTGCTATGTCTTTGTCCCAGCCAGAGACTGTCCACCGGATGTGTTCCCTGGATCATTACACATCCACCAGCCACATGCTCTCAGGCAAAGTTTTCAGTAAGACAAGATAATACAGAAGAAAACCAGCAGGCTTGAAGAGTTTGAGGAAACTCTTACAACCATAGTACCCTTGTAGAAAGTAGTATTTGCCCAGAAGTAGATGCCTATAAAAGTAGGGTGATCTAGTTGAAACAGGGGCGGAGGGTAGGAACCTGCTCCTCTAACACCCCTTCCCTCCTCAGCAGGTCCAAACTACTCCCTAGCTCCACCATCTGGGATCCTCCAGGCTGAATGGTCTTGAAACCTTCTCTGGTTCCGATGCCTGCAGTTACTCTTCTTGTCTTCCCTCTCAATCCCTCAGTTTCCCATTCCCTTCTGCAGAGACATTTATATCTACTAATGAAAATAAGCCTTAGGGCTGTAAATAATGCCACTTTAAGCCAGCTGGGCACCTCAGGAAAGTATTACTTAATGTCCAGGCTGTGCAAAAAGTGGGTTTGCACAGGCATGGGATTATATTCCTGCACACTCAGGCCTTGAGGGGTTGGGGTGGGAGGGACCAATGCTAATGATTTCCTCCCACAATGGAGACCCAAAGCTTATGCCTTCAGCATGGTTAAAAATTAGTACTAGGGTAAAACACCTTGATTTTTTGCTTGAGAGATAACCAAGTAGGGATTCTCAACAAAGCCACCAGTCATACTGGTTTCATCTTGTTTTCAAAAAGCAGACTCATGTGTACACACATTCTGTGGTGTAAGTCACTGGATTACCACATCACTGTCTCTGGTCCATGGGAAATTCCTAGAGGGATCATGGAGCACTTTTTTTTTTTTTTGGTAACAAAGCTTTGCTAAATCTGTCCATGAAGAAACTCCAATGTCCAACCTTTGCAGAATAGCCTAAATTTATGTTCTTTCAGAAGGGCTTTTTCAGCCGAGATATATTTACTGAGCATTATTCTAAGCCAGACAAGATGTTGGGGATCAATAGCCAATAAAGTAAAGTAGACCTCTGCCATAGCACTGACCTTCCGTTCTAGATGAAGGACACATAAAAGTAAGTGGATGAGATAATAAGCTGTAATAGGTATCATGAAGAAATGAAATAGGCAGCTAGGTCAAGGAATAGAGGATAGCTGAGAGATGGCTCTGTGAATTGGTCAGATTGAGGTAGAAACCCAAAACATGAAAAACTGGTCATGAGAAAAGCGGGATGAGGAGATTTATAGAAACAGTATCAGCATGTACAAAGATCCTGAGGCAGGAAAGAGCTTACTAAGTTTGAGGATGGTTGGAGTACAGTAATTGGATGGCACTAGGCAATTCTGGAGATGTAGGGGCCCCATTGTGCAGAGTCTTGTGGATCTTACCAAGAGGAAAAGCCACTGGAGGTGGTTAAGCAGGGAAATGACCTAGTCTAGGTGATCAATAATGGTGGCCTGGCCTGGGGAAGGGGAGTAGAAACAGATGGAACAAAGAGGAGGGATTCGAGTACTATTTGGGGTTCAGATGACTCTTCAGTTCTCATTAAAAATCAGCTCTGCTTCCTGGAGTGGGCCTAGCTCTCAACTGTTCTGCCCCTCAAACTGAGCCAACATCTGGAAGACACATGGAGGAACCATGGAAGAATCTCATTAAACTATCCCTCCCCCTCTTTTTTCATAATTAGGAAAAGCAGAATAAGCAAGAATTGCTCTCTCAGAACATTTCTCAGGCTCCTGGACAATACTCCCAATCTAACAATATTTTTTCTTTTAATTTCAAGAAGAATCACATGGTTTAAAAAAAAAATAGCCCCTGGCCACACACCTCCCTTACTGTGCCCTTCTCTCAAGGTGAAACCACTATCATCACCAGTGTCTGTTTCTTTTGGTGATGGTTTCCATATCTCTAGAAAACACACTGACAGGACTGCTCCTTGATTTACCAGATGACGATGCTATCTCAGGGGCTAGGAGTTGTGGCTCAGCGGTTCAGTGCTTGCCTCGCATATGTGAGGCACTGGGTTTGATCCTTAGCACCACATAAAATAAAGGTATTAAAAAAAAAAAGAGATGCTATCTCACTGAATTCCTACCCTGACAGACAAGAACTGATCTCGCGGACACCAGGGCTCTCTCCCTCCCTCCTAATTTGACAGGCAAATCGCTCTCTTCAGCTTCTCCATTGCAGACTGCCATGGTTCTAACACATTAGCTGAATCAGAACCCCAGGTCAGCACGTTCACAGAGATTGGGGGACCCACCAAACGAGTTTATTTTTTTGGTATCAGGGATTGAACTCAGGGGCACTCTATCACTGAGCCACATCTCCAGCCCTATTTTGTGTTTTATTTAGACACAGGGTCTCGCTGAGTTGCTTAGTGCTTCACTCTTGCTGAGGCTGGCTTTGAACTCGTGGATTCTCCTGTCTCAGCCTCCCAAAGTGCTGGGATTACAGGTGTGCGCCATTAGCACCGGCAGGAGTTTGTTTTGGTGGGGCTGGGTTGGCCCATTTTCCTTTCTCAACACACAAGATCCTGAGAGAGGCTGCAGCTGCTGGCTCAGGGACCACACTTGAAGAAGCAATGCTCTCCTGGTGACCTCTGCAGTTTTAAGTAATTGACAGCTATTTCTCATCTCATCAAGTTTTACCATATCTCTTGACTCACCCATTTAAAAGATTAAGGTATTAAGAGGACGTCTGTCATTCTTCCTTTATCTCTATACACTTGAATTTGATGACATTTGCATTTTATGCTATCACCATAGCTCTGATTTTAGCTTGACGGTAAAGACTCACAACCAATAGTGCTAATGTTATTCTGGCTACCCGATTATTTTTCACAGTAGAGACAAGACAGCTGTCATGATTACACACCCTCCGCTATGGAGACAAAGGTACAGTCCAGGAATATCTGATTTCTATTTATGGGAGACTATGAAGGTCCTTTCTTCCTGATACTCTTCTACTCACTCAAAATCCCACATTTTGATGGAACTGGAGAATATCATGCTAAGCAAAATAAGCCAATCCCAAAGAACTGAAGGCCAAATGTTTTCTTTGATATGTGGATGTTAATTCACAATAAGGGGGACAGTCAGGGAAGAATGGAGGTACTTTGGATAAGATAGAGAGGAGGAGAATGATAGAATGAATTGGACACTACCACCCTATATACGTGTATGATTACACAACCTGCGTAACTCTACATCAGGTACAACTGGAAGAATGAGAAGTTAACTCCATTCATGTATGATGTAACAAAATGCATTCTACTTCATGTATAACTAATTAGAATAAAAAATTTAAAAATTCATTCAAAACAAAATTCCACATTTTAATTTGCTTTATAGTTGAACCATGACATACTGATCATATTTCTTTCTAGGAGTTATTTTTTCTTGTATGTGTATATAATAATTTCGTTTACCTTAATTGTAAATCAATGGGCTCTTCAATTTTCTTTAAAAAAAAGTTTCTCTTTAAGCCTAGGAACTTTTTAAAAAAATATTTTTTCAGTTGTAGGCAGACACAGTACCTTTTATTTTTTTATGCAGTGCTGAGAATCGAACCCAGTTCCTCACCTGCACTAGGCAAGCACTCTACTGCTGAGCCACAACCCCAGCCCCAAGCCTAGGAACTTTTATTCCATTCTATTTCTTATAATTTCTTTTTCTTTCATTTATCTTTCACTTTTTCTGGTTTTCTTATTAGTGGATGGATATAGAATTTTATAGACTGATCCTTTCAGTTGTTCTTGCTGAGATTTCTTACCAGTGTCTTCTAATCCTTTCACTGAATATTTGGCTCTGGAATCATTTCCATGTTCTCTGATTCTTCCTTTGGAAAAGGAAATGGAGGCTGGGCACGCTGGTGCAGGCTTGTAATCCCAGCAGCTCAGGAGGTTAAGGCGGAGGACTGCAAGTTCAAAGCCAGCCTCAGCAAGGCCCTAAGCAACTTAGCAAGACCTTGTCTCACAATAAAAAACAAAAAGAGATGGGCACATAGCTCAGTGGTTAAGCGCCTCTGGGTTCAAACCCTTGTGGAAGGCAGGCAGGCAGGCAGGAAGTGGGGGTGGGCTGCGGATGCAGCTCAGTGGTAGAGCCCTTGCCTAGCATGAGCAAGGCCCGGGGTTCATGCTAGCATGAACCATAAAAACGGAAATAGAATCCCATCCATTTACCAATGAATAAAACATGTTCTTAAGTCTGTGTTTACTGCATAGAACTTAAATTTTTATAATTTCTTCTATTTCCTGAATAATCTGTTTCTAAGTCAATTGTTCTCTTTATTTAGATTTGTATTGATCTTTCTTTTCATGCATCACCTCTCTTCCAATCTGTTTTCTTTGGTTGTCCATTTGTATTCAAGAATAAGGTAAAGGGCTGATTGGGAAGCCCATGGGTGTGCTTGAGTGGGTGGGGGAGGGAAAACTAACTCACTGGAGACTTCAAATGCCAGCAGGGAGGCTTTCCTCTGGGAACTAGCTCATGCTCCCCATCTCAAGCGCTGTGTTCAACTCTTCAGACAGCGAGTGAACAAGCTGCCCGCTGCTTGCTAGTCTGCAGCATGGAAAGTGGGTACAGAACTGGATCACTCCTCCACATACCAATCTCCACGTAACACTCCTCCCCAGACCCCATTTTCAGTCCCCTTCTCTCTCTTGCCCTCTCTGCAGCTACTGGCCCAGCTGAGGCTGCAGCTCTTCTGGTTCCACATGAGGGAAACCCTGCCCCTCCACTCATGGTTCAAATTCACCCACCGACACTCATCCACCTTCCACTTACTCCAGAAAATTATCACGAGCTGATTCCTCTTCCCCAGAGTTCTCCCTGTTCCAATCTACTTCTTTATAATCCTTACAGTGGGGTTTCAGGAGGCACACACACAGACATTGGTGCCTGGTCAGCCATCTTGAACCCAAAGTGACCAAGAACGGCATTTCAATGTTAATCTGTCCCTGGATTTCTGGCTTTGATTAGGCTGCTTGATCTAAAATGTCAAGTAAAGGTTCTAAGATGCTCTTCCCTCGAGAAGATCCACTTTTATGCCCTGATGAACTTGTAGGAACGAGCGCTGGCTTCATTGTACAAACTGTGTCCAAGGCTTGCAAGACGCTAAACTGAGCAGGCAACTACCTCACCCAGTCTGTTCAGAGACACAAAAACTCTGAAACGTGTCTTTAAAAATGTTTTAAGTCAAAAGCAGCATCATGAAAGTGAAATGGGTCTTGAAAATCAGGATCGGGTCCTGTCCTTCCCCCAGCCCCCAAAGGGCAGGTAGCTGATTATCAAAGAAAAGGAAATGGGTGGATAGCACCTCCTATTACCTGGCTGCTAACAGCCTCCGGGCAAGAGGAAGGATCACATTTTCCAACACAAGCCATCACCCCCAGGATGGCTCTCTTCCTGCCCTTTTGGCTTCCATGTAGGCAGGATGGGAGGAGGGGGCATGAGAAGAAAGGAAACTTGAAATCTATAAAAGGGGCAAGACACCTCCAATCCTTTGGGCACCAGCTCTGGACCTCTCCTCTCCAGAGGAATCTCTCTGTTCTGTCCTTTAAATAAAACACTTTGCTCTTGCCTCAGTGTTTCTTGGGTGTTTAATCTTCAACACCAGGGGAACAGGGATCCAATCCGGATGTTCAAGACCAGTTTCAAAAGGTTTAGTGCCCAGGGTGTGTGTGTGTGTGCAGCGGGCACTGACCACCGCAGGCCCCTCCCCAGCTGACATGAGCGGAGGCGCCACGGCTCACGTGCACATCTTTCCACAGAGAGCAGACCGCCACTGAGAGTCCAACAAGAGCTGCACTCTCCTTCCACCTGTTCATGGCTAGCCAACACCTGACTCATGCAGGGTGCAAAAGGTGCCAGCCTCGTTGCCTCCAAGGAGGACAATTCTCAGGTGTCATTTATGCTCCTGGGTTTCCCAGTTAGACTTGGAGATCATGTCCTTGTTCAGACCCTTGATCTTTATAGACCTCCCCCAAGGGGACAGCTTCATCTGGCTCCCAAATCATCTCAGGCTCTGAATCTAGACACCTGGCCCAAGACGACGTGGGAGAGACTCTGGGAGAAAATGAGGATGCCTTGGCAAAAACCCCACCACTCACTCCAACAACTGGATGGACATTTCAAAACCCATATTCCCCTGTGCTCCCATTTGCAACTCTAATCTGCAAGGCAGGGGTCACTGTTCTGCAAGTTTCCTCCTCTGTTCAAGGCAGTCTGAAGAACTGCAAAGGCAGGTGGTTCTAAAAGGCTCTGCCCCTGCCCTGCCCAGAGGATTGGACTAGCCCCCCAAAACAGTTTTCCTGATCCTTTCCAGGGTCTCAGACCATGGTGATTTCAGGTTTTAAGGAAAGATTTAAAACAGATTTCAGATCACACATTCCTTGCACATTTCCTGCATAGGTCTCAGTGCCGCACATCTCAGGGCAGACTGAATCAGTTCCTAGGCTCACCTCTAGCTCAGATGCCCTGCCTCCAATGTCACTCCACAGCTCCTCCAGAGAAGCTCATCCCAGAATCTGATGAGCATGGAACAGGTCAGGTCCCCACCTGCCTTTGTAGGGTGCTCTGGCTTCAGGGGCACGTGGGTCGGGCATTTTTAACTCTGCCACTATTTCAGTAAGATGCCTCCCTCCCCCACCAATAAAACATTCATTGAGCACCTACTGCATACCTATCTAAGCCTTGCAAATAGTCTCAAAACAGCAGGCAAGTTCGAGGGCCAAAGTGACCTGTTGGTAACCTCTAAGGGATTACAATTTGCTAACAGCTTGAGCATGGTCTCAACATGTTTAGATCCCAGATGATTTATCATTTTGCAGATACAAAAGGGAAGCCCAGCGAGGGGATGTGCCCTGGCCATTATTCTGGGTCGTTTTTGCCATGTGCATTTGCCACCTGGGGTCCCAGCTTCAGGCTTTCAGGTTCTGACCTGATTCTTTTGGGCAATCTTTTGTCCCTTCTTCCAGCGCAGAACTGGCGTCAGAGCCGGCAGCTCCCTCTCCTCCTCGCCAGTCACATGTGCTCCGAGGCTGTAGGTGGCTTCAAACACGATGGGGCTGATGACATCCTGCACCCTCCGCTGCAACAACAAACCAACAAGCGTGTTAACCAGGGGAACCCACCGACAGCCTGGAGAGTCCTGTTCACAAAGGGCTTTCACAAGAATCGACTCACGGGATCCTCACGGCCACCCTTGGGAGGTGGCATCTGACGACTTTTGTGTTTTAGATGAGGTAAGCCTGGCCTCTGCCGTTATAGTCCCAGGTCACACTGTAAATGGGAGCGGGGGAGGGCTTTTTGCTCCACCTTCCATGGTGCTAAATTATCCCTTGGGCATATGAAGGGCATTAATCATCTTCCAAAAATTCCAAGAAGCCCATTGGCAGGTGGAAAAGCGTTGGCACTCTATGGCTAACCCTCTGCTCTTTTGCATTGAGATTATGGATTTTTTTTTTTTTTGGTACTGAGGATTGAACTCAGGGGTACTTGACCACTAAGCCACATCCTCAGCCCTCTTTTGTGTTTTATGTAGAGACAGGGTCTCACTGAGTTGTTGAGCACCTTGCTGTGCTGAGGCTGGCTTTGAACTCACGATTCTCCTGTCTCAGCCTCCCAAAGTGCTGGGATTACAGGCGTGCGCCACTGCGTCTGGCAAGAGATTATGGATTTTTTGTTAGGACAGGGGACTCAGACACTGAGGGGCCCGGTGTACCCCTGCCCCAGGTTAGCTATCAGTGGAACCAGGGATGAAAGTCTGACTTCTGGCATTGTGGTTCTTCCCTCTTTCCACCAGGTTAAATGAAGTTAAAGAGGATTTGGCTCTGCCTCGTTCATTGTTTTTTTTACTGCACTTGCCTCCGAGAAGTGGGTATGGCCCCAAGTTTACTGGGTCACGGAACCTTGTGTTTCCTCAGACTTCCTGGGGCTCAGTGTTGAGAACAACATGCTCAGAGATGCTGAAGGGTAGCTTAGAAATCTCCCATAGCAGCCCAGGAGAGGAGATAGTGGGGCAGAGCCAGGACAATGTGAGTTGGAGAGGCAGATGTGGCTGTACCCGTGGCTACCTAGCTGTGGGGGGCGGGACAAAGGGACACAGATAAGTTCAGGAGTGGGTTGCTGAGTGACTAACAGATGATTTCTATCTGTGCTCAGCAAAGCATCTCCCTAGGAACAGATTGCATTATTTAGCATAAATAGCATACAGCACCTCTGTAGGAGAGTGATAGAGGTGGCTTTGGATATACTGTTTCCTGAATATTCTCGGGAACTCCGGGTTCTAGGAGGAGACCTTTTACATTCTCATCCTTTCTAGGAGTAAGGCACACACTTGTGATCCAGCCCCTTCCTGCCTGCTGGCTCTGCTCGCCAAACCTTAACCTTAATGATGTTGGGCGGTGTGCAGAACAACACAGTCCTAACTCATTTATAAATGAGTCACCTCTCTTTAAGGATATCTCAAGTTTTAGCATTTAAATTCTTCATGCCAAAATGCGTCAGCTCTGGGCTGGGGATGTAGCACAGTGGTACTAAATTGTTCTGGGGGAGGAGGCGAAGATGGCAGTGAGGGACAGCAATCACTTCACATTTCTCCGTTCCCAGCTGTATGTCAGGGACTGGGCTTAGCACTTCCATAGACATTTGACCAAAACCTCACAACACCTGAGCTGGTACATGGCTGTCCCCATTTTACAGAGAAGGTAACTGAGGTACAAGAGTTCAAATAAATTCCCTCCCTCCAAAGCTAGTTAAGTGGTAGAACCAGACTTACTCTTAGAACCACAAACAAAAATACCTTCCTTGTCCATAAAATACTATTTAAAAAAGCATTCCAACCACATCCAATTCCAGAATCACCCTAAAAAAAATTACATATTTGCTTAAAAGCTTATTCAGCAAAGAGGGAGAGGAATGTGTCACACACACTAGGCTGAAGGTGAATGAATGACAAATAAGTAGGAAACAGGAAGTTTTCAAACATGCAGCCATGCAAACCATGGCTGATCGGGAGGGAAACTTTAGCCAAGGCCTATCTTATTTTGAGTATTTTGATATCGAGGATTGTGCATGCTGCTCTCTGGAAATGACTGCATGAACTTGGCTTAATTAAGGAATTTGAAAGACAGCTTTCTATTACATGTCCCAGTAGCATGGAGCAGACAGGAACTCAAGCCCCACTGAGCTGTGGGTGGAGGTAGAAGAGGGTGAAGCAGTTAGAAATGGGCTGATATCCCAGAAGGACAGCCTCTCCTTCCTGGACTGGGCTTGTTTTCTTAGAGCTGTAGAGGAAAAGTAGTGACTCCATTGAGTGGTTTTCTGGTCATTTTTGGAAGCACAGCTTTTCTCTGCTCAGCACAGTAATTAAGTGAAAGAACTCCTCAGGATGGGGAGAGGCCTAGGGCTCTGGCACAGACCACCATTACCGAAATTTTACTACTTAAAGTCACCACTATGAACAAACTTCTGAAGTTGAACATATTCTAACTGAAAGGCCAGAACCTACCTCTTCCTGCTAAAAATCTACAGGCATCTCCCGCTTTGAACATTGAAGGAGCCCCCATGGAGACCACCACCCAGACTGGTAGCAAAATTGGCAGTGGCTAAGGTTTTATAGGGAACTTAACATACGCTTCGTTTGGAATTTATTGGGTGCTTACTTTATGCCAGGCAATGTGCGGGGCCACAGGGAGCCAAACATCAAAGACCTTCTGGGAATTATTGGTCACAGGGGACACAGGCAAGCAGTGACAGTACAGAGCACATGCAACAGGGCGGGGGCAGCTTTGGGGACACAAAGCAAGGACACCTGGTTCATACAGTACTGGCAGGCTTCTCAGAGGAGGTTCCCCTGGGCTAAGTTGGAAGACAGGAGGGCAGCCAGAGCGCAGGCGGGAGGCCCAGCTGGCACAGCAGTGGACAGAGGACACGAGGTGTCTGGTGGACTGTATGTGATTCCCAGAAATGAGAAGGTCAGGCCAGTTGGCCAGAGTGGAAGAGAGGCAGCTTAGGCCCAAACCAGATCCCAGGCAGCCTCGAAAGCTCTGTGAACGTTATCATACAACTATGGAGGGCAGGGGAGAAGGTTAACACAATGCTAAAGGTTGTGTTCTAGAAAGATCCCTCTAGCTGCTTCAGGGAAGTGAACTGATAGTGGTAGGGTCTGGGAGAAGAGGCAAGAGTCCACCAAAGGGAAAAGACAATGAGAGTCTGAGTCAATGGGATGAAGAAAGGGGACCCGGCTACCTGGGCAAAGGAAAACAGGCACAGCTGTTTGGGAGGAACACCCAGGTGACTGGGTTGCACCCCTCACTCTGCAACTCTGGGTAAGCTGGACCTGCAGCCTGTGGCATTAGCCCGGACATGGGACTTAACCTACCCCCCAGCCGCTTTACTTCACTAAGAAACGAAGGGCTTTTCCTTCGCTTACCAGCAGTGACAGTGAAATGAAAACAGGAAGGGCTGGCCTCACTTTAAACTTGCAAATAACACCAGAAGGTCACAAATAAGCAGCTAGCAGTAAGCCAGATAAGTGCATTGGGGAAAATCCTCTAAGTGTTCATTAAAGAGGCCACATAATTTTTCTTTTTCAAAACATGATGTTTTCGTCCTCTCCATCTTGTGTCCTATTTCTCTGTACCCAACCCCATGTCTATGACATCGCAGACTCCTAGAAATGAGAGATCTTCACACGCTAGAGGCCATCCTTCATCAGTATGACCATGTCCCTCAACAGACCACATGTTCAACGGTGGCCCCATAAGACTGTACCCCCAGTAACGTTCCAATCTTCTTTGTGTAACTACTCTAGTGTGTGAAGATCTCTCATTTCTAGGAGTCTCTTGTGCTGCACGGTGGCAAATCTCCTACCTAGGCCTTTCTCAGAACATCCTCCTCATTAAATGACACATAGCTGTAATTAGAATGGCACTTGTATGTTAGGGGCTATCTTAAAACTCTCATGTGCTCCAAGATTCTTTTAAAAGCAAACTGAGGATTTTGCATTTCCAGAAATACAATGACTTACTCAAGATCCATTCTCCCAGTGGCCATTGGAAATGCTGAACACGCAAATGCACACCTCTATTTTAAAGTATCAAGGAAACATCAAGACAGCCAGGACTTCAGAGTCCAGGGTCCCAAAGAAAAGGACAGAACATGAAGATGGCCCCAACATCCATTGACACTTTTGCTTTAGTGTCTCTCTGGATTTGGGAGCAGTGTGGGATGAAACTAAACATGAAAGAATGGCCAAGAGGTCCAGGATCTGGGCTTCTGAGCTCAGCTTCAGGTAGTCTTGGGAATCTATAGTGAGGACACTTAGAGTTCAGGGCTACCAAGGCAGCAGGACTCAAAGAGACGAGTCATGGAGAAAAAGAAGTGTACTGAGGTGAGGCCAAGGTTGATGTCACATTTCTCCACAAGGCACTGGGTGATTCCACAGCAGCCTGGGGCCATGAGACCAAAAAATCAAGCAGAAGGCGGAAGCCCAAGTTCTGAGAAGTCAAGAGAGTTTAACTGGAGACTGGAAAGCAGAAGAGAGGACCCTTGACCTAAAAGGTAAGCCAACAGGAAATATTCAGATTGAAGTAGAAAGGAAAAAGGATAGAAAATTCAGGAATAAACCTAAGAAACAGGACACACTGAAAGACATAACATAATTACACAATATACCTAGCAGTGACTACCATAATGTAGGTGAGCAGTAAGTGGTAGCTGTTACTATCTCTGTTGTAATTTTTAAAATAACTTCATAAGAAAATTTGTTAAAAAAAATCTCTATTGCTAAAGGAATCCTTATTATGTGCTGTGCATATTGCAGGACCTATTTTCCATTTCATAAGAAAATAAGCTGAGGCCAACTGTGGTTTAACAATGAATTACAACATGCATGGACAAAAAATGAAAAGGCAGGGAGAAAATTCTAGAAATAATTTTAAACAAAACTTTATGAAAGACACCACAGACTATAATAGTTTTCCAACACAGGATTTATGCTGAGGGAAAAAAGAGACAAAGCTTTATCTGCAGATGAGTTCAGTTATAAACACTGGCTAGACAGACAGAGCTCCAAAAGAAAAAGAACTCTAGAAATCACATCGGACAGCAGTAAATAAGTGGTAAGCAAATCAGTATATCTGGTTTCTGAAAGTTTCTCAATAAGATTAGAGATTTTAATTATGAATGCATTAATTTATATGCAATGTCATATTACATCAATGGATATCATCAGCCTATGCTATCCATTGACCCTTTGGCAAGCATTAGTGCTCAAGAAAGGTCAGAAAGCTCTCGAACATTTACATAAATTGTTCTATTGGACTATGAAATTCACAAACCCTACTGATGCTTTTTACTCTTCAAAGATAAAGCAATATCTAACCAATATTTGGCAAATGGTTTGCTTCTGTGGTTTTTCTTTGGAGGGGGTTGGAAGGTGGGAAAGGGGCTGTGGGAACAGGATCTCAGCTCTGCCTTGCGCTCCCCTGTCTCCTAGACAATGTGGAGCATGCTTCCGTCTGAAAGGGTGGCATGTAGCAGCAGTGGCTGGGACACAGCATTCAAGGCAGGGCCAGGGATGACAGGTGTGTCGGGTGGCTGAGCAGCATGAGGAGCAGATATTGCAGTGACCTTCCAGAGGAACATTAATGGGTGGCCTTCTGCCAACACTTGGCTGCTGTGTGCCTTGTGCCTGGCACCACACAGGACACAGAGAAGCAGAGAAAAGGCAAGCAGGGAGAGATGTGAGCAAAAAACAGTGATGCAGGTGAGGAGGAGCTCATGCAAGAACTGCGGGGACCTGATGAGGAATCACGTCTGACCCAGAGGGGGATGGATGTGGGAGTGTTGAGCTCTTGGGGAGGTGGTGACCCTGCAAGGAGAACCCAGGCTGACAGGGGAACAGGAATGAGGGCCATGGAAGCAGTTGCTGAAGACCATATGGAGGCCTCTTGGAGAGCACCAGGGAATGGGGGAAGCATAATAGGAAAAGCAAGGACTTTGAAATCAGACGGTGCTTGATCTGCAAGAGGCCCAAGCTGTGAGATCTTGGTCGCCTGACTCTCTGAACCTGTTTTCTCAGATGTAAAGTGGATCGACAGAACCAAACTTGCATAATTGCTGTGAAGATCAGACAATGCTAAGTTACTCATCGAGCACCTTGGAGAGCTCCAAGCACTCTGGGAAAACTAGAGGCTGCATCCTCCTTGTCACCACAGCCTCTGAGAATGGCCAGTGGGGCCAGACCACAAGGTGAAGGGCAGTGAGGGTTGAGACACACAGAGGGAAAGCAGGGCAGAGCAGGTCTCAGGGCCTTGGGGGAAGGAGCTGGCCTTTCATTCTGTGGCAATGAAGACCGCCGTGAATTTGTTGTTACCCTTAAGAGTAAAGAACTCCAGAGGCAACCTGAAGGAATGACTGAGGTGGAAAAGAGTAAATACAGGCTCTTTTCAGGGTGCGTGGACCCCAGCTGCATGCTCGCAGCTCGCAGCAGGCAACACCTCCTCTGCAGGGGACTGTCCTTGGTCAAGTGAGAACTAGCTCACTGAGGGTTTATATTCCTCACTCCTTTCCACAGGGCCAGCCCCTAGCCTAACTGGTTGCCTGGGAGCACAGAAAGGACCCCATGCCTCAAGGTGGGACAACGTAGTGCAATCCATGCTCCAGAGATTTCTCAGGTTACCCTAAGGCTCATCTCCAGCTGAGAGCTAGTTCTTGCTCAGCTCCTTTCTCCTGCCCACTCTGGCTTCCTTGGTTCTCCTTCTGAGAACGCATGCCCATGTGCACGTGTGCGCGCGCACACAGAGCTATGCGAACTTCAATCCCTCTCTCAGGTTCTGCTTCTATGAAACCTGACTTCAGACAGCAACCTAATGTTACCAAAAATTGTGGCAACAAAATGCACTCATAATATATAGATAAAATATGAACCATTGGAGGTAGGGAGAGAGTCTCCCTCTTCATTCTGTACTCCTAGACTCTGAAGGATACCAAGAATGCAGCAAGGAGCTGAGGAGAAAGCTGCAGCCAAGGAGGTCTTTGAATCAAAGAGAAGAGGGATGCTCCCTCTGCCCTGTGAACCCCAGCCTATTAGGAAGGAAGGGTGGCTAAAAGATGGTTGTAAACAGTCTCAAAAGTGAACCAGCCAGGCTCAGACAGCTCCCAGGAGATGCTGGTCTGCAGGAGACCAATTCCTCCTGTTCAGACTCTGGCCTGCACACCCAGCATTGAGTGTGGGATATATCACATGGACTTGTCTTCATGCCCATCTCTACAACCACACTCTAAGATCAAAGTGGCTTGATCAGACTGAAGGCAGCTCATTCCACATCTGCTCAGACTTTTTTTTTTGGCGGGGGGAGTGGACCTGAAATAGTTTATTGCATGCCTACGGTATACTGGCTCAGTGTTGTGATTTACACAGGTAATAAACTCTCCACTTCCATTTTACCCATATTTTATTGGTTCATTATAGTTGTAATGGGGGGGATTTGTTATTTTCACATGCACACAATGTAATTTGGCTAATATCATTCCCCAGTATTTTTCATTTTCCCTTCTCTTCTCCCTATGGTCTCTTTCCTCTACTCTACTGATCTCCCTTTGATTTTCATGAGATCCCTCCACCTTTTCCTTTTTCCTCTCTAGCTTCCATATATGAACCATATGACCTTTGACCTTCTGTTTGACCCTTAACCTTCTGGGTTTGATTTATTTCACTTAATGCTCTCAAGTTCCATCCATTTTCCTGCAAATGACAATTTCATTTTCCTTTATGGCTAAATAAAACTCCATTGTGTACATTTACAACATTTTCTTTATCCAGTCACCCATTGATGGACACCTAGGCTGGTTCCATAGTTTGGCTATTATGAATTGTGGGGCTATAAACACGGGTATACATATATCACTGTAGTATGATGGCTTTAATTTTGGATAAATACTAAGGTGTTATAGCTGGGTCAAACCTCTATTTTGAAAGTCATAGATGTGAGATTCCCATATATAGCAGCCACTGTGAGTGCCCTGGACAAAGCCCCTTGACCAGCTGGTACACCTATTCCCAGCTGCTATGAGCTTTGGCTATCAACATCTCACACCTACAACCTTCTCAGAATTGCCTTTGGATGGTAGGTACCATCTCTACAGTAAGCCTTCAAGGAGATGCCCTGTGACAGGGAGAATTTGAAAATGATCCAATGACCCATGCCCTTGTATAATCTTCTCCCTTGAGTGGTAGGAAGGACTAGACATTGGTGGATGTCACTGGGATTATGCTATATCATTCAGCAAAGGTGAAGAGAATTTATAGATGTAATTAAAGTCCTGAATCAGTTAGATTGAGTTAATCATGTGGGAAGTATTCTGGGTGGGCCTGTGCAAGTGGCCCCTTGGTGACTAGAAGCAGTAGACACACTCTTGCTGACCTTAAAGAAGCCCGTCACCATGAGCTCCATAGTGGTAAGGAACTGAATTCCACCAACAAACCACAGGAGCCTGGAAACAGACCCCTGACCTCAGCCAAGACCTGCCCAACACCTGGATTTCAGCCTCATGAGACCCCGAGCAGGGGACTAGCTAGGCCCATGCCCAGACTCCTGACCCATAGAAGCTCTGAGATAATAAGTGCATGTTGTTTCAAGTTGCTAAGTTTGTCATTTCTTGAAGTAACATAGAAAATGAACACATGCCTGACTCTTCTAGCTGCTGGACACAGTGGAGTAACAGCCCATCCCCCATGTCCCTGGGTAGGATGAGCTCTATTCAAAAGCTCCTCCATGGGAGTAGACTGAGGCTAGACTCTTCCTGAGACCATGTGTCTACTCAACTTCCCCCCACTTTAGTCTGCTGCCCTCACTCTGAGAGCATCCTCCCAACAAATCTCAGGCAAAACTCTCCAGCACAGATTCTGTTTCTAGGGAATAGGATGCAAGATACCATGAAATAAACTCCCTACTGAACTTGGTTTAAGTATCCTCAAAGAGGTGAGAGGCTGGATAAAGTGCTAGGGTACCCAGAGCTGTGTCTGACCAGAATACGTCAGCTCTCATTTTGACCATCGTTCTCCATTTCCTTCAATCTGGAGTTTCACTGTGCCTTTCTTTTATTTATTCTCAAAAATAACAGAACTGGGTCTCCAAGAATCAATCTTCAAGCTCAAAGGGTAGATTAAAGATACAGAGACGCCCCTAGCCACCTTGGGACAAATGTGTTTGTCTGTGTCTCTCTCTAGCATCTTTGTCTCTTTGTTGTATGAGGTGTTGATATTTACAAAATACAAAACTTGGATAGAAAATGACCACCTGTGGCACACGTCTGTAATCACAGCAGCTTAGGAGGCTGAGGTAGGAGGATGGCAGGTTTGAAAACAACCTCTGCAACTTAGTGAGGCCACAAGCAACCTAATAGACCTTGTCTCAAAAAAAAGCTGGGGATATGGATCTGCCTTTGGGTTCAATCCTTCAATCCCTTGTACCAAAAGGCGGGGCGGGGAGTAAAGGGTCAGGACTAGACCATCCACAAAGTTTATAATGAACTCCTCAACCCTAAAGGCTTGGTCTATTCCTACAGGTCACATAAATGATACACTGTTCTACTGCAGTGAACCAAAATTATACCCTAAAGCAGAGGTCAGTAACCTAGAATTCAGGGAGTCTGTGAACTTAAATGGAGAAATTACACTTTACTTTTCTTAATATCTAATTGAAATTTAGTATTTTCTTCCATCACAAATTTCAGCAGCAAGCCACAGAAGTATTAAAGTCTAATAAGAAATCAATAGAAATCTGCAATATTTTGATATTACTGTTGTAGATACTTTGAAAGATTGTCTATGTGCATGAGTCCTTCAAAATTTCAGATATTATGTAATGCATTACTAAAAAGCAGGTGTATTAGATCACAAGTGTGGTTTTTAAAAACATTCCTATAACTGCATTTCAGTGTAACTGGATTTCTTTGAAATAGTTCTATCAAATGCATTTTATTCTTATGAGAAGGGATCCGTATACATCTCTCAACTGCCACGGGAGTCCATGCATATGCACAGAAAGGGTTAAGAACTTTTAATAGTAAAGGATGATGAAAGAGACCATCCTGTGACCTCTGAAATGCTTTGTAATATGCTTAATAAGTACAGAAAGACACATTATGTTGCTTCAATCTTCATAAATTAGATGAACGCCCCAGTCTCAGCAGTTAAAAATATACCGTCCATTACATTTTATGACAGGTTCAGGGCCTGAGCTCAAAATCCCCCCAGGATCCCTAGGGTTTTAATAATTTGGTCCTGAATAGCTGTGCAGGCTGGATGAAGTGAAGCCACTTGGATGCTGGGAGCCAGAGGAAAGTATCTGCTCTGCTTTGAGAGCCCACAGGAGGAGAAGGGCAGAGAGAACGGGCTCTCTGGGCTCCACACACAGTTGGCTCCTTTTACAAAAAGGATCCTGACCTTCCCAGGGCAGGCATGCTGCTTCATGAGTCCGCAGAGGGTATCCAGAAAGCTGAGAAGCTTCCCCTAGACCTTGGTGGTGTATGAAAATCCTGAACCGTGACTGGCGTGAAGAGGAGAGTCAAAATACCGACTCCACAAGATTTCCAAGTTACTCAAACCACAGTGGGTCTATTTGCTCAGCTTGGGGGCTAACTGAACCAGCACCATTGCTATGAATGATTTGTAGCTTAGCAAGCAAAGAAAGCAGCTCCCCCTAAACCTGTAATAAAACAAAGCCATTAAAATTCCAACAATCTCATCAAAACTTGCTCACTCTTTGGTCTATTCTGTTCTTTTTGCCATTCCATTTCTGGAATGGTTTTAACAGAGTCACTAAGGGCCACCATGCTGCCAGATCCAATGGATATTCTTTTGTCCTCATCTTTCTTGATCCCCACAGGGATTCCTCATGGTTGAATGTCTCTTTTGAAGCTCATCTTTCCCTGACACCCCCAGGAGATACCTCACTCCTCCTGTCCCCACTGCCTTATCCTTCTGGGGTGACATCTAATGCATCAAATGGCATTTGTTGGCTAACATAGGTCCCCCACAACTAGACTGAATTCTTTGGGAATAAGGTCACCCCTCCTTCATATGAGCATGTCCAGTCTTTAGCACATGCATGCAACAGAGTAGATACTCAAAAGATGTTTGCTCAGAGGCACATGAACTGAAGTGAATATTCACTCAATAAAATGGCATTGGTAAATTAAGACCACCCCTCCCAAGAAAGGCAGCTTTATTCAACAGACAGATCCTGCCTGTGTATTCAGTGTATAATATATGTATAAACATGTTACTAATTTACCTGAAGTTTTATTTTTTTTTGTTCTACCATTACTTCCTTTCACTGTTTATGTCTTATAAATTTATTGCTTTTCTTTTCAAATCTTCCTTTTTAAAGCTTGGATATTTTAAACATCTTTTACATTTAAAAGAACTGATATCATAGCTACCCATAAAACTATTAGGCCACTTAATAGATAGCACTTAATAGGAGGTTCTAACTCAAAAAGAAAGGATGGCTGCTGGGCTCTTATTTGTAGGAAAGGTTTGAAACATTGGCAAATGGACACTTTTAACAAGGCCTTCTTTGCTTTGTTCCCTGAAGCGCTTGCATCTGGTCATATCTGGATTCAACAAACAGCAATGGATCACCCATTCTCAGGACAGGGCTACCGACTTTTATAGGCTCTCAGGTACAATCTCACCATAGTTTTCCTCCTCCTTGCCAGACTCAGACAAATTAAGTCTGCACGTGTGCCATTTTATGGTTTACTGATATGATCCTAGAAAACTGATAACAATCATAGCAGAATATTTTGAACTATCATTACATTTCTGGACTCCCTGTAAATAGGTAATAATAAAAATCATTTATCATATCTCCTTCTCATTTCTCCCTCCTCTATTTGGATATGCCTTCGTTTTTTCCTACTTGACCATTAAATGAAAATTTTGTACAAAGTTAAGATGAACTGAGTTTTCATCAAACAATTTAGAGAATTAAAATTTCATCTTTCTCACAGGTAAATATCAAATAGCCCTGCCTTCAAAAATTTGAAATGTAATTTAGGACACACAACAAACCTCTCAACTAGCCAGTCATTCTGGACCTGTTCCTACTTGTCCCCCAAACAAGACTTTTCATCCTTAATTATGAGCCTTGACTGGGATCCCTCACTCCCCCGTCTATCAAAGTACAGGGCGAACCCCAGTATCCAAGACATTCCCCCAAGTGCCTCTGTTACTGACAACAATCCATGATGGTGCCACACACTCACCTATTGTTGCAGACTATTTTCCAAAGATGGCTGCAAAACACCTCCCACTCCACATGCTTTCCTGCAATGTGACCATGTCACTTCTCTCATCAAGAGTCAGGGATTAATCCCCTCTCTCTGAAGACACTTTTAAGCTGGAAGTGCCAGGCCCTGCTAAGCCTGGCCTTCTAAGCCATCCCTGTCAAGACTGGAGACATGTGAATATAAAGATGTTTGTGCGTGTGTGCACACACTCATGTGATGCTTAGACTAAGATCCTCCAGCAGCCACCTCTTCAAGTCACCTCAGCTGAAATTCTAGCACTGTGGAACAATGACCAACCAGCCATACCAACTGTGCCCTGTCCAAATGCTTGCCCACAGATTCTGTGAGATTGATAAGTGGCTGCTCACACTGTTGAGTTTGGGGTGGGTTGTTACTCAGTACCACATAATTGAAATATATGTTGTAATGCACAGCCACTGAAGAGTGTCATGAGTGGTGCGGACCATGTCATTCTTTGACAAGTCTTCCACTATGCATGGCATAAGAATGTGCACGTAGGTGTTAACCAACTCTCATTCAACAAACATTTAGAAATATGCTTTGAGCAGGGCAGAGTGCAGTAGGCTTTACAAAGGTGAATGAGATATTGTCCAGCCTCATATGGAGCTTAGAATTTTACTTTACATGAGGCAAGACTTGTTTGCAAATAGTTCCAACCCAAACTTAGAAAAATGCATTGGAAGAAGAAATCCCTCCCTGTTAAAATTAAGGGATGAGTGAGAACTGGTAGGAGGAAGTGCATGGGGGAGGGGGGATAAGAGCAAAGTGCACGAAGGAGGGTGACCCCCCTCCCCCCCGGCGGAAGAGAGCCAGACTAGCCCAGAGCACGGCCCATCTCACAGGAAGGTCAGGGAAAGGACTAGTCATGTTATTTTAGTAAAGAATTTGTTGCTCAGGGGATTAAAAAGTAAGGGTGTCACATCACTTACTTTGGGGGAGTCACACTTTCAGAGGACCATGGGCTGTACCTTAGTGCAGCATGACACAGGGCAGAGGCCCTTCTAAACACACACTGCAGTCCCTGGTTCCAGGACCCTGGAGCTGGGGTCCATCATCTGCCACATCCCCCCACCTTAAAATGGGTAACATCAGAATCAGAAAATTCAGCTATTTTTACTAACAGAAAATATGTATATGAAACACCAACACAAAGACATGGATTTAGTGGAGACGATGTAACCAATGAAGACAAACAAAACCCTTGATGTCATCCTTGGATCTAGTCTTTAGGAAAGCTGGTTCATGGACTCCAGATAGCCCATCAGAACTGGGCCAAATCTTAGCCACTTTTGTCCTTGGGACCTCAGATCATTCAGGGTACCCGTGAATCATCTTAGATGAGTATGTCCTTGGTACAGAATCACACTGAAGTTTTTGGAGATATTTCCCTTTTCCAGCAAAAGGCTTTGACCTCACTGCTCAGTGACATGACGTTGAAGGTATAAATACTAGACATCGAATTCCAAGCGAAAATTAGATACCATTCACAATTAACACCTCCACCAGCAAGCCTGGGTTCATTGTCACTGTTTTCTCACAGACTGAAAAGAAAAATGTTAGGTCCAGTGTTTGGGTCCTCACACTGTCTCCCCTCTGCACTAAGTCATCTTCCAATTTTCCCTCCGTGGACAACAACTGAGCTTCCTGACATCTGGCCATGAATCTACACTGTCTCCCGATTCTAGAGAGCACCATTAGCTCATCCATCCACCCACATGCCATCTATCAGAGGCCTCTTGAAAACACTTCTGCTCCCAAGGAAATGGACACACAGAGTTCTTTGCTGAAGGTAAAGGGAGCCACAGGCTTGGCTGGTATTTTACCCCTGCACGTGGTCTGGATCCCGCAAAAACATATCACAAGCTACGTAGTGGGTAAGAGCCAAGAAAGAGCTTTCAAGTGTGTTTGTCAGAGGGACAACATAAATGCCAAGAGTCAAGAATAACAGAAACCCTCCCTAGGGACTTGCTGCTCTTCACAGCCACAGTTGAGCACCCAGAGATTAAACAGGAGCAGGCTGGGGGTGTAGCTCATTGGTAGAGTGCTTGCCTGGCAAGTGTGAGGCCCTGGGTTCTATCCCCAGTGCGCACACAAAAAAATGTTAACACAGATTAAACAGGGAAGAAAGCGAGCTGGAGCAGCCTTCAGAGGGGATTCATCCCACCCTGAGGACAGCCTTCTCAATGATCTCTTTTTATACCACTTTAATCTCACATCAAGGACAATGATGGCCAGGCCAACCCCCATGACTATCTACTAACAGATAGATGCTATGGCCTTCCCCAAACCTTAGGAGACACAGAAACATGAGGGATGACCTTTAGGGGAATTAGGGGAGTTTGTGAGCTTGCAGATTCACGTAAGTTAGGGCTTAGAGGAGGAGTCTTGTACAAGAAAAAGGAAATTCCTCTAGAGCTGTGCTGCCCAACACAACCATGGGTGGCTATTTAAATTAAAATTTTAACACGGTTTAAAATTCTGTTCTCCAGTCACTCCAGCCACATTTCAAGCGCACAGTGGCTACCTGTGGTTAGTGGCTGTTGTACTGAGCAGGGCACACCTAGAACATTTCTACCACTGAAGCTCCATTCCATGAACATTTTCAGTTGGTCTCTCTGGAACTGAGACCCTCTTGAGTGACAGGGCAGCAAATCTCAGCATGTGCTTGGTGCCACCACAGATAATTGCATTTGAAACTGGGTATTTCCTTGAAATGAAAGGATTCTGAATGGCCTGCACACTGGACCAAAGGCATCTATCTCTAATTTTTCCAAAGCAAAATAAGTATTATGGGAGCACCTGGGGTGGGAACAGGGCAGCCTGTTGGACTAGGATACAGGCCGATCCATCAGCACTGATTGGGTGCTAAAAGTACCAGGCCTCCTGTCAGGGGGAGAGTGACTGCGGTGGCTTCTGGCCTTGTTTAGGGCTGCCCTCACGTTCGCAGCATATCATACATACACATTGCATCACATGCATGCGTCACCCACAGATGGTGAACAGAGACAAGAAAAAAAAAAAAAGCTCGACTATTCCAAGTTATTACCCAGTAAATGACTACATATAAATGACCACACCATGTGATTTTTAAACCAGCCGCTCAGCCTCAGAGAGACATCCCCGGCAGTAAAGAAACAAAAGCATCGTTTTTTAGCCGGAGGCCATAATAAACCGTTGCTCAGACAGGGGCAGCAGAGGGATTTTTCTGACTTTGTAGGAGTCCACCTCCTCCCTACATGCATCATGCTACAGCTCAGATAAGCATATGGTCCGAGTTTATAGAGGACTTTATGAATACTTATGCCTCCTAGGAACCACATGAGAAAATACTTTGTCCCTGTTTTATGAGGGGTGAACAGTTGAATGCCAGAGAGATTAGGAGACCTGCCCAAAGTGCACAGTAATGAAGTGGCAGAGGCAGAATTAGAATTCACTCCAATCCCTTGGGAGGGAGGTGGTTTCTTGGCCAGTACTGTCTGCTTGCTCTCCTTCCTGTTCCTTTCCTGTCCAAGCTACAGGCCAGAGCCCAGGTAATCTTCTTAAAACACCAGTAAGACCACATTTCCCAAGGCTGCAAACCCTTCAGCAGCTTCCCACTGCTCATCTAATTAAACCCACCTGCTGAGCATGGCCCCTTGGGCAGCAGGAATGGGCTCTGTGGACTTCACCACCACCACCTCCCACCTTGTCCACCAAACTCCAGTCACATGGGCCTGTGAACACTTGCTCCTGCCTCCAGGCCACCATGTCTGGTGTCCCCTCCACACCTGGCATGAGTGACCCCTTGTCAAGCAGGCCAGCCTGGTCATTTCCCTCATAGCACCTACAACACAGATCTCTACTTTTACACAGATTACACGTCTGGTTTCTATTGCTCCTATTGGCTGGTAGGCCCTGTGCAGAGTAATCACACTCACTCCCTAGAACTCTGAGTAGCCAGCCCACCCAAGGACCAGTAAATGAGCTGAATGAATTCACAAAGTGGATGGAGGATGGAGTGCCTTTCCTAGGCTTTGCAGACAGGCGTGGGTCTGTTCATGGATGGGAGGAGACGAGGAGGTGCCCTCTCTGTACCCATGAGAACCTCTGCACAATTTCCCTCCACTTTGGGAAACTCACTCTCCTTTCAGAGGCTTAAAGGGGTGGAGAGAGAACCACCAGAATCCTCCAACGACATCTGCCAAAAACTACATCTTTCAGGTTTCTGTTCAACCATGAGTAAAGAGGGGATATTCAGTAAAGGTAAATCATAAAGACTGAGCAGAACTAGAGCCACGTGTGATTTCTACACCATTCCCCAAAGTGACACAAAGCCCCAGTGTGGAAGCCCTCTGGCTATACCGGCTCCAGGGGCCAGGTTTTCCTGAACGATCAGCTCATGTGTCTGATCCCACAAGGAATCCCTTTTTCTGCTATGTTGCAGTTATACACGAGAAGGTATCAATTCCCATCAATTGCTTTTAAAGGATGCCAAAAGGGGCAGCTCCAGCTCTCATAAATCTGAGAGTTCACCTGATGACTAGAACGATCTGTTAGAGTTTAAAGCAAGTGTTAAGTAGTATAGAAAACTGGGAACATTTGAATGATGAAACGGGAGGTTCAGCTCCTTGCTGCTCAGCCTCTCTGAATCTATTACCTGCACTCAGCTATAGGTCTTTCCCTGCTCCTTTCTCCATGCAGAGCAAAGGTACTAGAAGACTTCAGAGGTCTCAAAAAATGTTTTATAGCTGACCCAGCATCCAAAAGAAATCCTCAGCCTTTTGCCCATTTCCTGGCTGAAACAGGCAGCCTGCTTTTCAGCTCCAGTATAGGACCTTAGGAAACCGGAACAGTGAGGACAAGGCTCAGACATTCCTCTGATTGCAGCTGATTCTTTCATTCAGCAGTGGATGCCCTCCTTGATCTTCTCCATCCCAAGGAGACAAAACAATGGTAGCATGGTGTCTTGTAAAGAACTGGGCTCTGGCAGAATCCCCGGGCTTTGAACCCTTTTGGTTGTGACAATCTAGGTGAAGAATTTAACCTCTCTGAGCCAAGGGAAGAGATGTGAATGTACATGCATCTCAGAGTCTGGCATGTGGGGTGAAGGAGGGATTGATTACAATATGTTTGGTGAAGCTAAAGTCCCTGTCACATGGCCCCTTGTCTATTACTTGTAAGGAAACTTTGAGATGCCCCCATATAAAGCTTAAGAGCACCCCTTTAATTCTCAAAGATCACATCACTTCTTATAACGTGACTACAGAACCATTCACATTCAATGGGGAAAATACTGGTACATAAACCCCACTGAGTGAGACCCAGACCCTGAGGGACTGGAATATATGATTCTCCACTAAATAATGAGGGAATTGAAAGTCTGAGTCAAGTTGGAGGGTGCTTAGCAACTTCGGCTGCATCCAGATCACACCACAGGTCTAGAACAAGACAGTCGTGGGGAAGGGAAGGGAGTGAGGCCGACACATCTCGGATGGGAGTTTCATTCACGGGAGAACATGAGAGAGCAATGGCTGCAATCACAAGCTTCAGAGTAATACGGCCAATCAAGAAACCAGACTGTGAGCAGGGTATGTGGCACATACGTGTAATCTCAGCAATTTAGGCGGCTGAGGCAGAACGACTGCAGGTTGAGACCAGACTCAGCAACTCAGTGAGGCCCTAAGCAACTTAGAATTTACCATAAAAAAAAGAAATTAGACTGTAAGGACTATGGGGAGCAGCTGAACACAGTAAGGTATGCATCAAACTTGGGGAGAAAGTGTGAATCACTATGAGAATCACTATGAGACTCATTGCTTGAATAAGTAACCTCCATCAAAGAATTGGGTGAGCTTGCAGCCAACTTGCACAAGACACGGCCCAAATCTGATGAGGCAGTCTCTTTAATGAGCATACCCTGGGAGATAGTGATAAGAACTAAGCCTTGAGCTGATTTCCCTGGTCACCAAGACAGTGCATGCCCACTGGGGGTCCCTTCACCTTTTCTGTAAGTTGGAACTAAGTGTTTGCTTACATTCTTTCACTTGTTCTATTCCCTCAAATGAAGAAATTTAGCCCCTCCCCCAAAATATATGAATTTATTCTGTTATAGAAGATCAGCTCTCTTCCTTGCCCTTCCCTATTGCCTTTCTATATGAGGTCACTGTTATCAGCATTCCAGAATTTTGAAAATATGTTGTACATGTATGTACATATAGCATTGTGGGGGGGCTTATCAAGTGTGAGTGGTATTGACGGCATCCATGGTTCTGCGACTCAACTGTCATACGCTGGGCTTCATGGGATTCGCGTGAATGTCAAGGACTGTATCAGGCAGTGCCTTTGGGGTTAACCTCTGGGAAGAGGAAGGGACAGAAGCTGGGCTGGGAGGAGGAAGAAGTTGGGGTACACAGTTTCAATGGGATCCTCTGCCAAATGAACATAACATCCACAGACAGAATGACCTTTTGGAGTTTGCTCAAGCTGGACCAAAAGGCTATGGCCTTTATTTCTCTGGGAGGACCAATCATTGAAAACAGATCACTCCAGGAGGGGGGTGTGACCTTTGACAAGCCTGGCTGAGGGTGATGCATAAAAGGAGGTGACAGCCAAAGGCCCTAGCTGGAGGAAGAAGTCATTTATTTCTGGAGAAAGACCTGGGCTGAGCGGCACATCAGAGCATCTGCCAGGCTGGTATTTTTTTCTTCTTTCCATTCTCAAAATAGGGTCTCTAGAGCTTGCTATGTTGGTACCCAGACATTTTATCCATTGCATATTGTATTCCATTAGAGTTCATATATCATCCCATTTTTGGATCTTTAGCTTCAATTTTTGTCATTACGAGCAACACTACAAATATTCCTAGAGAAAATTTTAAAAAGTGAAATTTCTGACTTAAAGGATATGCACAATTAAAATACTTGAAGTCAAAATACACGCTCATCACTGGTAAATGCTAATCATTGTTTCCCTATTTTCACCCACATTTACTTTTGTTAGTTTTCTAAAGATTTGGCCCATGCATGGATTCAAACTAAAAAGCTTCTTCTCAGCAAAAGAAATAATCAATGAAGTGAACAGAGAGCCGACATCCTTGGGAACAAATCTTTGCCACACACACATCTGATAGAGCACTAATCTCCAGGATATATAAAGAACTC
>CM053413.1:20951480-21079027 GCA_028644305.1 Xerus rutilus
TGGAGAACATTATGCTAAGTAAAGTAAGCCAATCCTAAAAAACCAAATGCCGGATGTTCTCTCTGATTAGTGGATGCTGATACATAAGGGAGGTAGGAATGGGGAACATAGGAGAAATGGAGGAACTCTGGATGGGGCAGGGGGAGGGAAAGGGGAAGGGGAGTAGTAAAGATGGTTGAATGAGATGGTTATCGCTAGCCTAGGTGCATGTATGAAGACACAAATGGTGTGACTATCTGGTTTGCAACCAGAGAAATAGAAACATTGAGCTCTACATATGCACTATGACTTGAAATGCATTTAAATAAATTTTAAAAATTAAAAAAAGAAAATAAAGATCTAACAGTGACTAGTGGCAAAATCATCTTGTTTTGCCAACATCTAGAATCAGTAGCAAAGCTTCCCATGTACCAGTACCGCTCATTTCCAAGGCCTAGAATGAGGCTTCCAATTTAACTGATAACCCTCACAGCCATTAAACTGGTAAGTAAAAAGCCACCTGGGAAGAAGTCAGTTTCTAAAAATGCTTAACAAGAAGTCACTTATAATGGCAGATTCACTAAAGGGGAACAGGGGCTGAATCTGACTCATTCAATAGAGACAGCCTGTGAACCAGCCATCACACATGCCCTGAGCTGATACAAGTCTCTAGAATTCCTGGCAGGACATGTTAAGGTTCCCACGTGAGGTCTTCATATATGCTAGACCATGGCAAAGACTGCTATTTTCCTGGCCAATATCCATGCTCCGTTTTTCCCTTTTAACGGAACTCAATTTCATTGTAGTCTGCAATGCACCTGGCTATAGGGCAATATTTCCCTGTCTCCCCAAGAGGAGGAGGTGGTCAATATGATGTAAGTAGACACCATCCTAAAAGGCCACCAGGAAGGTTCCATTAAGGGAGACAAATTAGCTGTGTGATATACTCTTTTGTACTAATCTTCTCTCTCCCTCCATTTTCCTATCTGGAATTGGGGTATGATGGCTGTAACTCCAACCACCGTACTGAGCCACGAGGTGGCTTTGAGACTAGATGCCATGTTCTAAGGACGCTGGAACAGAAGGATCCTGGGTGATCATGGAGACATCGTATCAGTCCCAACTGCTCCTGTGGGAGCATAATACACATCTGCGTTTTTAAATTCTTATTTGGGTTTTCTGCGACATGCAATTTTCTTGGCCTCAAGGAGTGGCAGCAGCATGTAGGTGGCAGGAGAGGAGTGGAGAGGATGAGGGCTCCCCGGGGCAGCAGGGAGGCCCCTGCCAGACAGCAGGGGACAGGTTCTCCAGCTTCTCCTGGGAAGAACAGGAAATGTAATGCTGATGGAGGGGACAGTACCACATGCTTACACCTCTTGCCCTGGCACGATCCAGCTCCCGCTCACTGGGTACACCACGGTGGCCCTGCTCTCCTCCCCGTCCCTGCTGGCCCCCCTTTCTCAGCCTTGGTTGATAGTGGGTGACTGCACATGACTAAGCCTTAAGGATATGGTGGAGACGTCTTAGGGCTCTTCTTTTCCCTTCTTCCTTCCCTCTTATCCCAAGGCGACTTTTCCCTGCAAGCTCCAGGGACCTGGACACAGAGCTAGGTGAAGACTTTCCAGGAAGAACTGCTCTGAGTGTGTTGAGATTTTGGATGATGGAAGGCATTTTCCTTTCATCTCTTTCTCTTTTTAGGGACTGAAGGATGCCAAGAAAAATTCCTGATGCTATCTAAATTCAGATCAGAATAGCGGGCCAGGAAACCAGGAGCACTGTCTCTCCTGTCAAAGTCAGCAGGTGTTACAAAGATGGCCAACGTCAAGGACCCTCTGTGGCATGGCCAGGACATGGAGACCCCAGGACAGGCAAACAGAAGAATTCCCTAAGGGGATGTCAAGGCAAGACTGAAGGAGGACAGGTGGCACCTTCCTTGAAGTTCATCCTAAGCCAAATAACTTTGATGTTTCTCATCAAAAAGTAGCAAGGCATTCCATGTCCCTCTAAGGACACAGTCCCTTTTAAAGGAGGCAGTGTCCTCTCCCCTTGCCCCATGCAAGGATACGTAATTCCTTCTGAAATGAGCTCATCCAAAGTTTCCCAGCAATGAACTAAAATTTAACACTAAGCAGTACCCTTCAAAGTTCCAAAGTGCAACGCTCTGCTTCCACCCCCTCGGGGAACACAAATCTTTAGAGGAAAAGGAACAGGAGTCAGAATCTTTCCCTACAGAACATTTCTTGCACCTCCTAGCCACAGCCACCCCTCCGCTCCCAGGGGTGGGATGGGGGAGGGGGGTTCTAGAACTAAAAATACCAAACGTTATTGAATCTTTTCCTGACTAGAAACCATGTTTGGGCTTGAGATTAAATAGCCAGAATTCTTCAAAACTACATTATTTTACAAAAGTAAACAATGACAAAGGGCAAAAGAATTCCAGATTTTTCCAATACAGCATAAAGATGACAGTGCAAGATAATACTAAAGCCCTTTGGGAAGAAAGACCAATATGCAAATCATTTAGGGCCTATTTATACTTTGAGTGATGTTTTCAACTAAATAAAGCTATGTATTTCCACAGAATTTTTTTTTTTTTTTTGCATGTCCTGTGAACTTAGTCATCTTTTGCAGGAAGAACTTACAAAGCTTCACCATAGATGTGAAAATGGAAGGTTCTTGTTAATTGCTCCTCTTGTACCACCACTTAATCAAAAACAAGAGAAAAAGACAATTCAGGAAAAGTCACTCGTGGAACAGAGAGTCTCATTATTCCAAAACCAATGAAGCCACTTCTCTATCCCTTTTAGGGATATTTTAGAAGTACAATGGAAAAAAGAGTGCAAAAATCCACTTGGGTGATAGACCCAAAGCAGTAACAGTCAACTTCACGTTGGTCCTTGGGTTTTGTGCAGTGACATCTGGTGAGTCTCCAGGGAGCCCAAGGATACAAAAGGCTCTCAACACTGTCATCCACAAGGGTGAGTACCACACTTGGCTCAGAGGCGGCCAGAAGCATCACTTGGGTTGTATGATTACAGTCACTCCACGTCCAATCAGAGTCCTCTTATAACCAGGAAAACTAAACCGAGGCCTGAGGCAGCCACACCTCAGGAAGAAATGGGAAGGAGCACGGTGGGGCTGAGGCTCGGCCATGCCTAACTAGCAGCACAAGAATGTTTGCCTCATCCCCAGCAGCTGTCACAGGCAGCACCAAGGGAAGCGTATGACCCCTCTGGGTGTGGCCCTCACCACTCTGCTCTTCCCAACCCACGGACCACCTCATCACAGCAGAGGAACAGAGCTCAAGGACTGGACAGCCAGGATGTGGTCTTAAAGGGCAGGCGTCAGCCTGTGTCAGACTAGACAACGTCCCATCCTAGAAGCACACGTTCCTGAGCTGTGACGGGGGGCCCACTTGATTCTGTAATTTGTGCTTTGATCACAGAAATTGTGACTGGGGTCTCTGTGCTTGCCTGTGGCTCTCTCATTACTGCACACCTCATGGAATCTTCCCCTTACTCCCCTCATCTTGACCTCTAACCCCAGGTGGGACTTCTCCTGACCTCCCTTGCAGTGGTGCAAATGAAATCCCTCAAGACACAACCAAGATCTCAACATTTACAGGTAACTTCCTCATCAAAAGCTTGGCTTATTAATGGAAAAAATCTTAACACATCTGCAGAAAGGTTATGAGTGTCTCCCTTATAAGATGCCAAGAGGCTGAGGATGTAGCTTGGTGCTAGAGCACTTCATGCTCAAGGCCCTGGATTCTGGCACCACCACCAAAGACAGACATTCAGAGGCTTCTCCAGGCCAAGGCCAAATGCATCTTCTCCCCAATGTTCCCACAGCCCTGTGCCCCCAGCTGCCAGAAGGGTTCTGGCACATGCTGGCAGTTAGCTGTGTTCTCCCTGATGATGAGGACAGAGGACTGGTCACCTCTGCATCCCCAGTGACCAGCAGTACCCAGGACAGGACTCCACAAATAATGGCCACAGTGAAGCCACCTGAGGCTCCAGTGGCTCTGGCTGAAGGAGAGTGAGTTTTCCCAGGGGGACTATGGATCCTTCCATCACTTCTGAGAAACAGCTGGTCCAAAAGAGGCCTTTGACCTGACTCTAGTATATATTCTTTAGACAGATTTTCAGATGATCTGAAATTAGACCCCCTGAAACTCAATTCTGAAACTTTGAACTATCAGAAGAATAATACATCCTTGGGGTTTTAATGACTTGTTTTCACAATCATGAAGCAGCCAGAAGGTAGAAGACAATGGCCCTAGTATTGGGCTTGGGACCTGCCTCACTGCTTTCTGCTTATGAGACATTGGATGGTCTCTTCTGCTCTGGACCTCAGTTTCTGAGTGGGTATATGGCAGCACCAACTCCACAGGGCTGTGGTGAGGACTGGCAGAAACGACCTGGGTGTAGTCAGCATTCAATAAATACTAGGCGCCACCACCAGTGTTGTTTTTGCAACTCTTACTACCTTAACTGACCAACTGGGCATGGGACCCCAGGCTGACAAACAGTCTGTGGCTGCATAAACTTCCTCCCCACCAAGCTTCTCACCAATGGATGTCTTTTTTTGTTGCCAAACACTGAAATGCAACAATGTACAGCTGTTCCCCACCCTATCAGCCTTGACTAAAAGGGTCCCCTCAGGGAACTGCCTTGAAGGAAATATGCTCTATGCACAGATCAAAAAGACCCATGAAGGCAATTCCAGGGCAAGATCTTCTGGAAGGTTCTGAGAATGTGCTCCAGATCTGGAAGTCTGAGCCAAGTTGCTTATATCCTGCCAGGGTCCCACCATGTGGACCCACTTTTCCAGTGTAACCTCAGACCTCCTGCACTACCAGCAAGGACCGAGTGTGCCCCACCAGGAGAGCTGTCCCTCTGCAGCAAAGGAACACAGCTGCAGAGCCTGTGAGCTTAAGGGGCTCACAATTCCTATTCCCCACTCTGATGGGAAATGGCAGAGAAATATCAGGGAACTTTCCAAAGGCTAAGAAATCAACTATGGGGCTAAGAGGAGACAACTCAGGAAGTTTAGGAAAAGGTAACCACATCCCACTGAGAGTTCAACAGCTTTATAGCTTACTGGTTAAAACCGTAAGTTTTAATTGCAGATTGGATCTTAATGTAACAATCCTTGGCTGCAAGATCTGCATGATCATGGAATAACAGGAAAGAATAGGAAAAAAAATCAGCAAAGGTGATTCTTGGGACTGATACTTTGTTACACCACACTTGATCCTAACCCAAAGGTCAAAAAGCAATCAGATTTTACTCTCTACTTAAACTGGAGCTTCTCCAGCCATTATTTAAAGTTAGGCCTTCTGAGAACATGAACATGATTCAAAAAAAAGAGCTTTTTCTGGGAGCGAGTGGTAAATGAGAAGGAAATACATGATTAACAGGCTTAAAAGAAATACCCACCCTATGAAGAGCACCAGGACCAAAAATAAACTTCACATCAATGTAAAATAAACTTTTACAACCCATCTTCTCCGGGTGATGATTTTTTCCTTCCCATCTGACTAAAATAAGCCACGCAGGACACTGGGATGAACTTTTCACTTCGTAGATAGTAAATGGAACTTGGTAGGGCTTGCACTAAACATAAATAAATCTTAAAAATGGTCTTCCGTGAGGTCAAATTTTCAATGGGATGAGAATTTACTCGAATTCTACCACTGCACATGAAGGGATTGTCCAGAGCACCATGACCGAGTACCCTGCTCACTCTGCCTGACTCAGAGACAGACGGAGCAAAATACCTGTGGGTAAATGAATGACCCTCCACCTAGGACCCTCACCCATGATTCCCTGGGCTCAGAGCACATAAGTCATCTTCTCTTCCCTCAATGTAGGAATGTACTTCCTTCCTTGCAGTCATTTGGCTTTGAGTGGTTGGGTCCATATGCCTTCCCCTTGAACTTGGGCAATTTGTGGATTCCTCAAAGTCACATTCTGTGACTCTGGGGCTGGATCACAAAAGCATCATGCACCTTCACCCTGTTCTTAAGGACTGCCACTAGGAATCTATCTTCCATGCTTCCACAAGTCCAAGATGGCCTGCAGAGGGGCCACGCTGAGAGGCGACATGTGGGTACTCCGGCCAAAACAGTTGAGGACCATTATGGTTGAATCTCCCCAGTGGAGGCCCCTGGTGTCATGAAACACCAACATCCATCCCTCATGTCTGGTCTAAATGACTCACAGAATCCACAAGCAAAACAAAATAGTTGTTTCACACCCTCAAGTTTTGGGGTGGCTTACTATAGAGCAAGGAAAGCGGGGATACTATCCCTCCATAAACAGAATCCTATGTTTCAATGAGAACTCAAAGTGAAAAGGCAGCTGAGCATTATACACACACCAGGAAGAAAGGAGTCCCCGAAGCAGATAAGGTTACAATCCCAACTCCGTCACTCACCAGCTGAGGAAGCTCTGAAGTCTTCACTGTATGACTATAAAATGAGACTCACAGAACCTAAAGTGACCACTGTAAGGTTTAAATGAAATGGAGCAAAGACCCCTTAAAAGGAGTCAAGCATGAGGCTAGGGACGTAAGGCATGTTGTCGACGTCACAAGTGAGGTCTTCAAAGTCACATACGTTTTCAATTTAGACAAAGGATTTATGACTCAACCATGCTTTGCAAAGCTTATTAGAAAATTAGGAGGAGAAGCAATGTTGAAAGCAGTAAGAGGTAAAAGACATGGCTTGGAGGATTTCAGGGCAGTATCATTTCTCCTCCCTCCAGGTGACTTCCTCTTACGTGCACACTGACAGCTTACTACAAAGCATGGTCGGAGCCGGGCGCGGTGGCTCATGCCTGTAATCCCAGTACTTTGGGAGGCTGAGACAGGAGAATCATGAGTTCAAAGCCAGCTTCAGCAACAGTGAGGCTTGCTAAGCAACTCAGTGAGACCCTGTCTCTACATAAGACACAAAAAAGGGCTGGGGATGTGGCTCAGTGGTCAAGTGCCCCTGAGTTCAATCCCCAGTACCAAAAAAAAAAAAAAAAAAAAAAGCATGGTCGGAAAATTAAGAACTCTATTCCTCAAAGAGTAGATGCACAAACATCATACTGTTCAGATTTTCTAAGATCTCGAGGCTTGCAGTAATGCTCAAGGGCCTCGACTTCCTTCTCTAAGTGTTGGGTGCAGTTCTAATTGCAAGAGAGATGTTACCTTAGTCTTTACAGTAATTCTGAATAGATTCTAGCATTATCTCAACTATACAGGTGAAGCGGAAGCGCAGGGGGTGTCACGTCACCGGCTCAAGACTGCAATAATGGAAAGAAACCAGGGTCCCATCTGGTCCCACTACCACTAATGTCTAAGCAGTGCTCTGGCCACTTGGATCACTTCCCACCCAGAGCCCGGTTCTTGTCCAGTTGTCTTGATTTCACCCAATCATCCCTTAATTCACCGGTCCTGAACCATGTGTAACAAGATGTAGTTTTGAGACCCAAGTCATTTCTATAAGGATAACTTCGATTCTGCACCCTTTCTCAATCTCATGAACTACTAACTCCCTGTGCTGGTTGGAAGCTGACCACGGAGCAGCAGGTTCAGGCACTCAGGACTGTCATGGGTCCCCTCCTGCCCTTCACAAGCACCTCTGTTGAGACATCTCCCATCAACCACCACCAATGCCGGGGACTAGCTATTTGGGCTTATTCTTCTGTTTTCAATTACCAACCTGAATTCTAACAGCTCCTCAGAAAAAAGGAGATGTTTTTGACCTGGTGAGCCCCAGTTTCTTAAGCAATTGGAGAGCGATGGGTCGAAGCTAAAAAGGTCCACTGATCTCTGGCACATTCCCAGCATGCAATGCAAACAGCTCCATTAGAGCCCATATTTGGATCAGTAAATCGGGGCTTTTGATTTGTCCCGTCAGTGGGTTCTCCTAACTTGGCTTCTCACTTAGCACTACTTTCAAGCTATTTTTTTCTAATGTTTTCTCATCTCTACTCCCTGCAGTTATTCCATCCCATTATGATTTCCCTTTGCAATTTAAAAGCGGGGGAGGAAATGGATTAAATGAAGAACTTTCATATCTTTGGAAACTGAAGGAAGCTCTCAAATGTCAAACCTTGTTTTGGCGAAAAGTGCAAATGTTCCCAGTGGGCCTCACCCAGGTCACCTGCAGAGGGAGATTCGACATCCCTAAGAGCCTTTCGTATTTCTTGATTGGACGTGTAGCGAAACACCCCAAGGGATTCTAATAGATGCTACCAAGGGACAACAGAAAGAGGAAGGGAGCCACCTGTTCCATGGAAGCCACCAATTCCATCCCGAAATACCAAGCCTCTCCATGGTCCAAAGACACCTGTGGAGCACCCTGGTCTCCACACTCCCCTTCACGCCTAAAAGCTGCTTCACTCCCCTCTAGTAACCCTTGTTTGACACAGCTGAGGTGTGATTTGTGAATTCTTTGGACAGTCAGTTTAAGAATAGAAACAACCAGAATAGCCCCCAGGACCCTAAAGCTGTCCAGCAAAAGCTGCCAAGCACTTGAGAGGGGCATTTGATAGGGTCTTTACTGCACCCTTGAGAAGGAGTTTAGGCAGAGCCAGTGGTGGGCAAACCCAGGCACAAATGCTGGATCCCTGAGGGATTAAGGCAGCTACTTTGGGATACAGTAAAATCACTGACCACCCATCTGTTTTCCCTATTGTGTGATCCTCAGATAGTTTAAAACCTCTCACCAGCATGACTCCATGGTGCACATTATCCAAGCAACCTCAGTAGCATCAATATTTTGTAGGCGTAGCAGTTAGAGGCCAATCTAATCCAGCTTTGTGCTTAGCCCCTGCCCTTTCCCAAAGACCACAATTACACAAAGGCTTCTCAATGCCTCTGATATAGTACATACAAATGCCATACCACAGGATGCTTGCACATGCCGTCTCCTGCCCCCGGAATATCCCCCCTTCCCTCGACTCCACCCCTAGCTCTACCAATCTAGCAAGTTCAAATCTCTGTGGTCCAGCTCCTCTCTCAAACTACTTAGATGAAAGCCCAGGAAGGTAATCATTTGGGGTACTATATTGGCATGAAATATCACATGATTCTCAGCCTAATTGCTGTTAGCTACAAACTCTGACAAAGCAATTCAGAGACTCACAGGATTTTCAAGGTATAAAGCACCTAGCGAGCATCTGGTCTGAGCCCTTTCTCAGGGCTGGGGATGTAATTCCTATGGCGTATGCTTGATTATCGCAGATAATGAGAAACTCACTACCTCATATGACTATCAATTCCAAAGGATAAGTTGGATTAGCACAAGCCATGGGTGATGAACCCATGAAACTGGTCCAGTCTAGATTCTTCTCCTTGGTAACCAAGCTTTGCAGAAGACTTAACAAATCTATCTCAGGAAGCCAGTACCTACTCTGCCTGGCATTGCTAAATTGGGGCTAAAGGTAATTGATATTGATTCCTGGTCTTGAGAGCTCTCTTTAAAAAAAAAAAAAAAATAGGACACATGCCTAGTACATGCAAGGCCCTGTTCAATTCCTGACACCCAAAAATCAAAAAGAATAAAGTATTAAATTAATTTCCTAGTTTTAATCAAATACTATGAATACCGAAAAAATAATATTTTTAGTTGTTGGACACAGTACCTTTATTTTGTTTAGTTTCATGTGGTGCTGGAGATTGAACCCAGTGCCTCATGCATGCTAGGCAAGCACTCTACCACTGAGCCACAACTCCAGCCTGGAAAAATTTTAACATTGGGAGAAGTTGGGTAAAAGGTACATGAAAACTCTATAATTTGTACATTATTAGTATTAAATTATTTTAGAACAGTTATTAGATACAGACATATAGGTAGGTCAACATATAATAGGAGCCATGGTCACTGTCCCCGCAGTTATGTGCCCATAATGGAATGCTGTGGGCTTGGATACAGTGAGGTTTCTCTAAGGACCTGTAAGAACTACTAAAAAAATACAGCAAATCCCACTGACACTCAGGAGTCCCCAGTATGTCTAGCTAAATTATTCCCAAGGTCACTCAAGGTCATCTGGGGTTCTTCATTGGAGTTCCCAGATTAGCATTTGCATCACCTAACAACGTACATACAGTCTTAGATCCCACCCAGACTTACAGATTGAGACGTCCATAGATTGGGCCTAGTGAGGGGGATAACATAAAATTTGTCATTTTAAGCATTTCTAAGTATACAGGTCTGTGGCATTAAGCTGGTTCACATTACTATACAACCATCTCCAGAACTTTTTCATTCTCCCCATCTGAAACTCTGTACTCACAGCTAGTGATCTATTTTAACAAGTCCCAGGTGATCCTAGGCCGGCTCCAGAGTAAAAATCGCCCATCTACAGACACACAATGTAGGCTCACAGGCCACATGATGTCTACAGCAATTACATCATGGCCTCCAAGACTTCATCTTCCATCTTCATGCAGGCCTGCCAGCCCCCTAAAGCCACCCCAGCCAGAGGCTACACACAACAGGAGGCATGGCCCTGCTCATGCTAATCAACTTGGCCTCTAACCAGGAGCCCAGATAATGCTCAGGCTCCCTAGGAAACTAGGAAAGTAAATGAACCCATAAAGAACACCAGGCAGAGCTAAGCACCCTCTGGGGCAATTTGGATAAACTGTCCCCATTAATCCTCACCACAATCCCACGGCAGCTTTTATTTTTTTTGCAAGGGTGGTAAGGGATCCAACACAGGGCCCTGTGCTACACCCCAGGCAGGCGCCCTACCACTGAGCTATCCTGTCCCTAGGGTCTGTGTTTCACTGAAGAGGAAACTGGGTATCCCAGGAGGTTAGAAATGTGCCTCGGGTCATAGCCTGGTGGGTCAGAGGTGGAAGCCATATTCCAGTTCATTCCTCACACTCTACAGGAGAGCCTCAGACTCGCGAACTCTTAGGTCAGCAGTTACCCTGGACAGGCCCCAAGGAGCCCAAGATCAGGCTCATTTTTCTCAAACCCTTTAGCTTCCTTTAGACTTTACATTCCAACTCCCATTTCTACTGGTCTCATTAGGGTGGGTCTTTCTGAATTTCTGTCAATCTCAGTGGGCTCCTTTTAGCCCCTTTCTCCTCATTAAGTCTGGGTGAGGATGGCTGGGGCTACACTGTTGGGTGAGCCGGGTTCACGGCCCATCAGGGAAAGACCAGGACTGAGCCCCACATAGTGTCTGCACACACAAGCATTTGACAGGTGCCTGTTGAATGAAGGAGCAAGTAAGTATATTTGTCTCGATAATGTGTCACAATTTTAAAAAAGACATCCACTTATCCAGTGGCTGCTTCCTCAGGTCATAAATCAGTAATAATTTAACAAGTGAGAAGAAAGGATTTTTTTTTTTTCCATTAAGACCAGCAATCAATCAAACTTGCTAAAAGTCCAGCTAAATTTAACACAAGATATGGGGCTTTCAGGAAGGATTCTACAGCACAGGAGGTCACTAAAAATATAACTATTAAGTCACCACCAGGATTGATGGAAGTCTATAAATAGTAGAGACCCTAGAGATTAGTATTAGGCCCTGTAATATCTTTAAATAGGTTTTATTGATGAGAAAGACCTAGAGAAAAATCTCTAGATATGAAATATCACTAAGTTGTTCCATGACTAAAAAATTTTAGTTGATGGACCTTTATATGTGATGCTGAGAATCAAACCCAGTGCCTCACACATGCTCTACCGCTGAGCCACAACCCCAGCCCCCCATTACTAAAATTTGAAGCTGGAGTTTCTATAAACAGGGAGAAAAGGACTTATGAAGGCATTACACCAAATTAGAGAAAACTAATCTACCTTATAGCAGTATTTCCTAAACATCAAGAGAGGAAAGCGTTCCATGGTCAAGTACATTAGAGAAATGTAAAAACGTGTATCTTCCTTGGCTACACTAGCTTCTGAAGCTCTGCAGGGTTCTGCAATAAAGAAACTTGCCCAATGTTAAACCGTATGCTGAATACAATTTGTTTCAAAATTTGAGCATGCAATTTATTTGGGTTTTTGATGTAAAACTTGCTACCATCCTTTGGAAAAAAATGCTAGTATATAGAGTAATATTCTTTATGTTGTCAAGTCATTAAAACAACGACCTGGGTCTCATCAAGAACTGTTCATAAAAAGGATTAGCTGGTGCATTGCTGCTGCCAGGCAGGAGGACCAAACACCAGGTGCCCGCAGAGAAGGTGTGAGCAGCCCAGCGTCTACAAGGCAGGACTTTGGATGGGTGTTAGTGGACAGTACCATTGCCCAAGGCCAACATCCAAGGCAATGTCAATGGCCCTAACAGTGGCTGAGCAAAGCTATGGCTGGGAACTTGCCCTCCAGAAACAAAATTCAGAGCCCAAAGATGCTCATTGCCCCACTGCAGCAACAGCACTCAATAGGAAATGAGTGCGGAAATGCAGACACATCCAGAGTGGGGAAGTGTGAAGCCAGGTGTGAGCTAAGTGTTAACCTGTGCCACAACCCCTGAGAAGGGCTGGTAAAGACTGCACTGCTACAGCCCAGTGATGACAATCTCAAATTCAGGGGGCAGAGGGAATTGCTAGCTGTCCCTTCCAATGCCATCCTTAAAGTGTAGAAGCTCTCAGGTGATCGAGAGCTTCAAGTTGACCATCAGGTTACACAATCTGACAGGTATTAATCGACTTGTGATGACAAACAGTATATTTTTACAACTGTTGAAGAATATCTTGGACGATGCACAAAAAAAATTTAACTCAAAATATATCGCTGACCTAATGCAATAACTAACACTGTAAAACTTTTAGTGGAATAGCTCGAGCATATGTTCATCTTGGACATAACCCAGCATCTTCGAACATTCAGTGAACATTTATTGGGCAATTAGTCAATGTCAATTACTCTGCTTGGTGCTGGGGATATGGAGACAAATGAGATAGTCCCTGATGCCAAGCACCTTAAAATCTTTCTGAAGCTCTTTACAGCTTTATTATTAATAAAATTATCCCAAGCCTCTTTGAATCCACGTACGCTTGCCAGTATTACCTTGGTTATAACCCAAATCTGTGGAATTTTGGGCTTATTAATCAATCAAGTAAGGATACAATCTGCCACATGTTAACAGTTCTCTAACAAGGCTGATGGAGGGGTATCCAGGGGAGGCGGAGGATAAAGGAAGAACAAATGTCACTCAGGAGTGCCCATGAATAAACATCACTGTTGAATCCAGACCCATACATAACTGCAAATGTGGCAGAAGAATCACAAGTTGTGTTTCAAGTGACGGGATTGGGTCAACCAACTCCAGGAAACTGGCTAGCAGGAAGGAATTAAGATATGCATGTACCCTGCTTTTTACGGGGATCTTCCCTACCTGTTACTGATGAGGAAAATTAGTTGAATTTCTTCTCTATTTTCCCTGATCCTTTTTAGGAGGAGGTGAGGAAAATATCTAAAAAGTCAACTACAGAGGAAAAAGCAAATAAAAAGTATGAATGCATTCACTAACAATAACAAAGTTCTCAGGGACTCAGGACATTGAGCCTCAGGGAAGCAGGAAGGGATGCAATGAGGGGAGACAGATGCCTGTGGCTGCTGGGGGGGTGTGATTACACAGAGCTGGGCCCTGGCTCAGCATAAGGAAGGGCTTTCAGATCATTGACACTATCCACTGCCAGACACAGTGGAGTCCTCCCCAGCCAGATGACCCGAGCTATGGGGTGCCTCTCCTGGCTCCCAAAACCCCCATTCAGGGCTCAATGCTCTGAGAACAGGAAGAACCCCAGAAGCAGAAGGGTTGAGGGAGGCTGGGTGCTGCATTTCCCAGGCATGCAAACAGGTGGGGAACATTATTTGTGGCACACAGGAAATGCTTATGGTCTGACTTCAACACAGGAAGCACTTAGCCAGCAATCAGCTCATTTCCTTCATCATCCTGTGTACCCACCAAAGTCTTGATAGTGTCATCAGGACCTACAAGGGGTCCCTGGAAGCCTTGAACTCGAGCCCGTTGGAGAGTGGTGGGCCTCTCCGGCCTCAGCGACATTTTAGTACTCAGCCCCATCCCTCTAAGGCAGGACCTCAAATTCCTACAATGTCATCAAAAGCCTAGCAGAAAGCTTGATCTGCAAGACATCACCAGTAAACCATAATGACGGATACACAAGCCGAGGGCCACAAAGCTGACCTCAGAAACTACACAGTGACTTCCTACCAAGCTTTCTGAAATACTGAAAAGATTTCAGATCCTCATCACCAGGCTTATGAACTTGGGCTCCATAAACCCCAGTTTCAGAACCATGCTTCCTAACCTCTTGGTGTGAATACCAGTTTTACAATACCAAAATGTTCCTCTGAACCTCAACTGATAAAGGTCCACTCTCAATACTAGTTGACTCAAATTCAGAGGTATATGTGAATCCACTAGGAGTTTTCCACAGCCATCCCCAGGCATCCCTGCCCCCATGTGGGGACACAGAAGGTGGTCACAGCAAGTCAAAGACAGAGGCTTCAAGTTTGGCTTTGGACTTCCACTGTCCTATATGGTAGCCCCTCCCCACAAGGGTTTGGTGAGCATGTGAAATGTGGTTAAAATATACACCAAACTTCAAAGCCCTAATACAGAATTAAATGTAAATACCTCTTAATTTTATACTGACTATAGGGTAAAACGATGTTTTGGATATATTGGACTAAGCAGTATGTGTCATGGGCTGAAATGTGTTCTCCCCAAATTCATATGCAGACATCCTAACTCCTCCTATACCTACATGTTGGCTATATTTGGAGATAGGACTTTTTAAAGGGTGATTAAGTGAAATGAGGCCATTAGAGTGGGCCCTTATCCAAAGTGACTGGTGTCCTTACAAGAGGAAATTGGGACACATACGTCAGGCATGGGTGGGAACAAAGACCACGTGGGGCCACCGTGAGAAGCCAAGGAGAGAGGCTGCCGAAGAAAGCAACTTCACTGACTTTGACCCTGCACTTCAGCATCCGGAACCATAAACGAATACACTTCTGATGTATAAGCTAGTCTTAGGCCTTTGTTATGGCCAACTAATTCACACGTATTTTTTCCTGGTTAACATTTTCAGTGTGGCTACTAGAAAATTCATAATGCCTCTGTGGTTTGAATGACACTGCACAGTGCTGTCCTACCTTGGGAACAACTCCTCACCCAGGCTAGCAGGGAGCAATACTGCAGTGGGGCCCTAGGGCCAAGGTACAGCTCCCTTCACCTAAATCAAAGGTCTTGCCACCAGGCAATGCAGCCAGCCAGCCAGTCAAGGAGCTGCCTTTCCATACAGGCATTGTCTGGTTTTCTTTAATTGTTTTTAATTATAGATGGACACATTACCTCTAATTTATTTTTGTGTGGTTACTGAGGATCGAACCCAGTGCCTCACATGTGCTAGGCAAGTGCCACTGAGCCACAACCCCAGCCCTTGTCTGGTTTTCTTAAAGGTGCAGATACAACCTTGAACCATTTCCTAAAATTGAGTCACTCCCTCATTCAGTCCAGGCAGGGTAAGGAAACTGGGGAGGCTCCGGACAGAACAATCACCACCTGGTGAGTCTTTGTTACTAAACAAAACTAAATCACAAGGACACAGGACACCTGCCTGGAAACTGACCCTAGATCATGCAGGTGCTGAGCTTAGCACTCCATAAGCAATGCCTCACTTCTTCCTTGCACCAACCCCCAGGGGCCATAATTTCCGGCCCATCTTTTCCCCATGTTAGATCTACACCCAAGGACAAAGATTTAAGGTTCAAAAAATTTTGATTATAAGTGGATGGGGGAGGAATGTCTCAAGTTCAATCCATTAACTCTATTAATTCTTAGAAATGAACAGTAAGAAAGAACACTTGCACCTAGTCATTTAATAAGCATTTTCAGGGTCCATGTCCAGGCATGGCCCAGGGTGATGGTGCTCAATGTCCTAAGCCCCCTATCCTACAAGAAACAAAAACAGAAATCCAGGCAGAAAGCAGCTGCCAAAAGAGCTAAGGTCTGAGGGAGACAGGGGCCGGAGAGCCCTCAGGCCAGTCCCCTGTGGAATAGAATGGGAAAGAAGAATTGGGGATCAGAACAGATATCCCAGCAGACTGATAGCTCCTGAGAGGTCTCAGTGGTCTCCATATCCCCAGGGCTCAGAGTGGCTTGCATACAATAACTGCTCAAAAAAGTGTCATCCAAACTAGAACACTGGAGAGTGAAGGGGGAACTATCAGCTAGGTCAACTGCCAACTGGACAGTCTATGTCCCCCACTCTTTACCTGTAACTTTGGGTCCCTATTTCTTGTTTCATGGACCTGTAGCATCAGAGTCACCAGGGAGCTTGCTAGAAATTCACCTCAGACATTCTGTATAAGGATCTGCATTTAACAAGACCCTCAGGTGCTTGGCGATCATGGTGCCATTAGAGAAATCATGTCAACCAGTTCATGAAGACAACTAAGAGGCTCTGCCCTGCTGTTCCATACGGAGAAGAAAGATGCCAGAAGGAAGAGTTGTGTCACCATTTGCTCTCTCCTTTTCCCACAGAGATCATTTGCTCCATACTTATTTTCACCATCTGCTTCTAATCACTGAAACAAAAATTCCCTCAAACACCTCTGAGACAAGTCTTGACCTATTCATTCCAAATGCAGCAGTCAGGTGGGTAAAAGATACATGGGGTAGAGGTGAGAGGAAAGGGGGCCGGTGTTTACTAGGTGCCTTCTAAGAAACCAATATTACAATTATTTTGAGTCTTCCCTTTCTCAGTTGAGGAATCTGAAGCTTGGCAATAAAGATGAGGCAATTTGCTCAAGACCATGTGGCTCACCAAAGAGTGCTGGCTGGTCCACCACGCCCAGCCCATGCTATCCTAAGCAGGAAACGCACTACAGTTCATGCACTCGGCAAATGCTGGCTTGAAGAGGAATGTCTCCATCTGGCAGGAGCATCAGGATGGAACACCTTTCTAGACCAACAGGCAATTCCATAATAGGTCTCCATCCTCTTCTATTGCCACTTTTAATGCCACTGAGAATAGAAGACATCAGACACAAGACTCCAAGTTCACTAATATGGTTTCTTCCATTGCATGTGAGTCCCATGTGTGTAGATACAAGTACTTGTGTGTGAATGTTCCAAAAGAAACATATTCCATGGCATGCACTCATAGGTTCAATCCTTAGTACCAAAAATATATATGCATACACCCACAGACACACACACACACACACACCAGATTAGACCACTTCTCATCTCTGCTGTGATCAGCTCAGGCAGAGTCACCAACCTCTCTCCCCTACGGAGTTCTCATTGTTAACCAGTGTCCCTGCTTCTGCCCCACTCCTACAGTCCATTTCAACACAGCATCCAGGGAGTCCTTTAAACAAGTAGTCAGGCCATGTCATCCCTCTGCCCACATTCCTCACACAGCTCCCATCTCACTCAGAACGAAGGCAAAGACCTGTTCAGGGACTGTGAAGTTCAACATGGCCTCCCCTGACACCACCACCTCTCCACTTTCCTCTCACACTGGCCTCCCTGCTCCCTTCCAGTAGGTCACTCAGGGAGCTGTCTGAACACTTCTCCAGAAGCCTCTGTGCTGCTCCCCTGTTCCTTCAAATCTCTGCTCAGATCTCACCTTCTCAATGAGGTTCCCTGACTACCCTGGCCCCAAAACTGTACCATCTTGCTCTAGTTTCTTTTTGCCATAACTCTCATCACCTTCTCACACATTTTACTTCTTTGTTCAGTGTCCTTTTACTGGGATATGAGCTCCCAGTGGGCAGGGATCCTTGTTGGTTCATAGTTGGAACAGGGCTCCTAGGCCAAAACATTCTAGCACCCAATGCACTGTTCTTGAAAAAGTAGGTCAAGAGAGTCATCCTTGAGCCACTGGACTGAACCAACATCAGCAACTTCTGTTCCTCTAGGAGAGGGGAAATTCATCTCGTTATGCTTATACCCTGTACTGGGTTCTCAAGTCCTGATAGCTAAACAGAATTCCCAGCTGATGCCTCTGTAGAAAACAGAGGCACCCTGTTTTCTTCTCAGACTGGGATCCCTGCAGACACTGTGGTGCTCATAGCCCTATTAGTAACTGTTACCCCTTTCCCAGGGGCTGGAACATGCCTCTGCTCCAGGGTGCAAAGGAGAGAGGTGATAAACTCTTCTCCTGTTATGACCACCTCCCTTAATACTGAAAGCCCCCTGGTGGGGAATGGCAACTGACTTTGAAAAACCATATTAGAATAGTAGCTAAACTACACCCAATGTTGGATGTAGGTTTTTAAATACATAGAACACAATTATTCTGTGGTGTTCCTGAAGACAAAAGTACATTTTGAATCTACTCATGATAAATACAGACAAATGCAAACAGAAGGGCCTTCTATAATGCAACTGACCTGTCCTATTAAAAAATGTCAAGGGCATAGAAGGCTAAATCCTAGTAATGGCTCCAGGCTAAAAGTCACACCACCTGCTCTGGAGTTTCCCTTCACTAGAAGGAAGTAAGGACAACTGGTGAAATATGAGAAGTTCCACCGATGAGCTAACAGTATATGTGTATTTCAATTCCCTGACTTCAATAAGCATGCTCTAACAATGTCCTTGTTTGGGGGAAATATGCCTGATGTATTTTGTATTTAAAGGAAAGGGATCATCGTGCCTGCAACTTTCAAGGAGTAAAAAGTATGAATAAACAAATGTGGTGGTTAACATTTGGGCAACCTGGAGGAAACATTCATGGCAGTTCTTTGTGCCAGCCTAGTAATTCTTTCGTAAGTCTATTTCAAAATAAAAATAATTTATACAAAACATGTGAATGTATAGACACATGGAGACAGAGGGACAGCGTGCATGCACATGGACTGTTTGTCAAAAGTCTGCCCAGTTCTAAACCCACTGCAGTTCAGTATTTCTGTAACTTTTTACCCTACTCACTTTAGTCCAGCCAGTCAAATGCTCACCGAGAAAATGACTCGCTTGTTCAAGGGCCTAAAATCACCCTTCTGAAATAAGATGCCATCTTCATACAGTAACAACTTCTCTTTAATCATACAGGCAGAAATAAAATCTATTTTTATAAAAAAAGAAATAATCCAGTGGCATAACCGCTGAATATAATGGTCCTCTCATCCCACGTGCTAAGGCTTCTGGGCTGGGCTTGCTTTCCTTAGAGCAGGTGGACTACCAGGGACGTGATGGAAGGACATGTGTAGAAGTCTGAGATGTGCTGGGAAACCTCAGGAAACCTTAGCTGGCTTTAAGTCCTTCCTCAGAGGAGCTGTGGGCAACTCTCGCACTGCCATCCAGACACAGCCACAGCCCCATAAAAAGTGCTGTTATCCTCATCCATCTTGACAAGGTGGACAGCACGATGGGGTATGGCTGGCCCCCACTTCCCCTTTTGTGATTCCGAAATGCATGACTTCCGTTATCATTTCTGCCTTGAAAGCCACTCCCCTCATCCTCTGCAACCGGCCCCTGGGGACAGCCCTGGACACGTGGCAAGTTGGTCCATGACTCACTCCCTGTGCAGGAACACTGCTGTCTTCATTCAGGTTTGTCTTAGGCCCTTCCACATGGAGTTGAAGGTGTCAGACACAAAAGATGGGAACCTAGAGCCTGGCAGGAGGTGTGGCGGTCTGAGGAAGGCAGCCTGTGGGAACTAAGGTGATTCCAAGGCCTGCTGCTCCTGCAGCCACATGGGGGCTCACTTAGCAGGCCAGAGAATTCCCAGAATGACTTGGGAATGGATGCCTTGGGAAGGAGTGGATGGAGAAGGCAAGGGAGAGAACAATGGCACAATCTGGGCCACCTTGACATGCTGTGTCTGGGCAAAACAATCAGTAAGAAAGGGGCAGGACCAGCCCTTCGGTTTTACTTGATCAAATCATCAAGCAAGGAGATCAAAGGCTAAAAAAAAAAAAAAAAGAAAGATAGGACTCAATACCTACCCTGCACTAAGGAGGACTGGGCCAAATTCAAGTTCAGGAAACTCAAATTCAAATCTCCAGAGTTCAAACAGACCCATGGGAGGTCTTATCTGCCCTTTACCAGCCCCCACCCTTCTCCAAGCAAACAATGATGAGCAACTTATTAGTCTTCAGTGGTCAGGGGCTGGAGAGCACCATCTCCACATGCTTACATGGGGCCAGGGGTGTGGCATAAGGCCTCAAGACAGTTAAATATTTTCCATTATTTGAAATGTAAACTATTACATGAGCTAATAAATTCAGTCAAAACACAGAGTGCCTCTGAACCAAATGTACAAGCATAAAAGCTGTGGTCCAGTGATTAAACTGTCCTCGCAAATTTACTTTCCTTTTATTCATCAATTTTTAAAAGCCACAGGAAACAAAGATAAAAGGCTGTGATAATGACATAGCTGTGGGTTAGACATGGCTGCAGGGATGTGACCAACTTATTATCACAGCAGACCCAATGCTGTGCTGGAGTTTGCTGGTGCTGGTTTACAGAAAATCTTTAAGCCGGCATTAAACACAGCCATTGGTAAATGCTAAACTGGATACTTCTAAGTTATGTTAAAGTAAATATTATAAATACTCAAAACTCATCAATTCCTAATTATTTTATTGTATTTTACTAGTATCTACACTCTGGAGGTTATGCAGATCTATTGGGAACGTAAGTGGGCTACTGTCCCTCTCTTCCTAAGAACACACTCAGTGAACTCACACTGGTAGCTTAAAATCCATCATGATGAGAATACTGACACCAGGGGAATGGACGAAATGCTTCAAGTCAGGTGTCCCTCCCCAAGAGCCACTTGTTAAGCACCAGAGCACACCATTGCTCTAGAGCACAAACCACCAAAGCTGCTACCTCTGGGGCCATGTTCTCTGAGATGCTCACAGGATTCATTATGGCAAGGATATGAAGCTTCTCACTAGCCTTACAACCCTGGGCAAGGTACTTAACTTCTATTCAGTTTATTACACCCTAGAACAGTATTTGACATACAAGTACTAGTTAGTCCTAGATTATCTCTATGAGCAGTGGTTAAAAACCCAGGCTTGCTAAGTTCAAATCCTGTCTCTGCTACTTATCAGTCATAAAGCAGTAGGCAATTTCTCAGCTCCTCTGTATCTTGACCCCTGAACAATAAAATGATAAAAACAGCAACTATTTTACATGTGGTAACTGACAGTGACTGGCACATATGAAACACTCAGCTAGTGTTAGCTGCTCCCATGACTATCACCCTAAATATTGTAGTTTTTGTTTTTTTGTTTTGTGTTTTTTTTGCAACTTAGCAAGACCTCATCTCAAAATAAAAAGGGATACAGCTCAGTGGCAGAGCACCCTGGGCTCAATACCCACACACATACCTGCATCCAAAAGAGGAATAACTAGAAAGTGATTAGTTTGAAGAGAATCATCATTATAGATATGTAAGCTCAAGGTTTGAGGTGGCGGGATCTTTGTAATACCTTGTAACCACATCTTCAATATAAAGACAAAAATCAGTAAACACATTTTCATGTGTGACTTCAAAGAATATCGGTGTTATAGGGACATCACCAGCAGGTAGATAAACCCAGTGTAAGTAACGGTAAATAGAAAGTTGTCTGGGACAATTTCACAAGAAGATTTCACCTACAACAATGGCTATAAACTTTATCTTACAAAAAGTCTAAGTAAGCTTCTGATAAAACCATTAAAATGTCAATGCCAAGACTATTTATATCATCCTTATTTCAAAAAAGAATGTGAGGTGGGCAAAGCTGTTAGATTCAGTTATTGAGGCTTCCTTTGCTAATCATGTTGTCCCCCACAGCACTGTCCAAATGCAAACTAATAAGAACCCTTCATTCTACCCAAAGAAGAAATCAGCAAACACCACTCACAGGGCAATATCAGATCCCATGTTAAACACTCCCCACACCCCTCCATTCTTGATTGGTCCCATTTGCTCTCCAGCTATGTACCACATGGCCTCCCAGAGTAGGTGGTCAAGCAACCACACTCACTGGGCTAGCTCCCAGTGTGGTCTCCAAAGCCCAGCTTCCTATTTCCCTAATGGCATACATATGACCAGACCCTATCATGAGCAGCTTTACCCCTGGGCTGGATGATGCTGTGGCTTCGCATCTATTCCTCCCAGCTTGCCTGCACCCCCACCCCACCCTAGTTTCCTGCACCCCTCACTGAAGATTCAAGCCACATCCACTACCAATAGACCGGGAGAGCCCACCAAAGGTGCAAAGCTAACAGGAGTCAGGAACACTCCCCTCAGTTTTCCTTGGGTATCCCATGGCTGAGAGGCTTGTCCTTTGAAGGACATGTCCAAGGCCACCTCAACCACCACTAGGGTCCCTCCATGCTGCCTTCTCAGGGGCCCTAACAAAACCCTACCTCAGAACACTACAGGGCTGAGACAGGGAGGAGGAGCTGGCTGCAGGAGAGGACATCTCAGTCACATCTAATGACTTCTGCCCAAGTGAGGCTAACCTCTTTTCCACAAGTTTCACAATCTCCCAAAAAAGGATTCTAAACCACTTTTGAGAAGCAAACAGATTACCAGTCTATAAACTCCAGATAAAGTCAGTTTCAAAATGACATTTGGACGGTGTCCTGAACAGGTTAAATTGAGACAGCTTCTTGAGCAGCCTCTTGAGTCTGTCATACAGACTTGAACAGGGCAATTCTAGTTGCATCAATACAGAAAAATCTCCAATGCACTTAAAAAAATAAGTTTGATTGAAATATAATTCACATATACTAATATTCACTCATTTTAGTTATAGACTCCAGCAAGCTTTAATAAATATATTCAGTTACACAACCACCACCACAATCAGGATCGAGCCTTCCACTGTATAGAGTTGCCAAAATCTGTATCTATTCCACCACTGGATGTCTTAAAAGAAAAATTAAGCTTCACAACAGTATGTACACAGCACGCTGCCATTCAGGGAAAAAAAAAAAAAAGGTGCACACCCTGCTTTCTAGATTTACTGACAAGTTCTCTGAAGACACAAGAATGGGAGCCATGGCTGCCTTTGTGAGATGACCTAGAGACACCCTCTTAGTTTAAAACCATTTTTAACTACTTGCATATACTACCAATTTTTAAAAGAGGTTTTACGACTTCCTATGTCTTAAGTCTGCACCTTTTGCCAAACCCTGCAACTTCTTTTTCGCTATTTCTATAAATTATCAAGATGACCAAGAGATTTAGCGTATTATTCTACAAATGAGGAAGGAAACTACTGTTTTCCTTTCTCAGTTCTCACAACAACTTAGTCTCAACTATCTGCTTATTAGGTTTTTTTTTGTACTGGGGATTGAACCCAGGAGCACTTTACCACCAATCTACATCCCCAGCCCTATTTTTTAAATCTGAGGCTCATTAAATCGCTGAGGGTCTTAAGTTGCTGAAGCTGGCCTCAAACTTGCGATCCTCCTGCCTCAAGCTGAGTCATAAGGATTACAGATGGGCACTACACCACCTGGCTATCTGCTTCTTAAAATAAAAATCCTTCAGCACCCCTGAAACCCGGTGTTCAATGGATCCCAACACTCTATAGACTCAGCATGCCATGTGGCTGAGGCAAGGGTCCTGAGGCATTTTGTGCAGCGAAAATGCACACAGATCCAAACACCAGGCAAAGCCCAAGGAAACAATGAGCAGTGCGAGTGACATCCTGTCTTTCACCAGGCCAGGCAGGGCATCTGCCCTGCACGCACACGTGCGCACACACACACACCCCCCCAATAATGAAGATACTACAGTAACTTAGGAGTCAAACTCCCTTGAAAAGACCTTCAGGAACATAAAAGAATCATCTCATGAACTTTGCAATTTCCCAGAAAGCCAGTGTTCGCATATTCCCTTGTCTGGTGTGAAGTTTTTTGTTTAACATTAATCACTGTTGTGGGCCCTTCTGACAATGTCTGACACATGGTTCTGCTTAACAAAGGTTTCCTTAAAGACCTCTGGAGGGTGTCCCTGATCCTCGCAGGAGGCAATGCATAACCTACCCGATGGCCCCATACTCGGTTTCCCTTGGACTTCCCCGCCATTAAACTCAACTGCCGCCATGGTTGCTGGGCTCCTGAAGGGGCTGCTCGCCTGCCCATCGCCAGCACTCCATCTCACACAAGGCTTGCTCTCTCAAGGTGCTGTGCAGAACTGGAGGAGGGGGCACTGCTGTCATCTGGGCAAATACACGTAAGTCAGAAAACAATGGAGCTATAGTGGGGCGCTGGTACCCATTCTTCAGCACATGCCACACATTAAAAACTCTACCTTCTCACGCCATCACGTCCCTGCACAGAGAGGTGAGCAAGCCCCACTCCATATCAGAGGCTCCCCCACGTTCCCCAACTCCAACTAGCCCAGTTGGTCCCTCCAACAAAGTTCCATTTGTAAGTATTTATTCTGTGCCTATCATTCCCAAAGCAGGAAACAGGCAGAATGGAACCAGCTCCAAGACAGGAAGATGAAGATAGCTTCCCCAGGGGCTAGGCTAGTGGCTGGCACCGACCTGTGGACTGACTGAGCCTCTTAAAACAGACAAACCTTCAGCAGGAAAGATGGGGCAAGGCATTTCTGATCAATGCAGAGCCTGGTTAGGACTTCACGGGGGACGTATGAAATGCTTTTGATGATCCATAGACACGGCTCCATAATAGGATCCTCATATTTGAAAAGCTATGCCCAGTTGATTCCCCGTCGGTTCTTTTGATTGCATCAGGGAGAAAGTTCCACTGCAATGCCAGAATGTCTTTAATGTTCCCTAGGCCTGGTCACCTCCCTAACACAAAGGGAGCACAGGTGCTTCTGCAGAAACTGGCAAAGGATGAAATTCAGCTAGGATACAATGACACTGTTGGCTTCAACGTGTTTATTTTTACAGTTATTTTTAGTTTGGGACATGCAGTAATTAATATTCTGATCATAGAAGGGTAAAAGTTGTTTTATGTGACTAAAGGGCTGAAAGTAAGCTGATTTAAAGGAAAAAATGGAATAAAAAAAGCATGACAGGAGGTAGAGGTTTAAGACCCCTCCCTAAAAAAAAAGAAAGCCAAAATCATGCAGGTGGCACGTGTTTCTTCTACATCAAGGCACCAAGAACCAGGCCTCTGATAACTACAGAGCAGAGCCACTGGGGTGAACCTGAGAACCAAGGCAGGCAAGCATGAGGGGCAGCTTTGAGGAGGAAGGGGAAGAGCTCAAGGCAAGAGCCCAGGCACTTGTGATGTGGGGGCAGAAGATGAGGCTAGAGAGGTAAACCGAGGCCAAGTGTGGACAGCCCTGAGGCTGGAGGTAGACACCTGGCTTTCACCTGTGACTGTGGGGTACAACAGAGCTCTCCAGCCCACTTGACAAATAGATGAGGGTCCATCCCCAAAGCTGGAGTGGTTTAGAGGAGGGGGCAGATAAGCCGGGGTGCACGGTGTCTGGGAAAAGGCCAAGGAAGCAGCTACAACTGCGTCAGCACTGATCACAGTCAGGCCTTGAAAAGCAGGATGTGGCTTATCACAAACTCAGGAGGCCCCACCAGGGTGGTGAATGGGAGAGAGCATGGGAGGACCCAGCCGGCTTGGGAGGCAGGTGTTAGCCCACGCAGGCTCCTGCGAGAGAGAACTCATCACCATATAGGGAACAAAAATTTCTGGGGAATTAAAAAAAAAATTGGAATAGGCTTAAAGGGGAGAAAAAAAGACCTGAAGATAGCCTAAACAAAACACTCGGCCCAGTGCCTGTCTCGCTGTCTGCTGGCCATATGGCGCGTGATAAGCCAGAATGCGTGTATTTATCTTCCATGGCTGGTCTGTTCAGCTGAGCGCCAGCCCCTTGCAGTAGAGACCGTGTCCTGTTCTTCAGCCCTGACTCACAGCTCCCAGTCCTTAGTCCCCTGCTCCGGAGGCAGTGGCTGTCACTCCCCTTCCCCTGTCCTTGCCGCTTGCCTCAGCCCCCACCCGAACCACTGCCTCCACAGCTGTTTTCCCACAACCCAATAAACCACAGGCCTTGCCCATTTCCTCCTCAGCCAGCCAGGCCTCACTGTGGGTAGCTTGCAAACTCCTTAGCATTCGCTCGAGATGGTGCACTCTGCTATCCCCAGGTCCTCCACTGTGGCGCCGACAATGACTGGTAGAAAATATTCTCTTTGTGGCTATAGAGTGTTAGCACCTTGAACACTCATTAAGAGCAGTGTTGACTCGTGGACCACACAGGGGTTGTATTTTCCAGCCTTCAGGCCCCCTCCTTGCTGTGGGAAAATGGCTGAGCAGTAACATCCCAGTCCACTAAAGCAGGCCTTGCTCCCTGGCTCTCCCTCACAACCAAATAACCACATACAGGTCCATTATCATTCTGCATTCAGGAGTTCTGTTTGCAGCCTCTTCTCATGACTACTTCAGTATTGCCTTTGGTAAGCCAAAGTTTGAGCAAAGAAGTACTGCTTATGGGATGGAGGAAGATCATTAGAATGAAAAATGCCAATAGAGTGACAAGTGAATTTCAGATAAATGACATGTATTTAGTATGTCCCATGCAATATTTGGGACATATAATAGTCTTCACTGGACGTTCCAAAACATTCCACGGATACATGAAACTGCAGATAGGACCTAACCTTATATATACTGTTGTGTATTATATATGAACCTATGGTAAAGCTTAATTCACAAATTAGGAATAGTAAGAAATTAACAATTAATGATCTACTATAATGAGTTATTTAAAACTTAGGAATTGTTTATGTCCAGAATTTTCCATTTAAAACTTTCAGATCTTATGGTGGACTTCAGCTAACTGAATTCCAACAAAACAAAACCATGGCTAAGGGGGAACTACCGTACATATGCTCAAAGAAATTACTCTTTGCTCATGTGAAATTCCAATTTAACCGGGAGTCCTACATTTTTACTTGCTAAATCTGGCAACCCTAGATCATCAGGAAGTAGCAGAACCAACCATGAGGCAGCCCTGCTCTCACCCAGTAGCTCTCCCAGGCCACAGAGCAGCACTGCTGCGCTCTATAACTCCCTATTGATGTTCCTGAGGGCACATCACAAAGGCACGCAGGTTCTCCGTGGTCCTGAATTGCAGAGGTGACCTCTGGTAGCTATGCACCAAGAATAAATTCTCAAAGCAAGAAGTTGCAAAGAACCCAAAGGAAAGCACACCTGGCACAGACCTGGCGTGAGGGAGTGCAAGAGAAGATGCCCTGCCCCCAGCAAGTGTGAAAACACCAAGCACAGGCACTAAAAGCCTTTGCACACAAGCCTGTCCTGAGTAGTCTCACATACACCTCCAGGGTACTCACAAGCCAACGGAATCTAAGAGCAAGAGGGGCAAGGGCTGGGAGCTTACCAGGAACACGGACAGCTTTATAAATGGCCAGCACCTCAAGTGCTAGGGCAGCTGGTCTGGGCAGGTCCCAGCATGAGTCCTGGCAGAGGACAGAGCCCAGCCCCAGTGAGAAAGATTTCAGGGGCACAGGCTTATGGGCTCTGGGCCAGACCAAGTGCCCTAGATGTGGAGGCATTTCTCTCTACACATCCCAGAAGCAGCTGTTATTCTCCTAATCTGGCACCATCAACGTAATAGAAAGATACTTCATCTCTGATCTGTACGCTATTTTTACTATCAGTCAGAAATCCATTGGCTCATAACATTAATTAAGCTGTATGAAATTGCTATTTTTGTAAGTCAAAAATGTTAGAATATTGGCAATTCTGTATAGTCCAATTAAATAACACTGAGCACCTTAAAACAGATCCAGATTCTGTGCAAGTATAGATTGCACAGGATATATATTGATCAAGTATATATTGACCATGAAATGTTCAATTCACGTGGCCACTTTCAAGATAAGTACTTCTGTGTCCATTTTATAGATTCAGAGACTGAGTCAGAGGGTACAATGCTCATGCAGTTGGATACACACTAGGTCTGTGTGACTCAAACTACATGCATTCTACTACCATGAGCCCTGCCATGGATCAGTGGCTGACCATTCCTGCAGTACCAAGCACTTCCAGGAGTCCCATCTGGCCAAGAGACCACTCTGTACCTAATCAAAGCTGGTAGCCTGTGTTAGCAGCAAAGTGTATTTAACAATTTCAAGAGGAACAAAACATTTGAAAGTTTATCTAAAGAAAGGAGGGAAAGGTCAAAAATGTACTCCTTAAAGAAACAAAAGTAACCAAGCAAGAAAAATCTGGTCAACCAGTTTTAAGATGCCTTATTTCTGCCTATGAGCAAATATATAGTGGGCTGAGAAAGGCATCAGGTGCGGTAAGATACAGCACAACTGCAGGGCCAGGGGCATGTGCTTCTGAGGCTGTCCCGTGGGAAGACCACTGAACTTCAAAGAGGGAAGAGGATGAGAACACTCCCAAAAGAACATATTGAAGTCAGGACCATCACTGGTCTCTTGACCCCCCATAATCCTTCTCAGAGGCTGAGGCCAGTACTATCACATACATAAAAGAGCTGTCAGAATTCAACTTAAAACAGTAAGAAATAAATATCCTTCTCCTTGTGAAACAGCATTTTAGATGTCAGAGAATACAAACACACTAAAAGTAGCTTCATCTAGTTCCCAATGAACATCTAAATGACATCAGAGATAAGGAGAAAGAGGGGACTGACCTTCACATGGGCCACATAGTGACGACACGTCTCCTCCATGTGGGCCAGCTGCAGCTTCTCTGAGACCTGGCCTGCAGTCTCTCCCAGCAATACAAAGTAGACCCTGGGCAGCTGGCCCTTCTCCTTTTTGGCCACATCAGCCGTCAGAACGTAATTGAGGCCTGCCAATAAACAAAAAGTCAAAATGTCAGAAAAGAGAGTGGCCAGGCCACCTCCCCTCCCCCTCACAGGACCCATGCACGTTTCACAGGACACCTAGCCCTCCAGAGAGCATGGAGGACTGTGGCCCATGTCAAGACCTGCTGGAACAGACACATGCAGTCTGGTGCTCATGGAATCTAGAGAGAACCAGGATGCACTCTGCCTTTCTGGAGACATCCTTCTGTGTATCTCATGACTCCTCTGATTTAAACTTCATGCCACCTCAAGGTCCCAACGGAGCCACTGACACATGCATCAGCAATTAGCTGTACCTGATACAGGGCAGTGTTCAGAGAAGCAAGCACCATGGCACACCTGCAGACTCTCACCAGAAGCCACTGAAACGGAGGCACTGTGCAGCGACTATCCTGTGTGATGTGCACCCACAAGGGAACAATCACTTCCAATAACTGCAACTCATCTCACGAATGCCAAGTCCTGCTCTCCAGTCACTACAGCCACTGGACTGTAGTACCCACAACTTAACTGAGCACGGGCTACATGCTGTTGTAGGTAGAGGGGGGACAGCGCAGCCAAGGACGTGCCTTCATGGAGCCCACACGCTTGGAAAGCCACCGGAGGGCTGCAGTGGATCTCATTCCCAGGAGGCCAAGCATGGTGACCGCGCACCTTGAGGGGCCCATCCCTCCAGCAAAACCAGGGCCATAGTGGGCCTGGATGAGATCCACTCCTAGAAAGGAAAAAACTCCTCCCCTATACCTGAAGGTCTAATGCCAGATGGCATAACTGCTGGGACATGAAAATAAGGAGGGTTACCAGGTCAAATGCATGCTGGAGAAAAACAATGTTTTACCTCCATCATTTCAGAGTCTAATTATAACAGTGTGCTTTTTAGGTAAATATGGCTTTATCAACAGACTCCTCTCACCACTTGTTTGGCACAGAAAAGTGCTAAGTCTTTTTAACCATTTTGTGGATTCAGAAGATATCATAGTTTTAAAGTAAGAGACCTGGAAGCTCTGACACTAAAGCAACAGAAGGAGATGGCTAAGCAGTGGGCCCAGCCCAGGCCCCTCTCTCTGCCTCTCCCCTCCTGCCTCTTAGAACCCAGGGCCTCTGCACCAATAAAATGCAGCCCTCGGCCTGCTGGTAATTAGGTATGTGAAGCCAGGCAGGGGGTGTTTCTGGCTTTTAATAACATCAAAAGGGCGAGACACCCCCGAGGGGAGGTCTGAACAGGGCAAGAGGAAGGTGACCTGGGCAGGCCTGCTGCTGCATCTAATGGCTTGGCTGGGCTGCTGCCACGTCAGGGCTCCTGCCACACCAAGCTGGCAGATTCCTGGTTAGCAAGGGCAAGCCTGCCCCAACTTGTTTGTTCCAGCAACAGCTGATTTCCAAAGCAAGGCTGGGTCAGCAGGAGGGACCAGGACATGGATAATCCCAAGATAGTATTACCATTAAGAAGAATAGTATGAGTTGGGTGCAGTGGTACAAGCCTGTTACTCCAGCTACTTGGGAGGCTGAGATAGGAGGATCACAATTTGGAGGCCTGGCTGGGTAGCTTCATGAGACTTTCTCAAAATAAAAAGGGATCAGGGTGTAGCTCAGTGGTGTAGTACTTTTATGTATGAAGCCCTGAGGAGGAAGACGAGGGAGGAAGGAGGGGAAAAAAAGATGTATATGGGAAACCATTTCAACACAGAAAACATGGGCATCAATACAAGAGTTATATGCCAAAAGGCCATGGATTCACAGGCTGTTGAAGTTTTCCAACAATCTGGATACCATCTAGTTTAAACCCTTTAACTTTAAGGGGACTGAGGTCCCAAAAGGGGAAGACTTGTTCCAAGCCAGAGCCTTCCGCCACAGAGAGCAATACAAGAACCCCAATCCTTGGTGCCAGACTAGTCCTACCCTGATGGTTCTTGGTACTTTTTAAAAAAAAAACATTACCTGACTTCACCCAAAAACTTTTTTGAATGCAGAAACAGAACCAAACAGAGATCCAGAACTGAACTCCAACCAATTTACTTTCTGGTGATCACAACTTCCCTGAGGAACAACCCAACCATAAAAAAGAGTAAATTGAAATGAAGTGAGTTTTCAAGTCCCAGTTAGTAAGATGGTGGCTGGACATGCACACTGCTGGAAGACGAGCTGGAGGTCCCTGGCCAGGTAACTGAGAATGGCAGCTGCCAAGCAGCCTGTCCTCAGTGGCCCCAGACTAGCCTTCACTCCCAGGTGAGAGTACTACAGTGCCAGCCTCAGGAAAAGGAGTAATGGAGAGAACGGAAGAATGGAGCTATTGTGCCAGAGATGAGCTGGCTGAGCTCAGAGAAAACCCGAGTGGAAATGAACACAGGAAGACAGAGCGGACAGTATCGATCCCCCACCCATATCCTCTTGGCCTGAACCCTCTCTCTGCTGTCCAGACCAACCCGCAGCCGCCAGCACCTGCGTTCCTTTGCCCAGGGTTTTCTCTAGTGGCTCTGCCAACAAGCACAGCAGGCCTGAGTACCCAGGCAGCCCTCCATGAGGGACGATCCCTGTTCCCTCAGCCCTTGGATGGGATACCTCTGAGGCACCTCCTCCATTGACTTTCAGGGTTCTCCCACAAGTTCCAGCTGCCCACCAGGGGTAACCAGCTGAGTAATACACCTATTTGGCTGCTAGGGTAGTTAATTTTGTGTGTCAATTTAGCTGAGCTATATAGAGTACCCAGATATTTTGCTGAGCATCAATTTAGTGTTACTGTGAAGGTATTTTTAAAATGAGATTAACATTTAAATTAGACTTTAAAATAAAGCAAGTTCATCTCCATACTGTGGATGAGCTTCCTCCAATCATTTGGAGGTCTTAAAAAACAAAACAAAGGTTCCCCCACAGAAAAAAGGAATTCTGCTTCTAGCCAGCTTTGGATTTGAGATGAAATTTCAATTCCGCCCAGGGTCTCCAGCCTATTAACTTGCCCTGCAGAATTCAGACTTATCAGCCCCCACAACATCATTAATTCCTTAAAAATCAGTCAATCAGGGTCAGGGGTGTAGATCAGTGGTAGAGCTCTTCCCTAGCATGAGAGAGAGGCCCTCAGTTCAATCTCCAGCACCAAAAAAATAAAACCAACCTCATATTTATATCTATTTTCTATCTCCCTCCTCTGTTGTTTCTTTGGAGAATCCTGACTCCATCTACCCACCCTTGTCTCACTACCCCATATTGTCTTCTACTGATGCTCCCAGGGATCACCTCTGGTTTTGCTAGTTTTGTTTTTGTGATACTGGGGAATGAGTCCAGGGGTGTTCTACCACTGAGCTACATCCCCAGTTTTTTTTCAATTTTGAGACAAGGTCTTGCTAAGTTGTCCAGGCTGCCCTTGAACTTGCGGTCTTCCTGCCTCGGCCTCCTGAATTGCTGAGATGACAGGCATGGGCCACCGTGCCTGGTCAAGGTTTACCCCTGAATTAACCATGCACACCTGAGTCCTTGACTCTAGATCTATCTGGGGGAGAACTCAAATTAACAGAGATGTCAGGAAAAGGGAATGAATTCAACCTTCAACAGGTGCCCAACACTGGGTTGGGTACTTTACAAATACCAACTTCCATCCTCAAAGCCCTATTCACTGCAGAACTGTAGACACAAGGCATCTCCCTCCCGCAACTCAAGGAAGGGGAGGAAGAGCTGCAGCTCACAGAGACTGAGATGAGGTGAGCCATGCTGCTCTACCCCAGGCGGGAATGTGCATGCCAACAATCTCACCTACTAGATTTTTCTAAAAATGTTAACATATACAATCACAGACACATTGAATGATTCTGTTTGCCAAGTACAATCATTCTGGAAGCATTTCACCGTAAGAATTACCTAACTTATTGCTTCTCCTTGATTCAAATTTTGACATTTTAAATTACCCAAAAAGTAGTCAAATCTGTCAGACTCTTCTAGAAGAAAGCAAGGCGCACCATGAGAAACTGCCTGAATGAGGAGGGTCTTGTAGCCACCAGAGGTAAAAAAAAAAAAAAAAACATTCTGCAGCTCTGTGCTCAACTAGTAGTTTTAAACAGCATGCACCCAAGTCCCCAAGGGAGCCGGGAAGGGGCTCCTGGGAATCAGAAGACGCGTCAGAGCAGCAGCCAATTAGCTCCCTTGGTTTGGGGGTGCGTGGCCGCCCCTCATGCGAGCAAGCCGACCAGCCCCCAGAGGGCGCTGGTTCTGATGAGGGCCCTGTTCCAACAGCACATCTCAGGATGACAGGTTTTCCATGCTGGCAACTTGTGTTCCCGCCATGTCAAATGATGTCATGTTGATGGAAAAGCTGATGAACCCAAAGGGATGTTTTGATCCCCTCCTTCCCCTGCCCCCAGCTGGTTCCCCAGGGCCCCCACACCAGTCTGGGCCAAGAAGGAGCCAGCTGTCTCGCATCGACTCTGCCTCTGGTCCCTCCCCACCAGTTTTGAATCATTCCCATTCTCCATCAGAATAAGATTTCAGCCGGGAAAATCTAAAATTCTCCTTCCAGAGTTACTCTGAGATTCCCTTACAGTTTCTCAGGAGAAGGGAAGAAAGGGCTATTTCTACTTTAACAGCTTTTCTACAATTTCTCCCTCTTTTCCTCAAGGAAAGATGCAGTCATTGCCAAACAGGGGTCCCCATTCCTCACACATCTTGACTTTCCCTTGTTACCCCACTGCCTGCTTCTCAAAAGACCAGGAGCTCAGAGGATGTTCTCTGCATGCAACACTCTCCAGAGCAGAAAAAGGGCCTGTGGTTCAATTGCTCATTTCCACCCTATTTCTGCTATTGGCATGGATGGTCTTGGTGCCAGCTCTCAGGCCCTGGGCTTAACAGCTTGTCTAGAGGCAGGGAAGGCACCTCTGTTCACTCAGCTTCATCAGGCTGGTAGCCATGGAAACGCAGGGGCACGGGGGTCAGAGTGCAAAACAGAACCATGGAGGGCTCACCCCTCCCTGGTTTTCATTCAGCACTCTGGTGAGAGTCCACAGTTGCCAGCCTGATTCTCAGCCTTCAGGGAGAGAGAGAAACAGGTCAGGCTTCAGCCTGGCCAGTGAGGAGCAAGGCACTGCCCGCCCACCCTTTTACCAGCCAGGAGGCTCTGCGAGGCCATAGGCAGCTCTCTGGGAAGGGATGAAGTGGTAAATAACACTCTCGGGGACAGGCAGAGCTCTTGTTTTAAACTACTTAAACACATTATAAACTTGCCCTTGGGAGAGTCCACTGTTGGAGTAAGATGTCTATGTTCATGTATCAGCACTGAGCCCATGGTGCCTGCCCATCAAGGAGCCTGCATGCATCTAGAAGAGTGAGCAAGGGAGCCTCTCTTCCACCAAAACACAAGCTCCACGAGGGCAAGGATTTTGCCCATTCTGTCCATTGCTCTATGCCCAGGGCTGAACAGCATCTAGCACTTTGTAAGAGCTTCGTAACTATTGATTGAACATGGATTTGCCTCATGATCCCATCTCCATGCTTCTCAAGAGACCAGAAGGAACTCAAGAGAATGGGCCTGGCCTACAAAGGCTCTCTGGAAGAGAAACATGGGCTTTTATTGTGTTTTTGTTTGTTCATCTGGAATTTTTCTTTCTATTCAGTTTTGCCGAGTATAAACAAAGCACCTATTAACCTACACAATATCCTGGAATCATTTCCTTCAAATGATCCCGTGGCTCTATGTTCTAATCAACACTGACCCTATCTTGTTCTGAGGCTTCATCTAGTCTTTGGAGGCACGATAGCAAGTTGGCCTTCCCCAGTCTAAGAAATAGCAGGGACAGCTACCACCTGCTTTCTTTGCGCTGCCAAAGCAGGGTCCCCTCTTTTGAAAATCTAAGCCTTTGAAAACTACACGTCCTGATCCCACAGTAAATGGAATAATCCCCCTGACATCTGGCTGATGCTGCAAACTCCATGGGGGAGCCTCCAAAGTCCCATCACTCCTTTTTCCTAACTGCATGGAATGTCCTGTCAGAACCAGGCTCCAGGCACTACATTCCCACAGCCTGTCCCACCCATGGTCCAGTGAGGTTGAGTCTGGTCCACATATGTTGGGCAAAGGGTACTTGGGGTCCAACATTATTTTTCCTAGAGCTGTGGATGCGCAGAAGAGAGAAGGGAGGGGGTCCCAAGGGAACGGGTGTCCAGCCCATGGGTATGCTGCCTGCAAAGCCAGCCTGATGCAGGGCAGGAGGAAACTCCGAAACATCCCACAGCTGCCCGCCATCCTGCAATCCTACTCCAGCTAAGATGTGTAACTTGAGCCCTGACTCAATGACTCATTACCAATTTCTCCTGGAACATGTTTGCCATGGAATCTAAAGCAGGCCGTGACGTTCAGGCAGTTCACAGGCTGCTGTCCATCATGACACTGAGGTGCTGTGATGTTGATGGAGCCTGGGAGGAAGATGGAGACGTCCACCGTAATGACCGGCCTGGCCCTGCAGGGTAAGAGGAGAAGATGACTCAGTCATGGTAAAGAGCAGTTCTCGGGAATCAAACAAGAACTACATAGACAGGATAAATCCTGGGCCTTCAGCCAGCATTTAATTAAAGTATGAAATAACCCAAGAGAGAAGGACCAATGTGCTCTCTAAGTACTTTTTCTGGTTTTAAAAGTAGCACATTTCCTAATATATTAATGGCTAGCTTTCACAATAATAAAGGCAAGTTAGTTGTTAATCAAACACATCTGGTTGTGAACCATAAGTGAAACACCAGATGCTGAGCGATTACTTAAAATTTCACCAAATAAGTTCCAATTTCCACTTCCTGGGGGCTATGCATATATTTAAGAGGAGTTCCTACACCAGAAGGTAGGGCTTAAGAACTAGGTGCAAGCTCAGGTGGCCCCCAAAGCATTCATTGCTATTGTAAGCATGAACTGTGGTCCCTCCAACTAGCTGAACCTCCTCCTCCATTTACCTCTACTAATTCAGTGACCATTTTTCTAAACCAGTTTGATTAATGGAGTCCCTGCTAGTGACAGCAAAGCACTTCCAGAGCAGAAGAAAGCCACCCCCCTGGCCTCAGAATCAAGTGAAACCCAATAAACATTCACAGTTCTCTCCCCGACGCAGCCCATCCCCCAGCTCTTGATGGATGGTCAGTGTCCATCCAAGCCACCAGATGGACAAAATTCTGCTCTCATGGCAAACATCTGCTCAGGGAGGTTTCACCTAAGCTGCTGCTTAACCTTCTCACCTGCAGGCCTCGCAAAGAGACCCTTTTACCTCTAAGGAGCCCCAGCATCAGTCACAAGGGTGACATGACAAGAGGAAAGGACATTAGTGGCTTAAGAACAATGACCTCACTTGTATACAATGCTCACCCAGGGTGAAAGGCAGATAGGAATGACAATCCACCAACTCCGAGAGAAGGAAGCGGCACAGAAAACCTTGGTGGGAAAGGAAGTGAGGCCTGCAGGCAGATGGGGTGAGGGTGATCCGGGGCTGCCCTACTGGGACAGGAGGGTCAACAGAGGGGCAGCTGTGACCTGGGCAGTGGAACTGTGGGACTCCCTGAGCAAATCCGGCTGTAGGGCAAAAGGAAGTGGGACAATAGTGCCTGAAAGAGATCAACATCCTGGCCTCTCAATTTTCTCCTGGGTTCATCCTGAGAAAAATTCTAGAAATACCTTAGAAAATGGATAGGCTACCCCTGGTCAGCATGATGGTACAGATGCCAACGAACACTGCAGAAAGCCCCACTGACCCTTCAAGAGCCAACTGGAAGGTCCCTTCTCCCAAGAACCTCTGCGGCCCCAGCTCCACGAGCCTTGCTAAGGAGAACAGGTGCTGGGTTTTTCTAAACGAGACCCCTCCACCAAAAGCTGGGTTCCCAATGAATTCATCCTCATGCTGGACACTACTGCAGGACAGGAGGTGTGTAAAAAGCCTTGTTAAGTAGGTGCAAACTTTACTGCAGCCCAGGTAACTGAAAACCACAGGAGTGCCAAAAGCTTCAAGAGATCACAGGAGAGACCAAGAGGAATCAGGTACTGGAGAGAGCTGGTTTCTGCCTGTGACGGACAGCCCCACTCTGCAGCTCCTGACCTGAATCCAAGAAAGTTCAGCCTTTCCTGGTCCCCTGGGCCAGGGGCCATCTGGTCAGGGAGGGGACCGAGTCCTCCTGTCACTAGAGAGCTCTGCTGCACAGCACAAGGCAAGCAGGAGGCAGAAGTCAGCAGTCCCCACACGATGACCCTGGAGGTTATGAAACAATCCTTTGAAACAGTCGGCAGGGACCCTCATGAGTACATCTCCTCCCAAATCTGTCAGATCGGTTCCCTCAAACCTTTTTTGTTTCAACTCCAAGTATTGTTTTTGGATGAGGAAAAGCTCAGAAATCTTTCCTAGCCCCTCTGATCACTTCCTTTGCCCCTCGATGGCAAAGCACCAGGTGCCTATCACCGTCACACAGAACCTGACCTCCTGAACGAACTTCCTGAGGGCAGAGTAGGGCCCACTAGCCCGCCCTCCTGGGGCAGGAGACTGCTTTTCACAGTCCTGCCTGCAAACACACCAGCCTCTAAGATAAAAGCAGAGGGGGCACCCAAGGACAGCTCTGCAGTACTTTCCATATTTCCTGGAGGCTGGTAGCTGGAATGCTTTTTTCTTGTAACTGACAGTTCAAATCCTAACATTCCATTTCTAGGTAAGTAATAAAAGCAGTTAGGGCACCTGTGGCATGATGCTGCTCAAATTTTTGTCTTTTGCAGAGTAGAAACAGGTGGACATATAAAGAGCCTATCTTCTTGGTGACACTTAGCTACCAGCAAGACCTGGGGCTTTCTACCTCCAATATGCTTATGTCTATTTACACAGTGGAAGCCACTCAGGTCTTCTCTGAGCTGCAGCCCAAGCATTCCTAACCCACATCCCTCTGCAGTCTCTCCTTGAGGACATCAAATATAGTGTGTGACATGGTCCTCAGCCCCCACCTTTCTGGTCCTACCCAAATCACTCAAGATCCAACAACTTGCCCATCACCCAGGTCATGTCTGGGCACCCTACTTAGATCAGCTGAAGCCTCCAGGCCTTCTTGTTCCCTGTTGTTCGGTCACTTCCCAGAACCTGATCAACTGGTGCCACTACAGATGTTCAGCCTACATGGCCCCTCAGACACGCTTGACAATTCCTTTGCCTATCCCTCCTTGCTCCCTCTACAGTTCATCTCTGAAACCTCCACTGTTCCGTGAGTCCCTTGACCTCTTGGAATAGACCAAGGGTCAGCATCCTCAGCTTCACTCTCATCCCAAGCTAACCTCTTGACTCTATTCCTATCCTGGACATCTGGAAGAGGAGGCCCCCACACCCTCCAGCCTGTGTGCCAGATTCCATCTCTCCAACAGTCCTGTCCTTCCTCAACCCCACGACCAACACCCATGGCACCCTCCCCTCCTCCCCCATGTCCCTTCAACTTCTTCAGGCCCCAAGGGAAGGATGGGGTCAGGGTAGCAGGGCTCAGATGAATGAGGGAGAAGCTGAGCTTGACTACCTCTGATCCCTTCCAGGAGGGTCAGGGACTTGGGAGATGAGGGAAGGTCTCAAAGATATCCTTGGCCTAACCCCTGCCATCCTTAAAACATCCTCTCCGGACCACCTGCCAATCCCCATTTGCTCTTTGGCTGTCTGGCTTCTGGAGAGACAGTTGAGAATTACTCTTTCATGCTTCTCCTTCCTCATCCACCCACAGCTGTAGCCACAGGACCACTGGCTTCTCACAGCCACCTCCAACAGGACTCGGCTCTTCCTACAACCACAACCAGCACCCTTGACCACGTACCCCTGCTTTGCTGTCCTCATGGCACCACCATCCATAATTACCTTTTCTTTTTTAAGTTAATAAAACCTGCATATCCTTGATATCCTTACCCATAAAATGGGGATAACCATACCATATCATGGAACTGTTAAGACAAGGAGTCAATATAGTGTCAAGAGAAAAGTGAACAAACCCCACCACACTCAACAGCTCAACATAGAACAATCTCAAGAACATCACATTGCATTAAAGAAGCCAGAATCAAGAGTCCATTCTAACTCCATTTATTTATGTGAAATCCCAGAACAGGCAAAAGCAATTGAGAGTGACAGAAGTCACAAGAGTAACTGGCTGTCTATTGAAAGAAGAGTATAACCAGAAAGAGCACAAGGAAATTTTTAGTCATGGAAATGCTCTATCTTGACAAGAGATGGCAGTTATACAGGTGTGTATGCTGGTCAAAATTCAATCCATACACTGGTGCAAATTGGTGCATTTTATTGTCTGCAAATTATACCTCAACACAAAGAAAACCACCACAAAGAATGAATAGACTAGTCACGTGCCACAAGCAACATTTCAGTGGAGGGCAGACTGCATGTACGGTGGAGGTCCCTGGAGATGACGTTAACTAGAGAGATGTAGCTGTCTTAGGTTCTTTAAGCATATGCTCTGACCCTTGCACAGTGACAATGACCTAGAAAATCATTCATGTCTTTGAACACACCTCTGTGGTTAAATGATACAGGACTGTATGTGAAATGCATAGACAGTACCTGGCATGTGGTAGGTGTTCATCCAACATTAGTTGCAATTATTACCCATTTGTGTAGGAGCTCCCTGGCTAGAATATAAGGTCAAGAACTAGGTCTGTCAAGTTCTCTGCCAAATCCTCTGGATCTGACACATACATAGTTCCATCTCAACTGGTCAATATGACTAGCTGGGATACTAATATTAACTAAAGGAGGGAAAGGATTCCTGGGATCTGAACATCCCCACCTGCTCCTCCATAGCTGGCTTGGCCTCCTGGCTCTTCCTAGGCTTCTCATCCAGGCTGGGGCTCCCAAGTTCCTTTCCTAGATCCCTTCCTTGGATATGCACTCTTTGGAATTCTCCATGGATTTCACATTTGTCCCTGTTAAATTCCACCTCATAAGACTCAACCTTCTACCCTGAGCTGGATTCTGGGATCTCAGGTCCACTGAGGAACCATTTCAACATTCACGTCCATGTAGGAGGCAAAAAACAAAAAAACAAAAAACACCCATGAAGGAAAGAAAAGCCCTTTGGAGCTCACATTCAGAAGATGATAAAGAAGGATGACGAGACAATCTACAGAAGGGAACTTGAAGCCAGATGCTCGGGGTGGGGGGTTCGAAAGGTCCTATTTTCAACTGAGAAGCCAAGGAACGTGTCATGGTATATCTAACAGCAATCTTGACAAATGGGATCAGGCTGTTCAGGAAGCGAAGAGTACGTACGGTCTCATAGTACATACGGTACGTGGGTGAGAACTGAGTCCAGCCGTAAGTTGAACCTCTTCCGTCATCCGGAGACTCGAAAGTTGTCTTATCCAAGAGGAAAAATCACCACCCCAGAGAAAGGGGTGATCAAGAAAGTAAAAACCCCGGTCACATGGAGAATTAAGAACCACAGAGGTTTAATCTCACTGCGTCACTGCCTGGGGGATGTAACTGCCACTAAGGGCTGCTGTTCAGAAAATCCTGGACCAGAAAGCAGAACCTCAGTGAGGTGAATTTAACCCAATTTACATCATAAGACTTGCTAACTTGTCAAGCAAGGAGGCCCGGCACTGCTAGGAGCACTTTACACTATCTTACCGAGTTCTGGCCAAGAACATCCTGTTCTGCAGATCAGAATCCTGGGACAGAAGGTCAGGGCCTTGCCTTTCCAAGAAGGACACAAGCAGGGTTTGAATCCAGGCCACCTGGTCCCCAAGGTCACACTCAACCTCAAGGTTATTTTGCCTCTTTAATAATGCAATGCTTAGAGTTACCTGGGGATCAAGTGGTTCCTTAGAAGTTATTAAGCCCCAACCCATGGGGCACCTCATTCAAGAGGCTGGTGTGCCTCTTGGGGTGGGGTAGGGGGAGGCTTGGAGAAGACAGGATTGAATGAGAAGAATCTGGGGCGTGGAACTACGTGGCCTCTGGGATCCCTTCCAGTTCTAAGATCCTATCAGTCTATTTTAGAACGTTCTGCCATGAGGTTACTAACAAAACCTAAGAGTTGGCTCCCACTCCAAAGTATAAATCTGCCTCCTCTGACTCACACAGACAGAAATACTTGGAGATGGTTCATGGGTGGTGATGGTGACCACCTCCACCAGCCTTTGAAGGAAAGAGCCCGATGACATGGGCTTTAGTGAGCACTGGACTTGAGCTCACAGCTCTCACCTCTGCTGCCACCAGGGAGTGAAGTGCCCTCAGTCCCTAGACTTTGGGAACTGACCGAGGTGAGGAAGCCAGGTAAAGAGGTGAGAAGGCAGGAAGGACAGTACTTCCCAGCACTTCGAGTATCTCAGCACCCATCAAAAACGATGATAGTCCTGTAATCCCAGCACTTTGGGAGGCTGAGACAGGAAAATCGCGAGTTCAAAGCCAGCCTCAGCAAGGGCAAGGCACTAAGCAACTCAGTGAGACCCTGTCTCTACATAAAACACAAAATAGGGCTGAGGATGTGGCTCAGTGGTAGAGTGCCCCTGAGTTCAATCTCCAGTACCCAAAAAAAAAAAAAAGATGCTAGTTATATTGCACAAGAATGGAAGGGGCTGATCATGACCACAGGGAAACAGCCCCTGGATTTAGGGATTAGGTCACCAAAAATCCTGCTATCGTCCCCCACCTATAAGCCATTCAAAGCCCAACAACTGGAAACTCCAGGACAGTGGATAAGAATGAGACCTTCCCATCCACTGAGTGCCTCCAGCCCAAACAATAGGGCAGAGGGAAGAGCTGCCCGACAGCAAATAGGCCCTGGGTCTCCTCCACCAGTCCCACCCCTCACCCAGGGAGCAGGGTTGAGGCACCTCACCTTAGAAGAACCACACTGTCAGACATGAAGGCTCCAATAGTGACATCTAAAAACAAGAAATCACAGCAGTCAGAAACTTGGAAGGCCACCCGCTGGCCCTGGCATGGCACACTATAGCAACAGACACCTCTGCCATTGTCTGCACCACGTAATGATTTTAAGAATCAGGGCCACATAGTCCCAAATGGCAGCAGACCACACGTGGCTATTAAGACCTTGAAATGTATTCAGGAGCAGTGGTGCACACCTGTAATCCTAGCGGCTCAGGGGGCTAAGGCAGGAGGATCGCAAGTTCAAAGGCAGCCTCAGCAACAGCGAGGCACTAAGCAACTCAGTGAGACCCTGTCTCTACATAAAATACAAAATAGGGCTAGGGATGTGGCTCACTGGTGGAGTGCCTCCAAGTTCAATCCCTGGTGCTCCCCGCCCCCAAAAAAAGACCTTGAAATGTGTCTGAATTGAAATGGATTCCAAGCGTAAAATGCACACCAGATTTTGAAATCCTAATTTTTAAAAAAAAAATAGTTTTTATGTTGATCATGCATTAAAATAATGTTGGCTACTTTGGATTAAACATAAAAATTAACTTCACTTATTTTGTTTAATTCTAATGTGGTTACTATCATATTTCAATTTACATATATAGCTGAAATTATTTTTTAATTGGTGAATTAAAGAGAGGGATACCTGAATTAAATAACTCTTGGAAAATGCGCTAGGATCTCTGAACCATGGAATGATCACGTTCCACCCTCACTCTAAGTGACCTTAGGGTCTCTGTGTACTTTTCTGTGAAGCGTGGATCATTATTCCCCAGGACCATCTTCAAAAGCTGTCAATACTTAATATATTTAATAAATATTTTCTCAAATATTATAAATTATCAAACATGTTAAAGATTTACTATTACACATAATCAAAAAATTCATTAAAAATCATTATAAACCAAAACACTGGTTTAACTAGTAATGTTTTGTGGTACAGGGAGAGTTTTCTTTTCCTTTCCCATGCTGGGGATCAAATGTAGCTCGTCACGTAATCTAGGCAAGCGTTCGACCACTGAATAACACCCCTGCCATTAGTAATTTTTATTTCTAACTTTAATTTAGGAAGTTTTCACTCATCCAATAGCTGTCTGCCTTTCTTCCCCACTTAGCCCTAGGGCTCCATCATAGTTCATAGAAACAAGCCTCTGAGTCCAAGAGTCTGAATTGGAGTCTAAATCTGCCCATCATAAACAGAACATCTGCACACACCCTCATTAAGGAAAAACACATCAAATCCATTAGAGTTCTTGTTCCTAATGTTTCTGCATTTGGGTGTATTTAATTTTGTTGTTGTTCAACTTTAGCAAACTAGTATTTGAAAATTAAAGAACATGACAAATTTGTCATTTCTCTTAAGAAAAACTTGAGAAAAGTAGTTCAGATCCATTGTGAAATGTGAACACATCTGTTTACCATCATGCATTTATAGAGAAGCAGCTGAGCCACCCAAAGACCTGAGTCCCACCCATTGCTGTGGCTTAGGTCAGTCGCCAATTCCCTGAGGCAGATGCTAACTATCCTTGTCTGTGAAGTGGGGAAATACCCCTTCCCTCCCTCCAGCATCACTGTGAAATGGCCATTGGATGGGGCAGCATTTGCCTATCTTGAAGTGTTCAACCCATATCGGGTATTTGGGGATGACCTAGGATCACCCATAACAAGGAGAACCACTTGCCTAAACTTAAAATAAAAAGACCCAGGAGGGTCTATCTTGGGGCCAAATTTTCAGCACTAACTCCGCTCTATTCCCACTCCTCCTGGCTCTGTAAAGTCTCAAGGACATTCAAAACTTCGGTTTGTACAAAAATGCAAAATTTGGTGTCCTCATTCAGGATGGCATTAGTTTTCAGGTTTTAAGTAGAAATTTTTTTCTCAAAAGCAAGATGAGTACATATCCTGGGAAGTGTTTTCTGAACTTCACAACAATTTTGGATATTTTCAAATTCTTGTCTACACCTCCATTTCATCTTCAAACATGCAAAGAATCACTTTACTTAAACCAGGTATCACTTGGGATTGGGTTTTGAAACTAATTTTTATTCAATTAGCTTTAACCACTACAACACATTAATTAACCCAGAATACCAGCCAGCTAGCCTCGAACAGTGAAGCTCTGCTGTCCATAAGAGGACATGGTTTTCTCCTTCCCCAAATCTTTCTCTCAGTTCTTTTGTGTGCAGGGAGAAGTGTGTGCTCCTTTTTCCTCTCAAGAATGAGACATCTCTGAATATGGTCAGATATTTTTTAAAAATAAAGTTTTACTATATACCATTATACACATGGACAATGTTTTTTTTCTTCATTAGAACTGGTACCACAGAAATCACTAAAAATCCATCTGCCTGGTACTTAAACCTGTCAATCATTTTAAGACTCAAAGAAAACCTTCAACACTTTTTTCGGGCGGGGGGAGGGTACCTGGGAATAAACTCAGACACTTGACTACTAAGCCACATCCCCAGTCCTATTTTGTATTTTATTTAGGGACAGGGTCTGAGTTGCTTAGCACCTTGCTTTTGCTCAAGCTGGCTGTGAACTTGCAATCCTGCCTGAACCTCCCGAGCCGCTAGGATTACAGGTGTGCACCACTGCGCCTGGCTCTCAACACTATTTTTAATCTAAAAATCAAATACCAGGCAAAAGACACCATTCTACTTTGTGAGTTATCCTAATCCTAAATGGATGTAACAACTGCTGTCCAAAGTGGAAATTACTCCACTTCATGCATCTATCTTCATTCATCTCATGTGTTTTTAAAGAAAAACAGCTTACCAGGATAGCCATTTCCATCCATATCAATGCCTCCCGATATGGACTGCCCAAACATGCGCAGAACGGGGTTTATCTTCCTCCCAGATAGTTTCTGAAACAGATAACAGGGAAATCGAGTCACCGGAAAGAACCAGAGTCACAAATAAGAACCTGGGACTCCTTGAACCCAGCTTCCCCAGGGAACCTGGTCTTAGGGGGGAAAGAAATCACAGCCCTAATTTGATGAGGCACGAGTCTCTGGTAGGCTGTTGAGGACCACACACTGCTTTATTATTTGCTTTGGCCAAAAGTCATCATTTAAAATTTTGCTACCCAAAAAAATCTACCTACCCTGTGATGGTTTGACATGCTAAAGTTCAAGATGGATGAAAACTTCTGTTTCTAACAGGTTCTGTTTCATTTTGATGCAGGTATAGCTGGCTGAAATAGGAAGACCATATTCACCTTCTTGCTACCCAAACCGATACTAGACACCTAATACCTCCTCTAAGACACACATAGGAACAGTCTTCCTAGATGGCCACGCAATTAACTTGCCCAGCTGGAAAGACGGTCTCCCACCAGGAGGGCTATAGTCTCTTCCCAAGCTTCACAGACAGGATTAAACAGTTTTGCCTAGTAAACCCAGAACTCCACAGTCCTGAATCCTCCATAAACTGTAGGCAATCAATCACAAAGACAGCTGCAGCTGTCTTCCTTCTTAATGGGCAGCCCTCAACCAACCAGTCAAGGTTCACAACTCTACCACCATTGGACACGTTAGCATCTGTGCATGATGTGAATCAAGAATACTTGTGGTACAACCAGCCTTCCTGACACCAAAGCCGTGTATTGACAATCGTGTGGCACGGTTCCTCACAGGACACCAAACTTCCTTAATCAGAAAAGTCCCATCTTCTGGGATCTGACCAGCCTCTCCTTCCTAGTATCCAGTCTCCCTGGGGAGGCTCACCTCCCGACCTCCTCATTGTGGATGACGAGAGACAGACTTTGAATTTTCACATGTTGCAGCAAAATCCACAACGGAACCCAGGGCTCATGTCGCCTCTCTTTTCCTTTTCCCGAGTCATCCTACATAGAAATCACGAGTATGTGCAGGGGGAGTTTCCATAGGATCTACAGAGAGATATGGGGACGTCCCCACTCCCAGCAGCTGATAACCCTCCCAGAAATGGCCCGGGAGGGCCGCTTGGCACCTAAGTTATCCAACAGGAAACTTGGGAGCATCGCAGCATCGCAGCACTCTAAGCAACACTTTGGCAGAACTGCTTCTTGCAAAGAGCCCACGTGGCTCTGTCTGAACAAACATGCTTGTGTGTCTGCATACCTCTGAAAAGCCATGCTTTGAAGCAGACCATCTCTGCTCCAAAGGCCAAGAACACTAGCAGCAGCTCACCGTGGGCTTGCATTTCTAAGGTATGCTGTGGCTGGGACCAGGGGGAGAGTGAAGGGGTGGTCCATTTGGGGGTGGCGACACAGGCTTAAGTTATCCGCAGACATCTGCAGGCCATTATGCTATAAAGCCAGGAAGATAAGTCTGCTCAGGGCTAATAACCCTAAATGGAAACCAGGAACCTTGGAAAACCTCCACTTGACCAGGTTTATATGCAGTGTCCGTTGTGGCGAGAGAAAGATCACAGGATCCGCCATGACATGCCCAGAGGGCTCCCAAATTAAGGCAGGCACACAAGGATCTTAAAATCAACACTTTTCAGGGTAAACTCAAGAAAGAGGAATGCATTAAAGAGTAATGTGGAAGTTTAGGCCCTGATCTCACAACTTAGCCAGCAGAAATAATACCAATCGGGGCCAAAGAAAAGCGATCCTGTTGCCCGGATTTGTTCGATTTCTCCCTGTAGTTCCTGCACATAATGCCAGCTCTGTCCAGGACCTGGGCCCGGAAGAATCTATCATTAAAGAATTTTTTTTCCTTTTTAAATCACTGACCTTATCATATACATATCAGCAGCTTGGAAAAGTATGATCATAGGGGTTTTTTTCTTCTTCTTCAAGGGGTCCAAACCACTTCTCTGTCAAGGCTGAGGAGCCAGCGTGTGCTGACAAAGGCTGGGTGGCCCAGCTGCTGATCCCTGCTTCCTACTACAGACGCTCCATGCTAACCACAAAACGTATGCTGCAGCTTTCTGCAGGGATTCCACCCAGCAACTAAACCAAACACTGCAGGGCACTGGGCAAGGGAAAGCAGCAGTTTCCACAGATCACCTCCCTGTGTGATTAGCCTCCAAGGTCCAAGAGGATGTGTGGGGAATGACCCAGGCCGCCCACCGAGGACAGGGTTCCTTAGATGACTTTCACCTTTTCACACAGGAAATAGCATCCCTGACCTATACCAGCACAGCTCCTAGGGCACAGAACTCCCAAAGCCTCTCCCTCTTGCATGCCAGCCAGATCACCTGAGAGTTTCTTGCTCCCACTATTACTTATTTCTAATGAAAAGAGCATGGCCCATGTGGCTAGATGCTCCTTGGAGTACGTGTGTCTCATAGCAAAATAAGTTTCCATATTCCTAAGCTGTCCTGAGTTCCTTGAGTAGGCCTTTTCCCAATGTGGAATGGAGGATGGTGGTCATGATCAATGTTCAGGAGTCAGAATGGTGAACTGTGAATGGCCATACTGTTGCTTATAACTGTGGGCAAGCAAAATACCTTCCCTGAGTCACATTTGCCTCATGGAAGGACAAGAGATAATCAAGGTACCCAACTCACATAGCTGCTGTGAGGAGGCACAGTAAGAAAAGGGTAGAGAAGTCCCCCAGGAAACAGTCCCTCCTCTCTAAGCATCTGTCACAGGTGGGCCACCTAGCTGAGCAGGAGGCCAGCAGAGAGGAAACACGTGGCTCAGCTGGCCTCACACTTGCTACCCCGAACTTACACCTGCTTAAGTACAAACGATACATTTGTAATTGTTCTAAAAGTACTGCCTCTTAAACTACAAATATACACATGTAAACATGAAAAGGAAGTACTTGGCATATAAATGTTCAATAATAAATATTCACCGATAGAAAATTTGTCAATGTGTGCTTCTGTCTCTGTCACTGCCCCACTGGGACAAAGACACGAAGCAGTGCCACTCTACACACGTCCACAGATATCCTGACCATGCTGTCAAGAGCATGACTTCCTTTTTTCCCATGGGCTGGGCTTGATACCATCAGCAAGATTGAACACCAAGCTGATACGGCGAAAAACAGCACTCACCACCACTTCCATGTTCCCGAGTCTGGGGTGTGAGGCCAGAGCTTTGACTAGCTGCTGGTTCTCATGCCAATTGTGACAACCACCCAGAAAAACTTCCAGGATCTCCTCTGAACCACTTTCTCTCTCTAGACTATTTTAAAACATATTCCTATGGCTTAACACAGAGATAGATGACATAGGAGTCACCAAAAGATTAAGTCTCTCTTAAGTAGGTTAAACTCTGGATCAGAATTTGGATATGACTTTTTGTAGGCTGAATGTATCCTTGAATATGAGCAAAATCAGGATTCCATGAATACTTTTTTGTGTTTAATAAGCAATATCAAATGTTTTTCTCTTTCACTGGAGGGTGGGAAGTCTGAAGTGTTTTCATTTGTGCCCAGGACATGGGGCATGATGAGGGTTCCATACATGTTTGTTGAATGAATGTATGAACAGTTACCATATCATTCTCACACCAATTACCATTGAGTACTGGGGGACTATCCCACCAGCATCCCCGTGATAGATATAGACAGCCCCGGTGAAGTCGTCCTCTTTGGGTGCGCCAACAGCCACATCTGGGGGGATAAAAACAGGCACGGGTTAGAAAAGCCATATGGAATAACATTAAATGTGGCTTTCCCAATTCTGGTTATCATTTCTGAGACCTCAACCAGAAATGTTTGGTTATTATTCAAACATTAAATTAGGCACCTAGTCTCTTAGCAGGAAAAAGGAAAAAAAGAAACGTCCAAAGTTATAAAAGCAGAATCTACCTCATCCTCAAGAAAAAGCACTGAAGTACTCAATAAAAATATAAACTTCCTATCCTAATCTCTGTCTGAGGGGAGTTCCACTGCCAATGGTTATCGCATAACTGGGAAAAGGCAACTCTATTCCTAGATAAATATATGAAATGGCATTTACTACACACACACCCCCCCCCTCACAAATTGATGACTCCTGGAACAAATCCCAAATCTTCCTTACCTTTTTCTCATGGCTTCTTAATAGAAGTCATGTGTCTGCAGAAGTAGGGTCAAGGGAGAGGGGCGCACATCCCTATGACCTCGAGAGAAAGTTGCTCTCCTCTGAATGAAACTCTGTGGTCAGTGGCATGAGGCATCAAAGGTCATCTGGCCTACACAAGAGCTGTACCCCAGCCCTGGGACATACTGTGCCCTCAGTGAGGGAAAGGCATTAAACAGACCAGAGGCTGCGGAGGATATTGTTGTCTAAACAAGACTGGACATTAGGTCTGTACATTTCCATCCCTGCAACATACACACTCGCCCACTCACCATCATTATCAGGGGAAATGTCCTTGCTTATTTCCCTAACACGGCAGAGCAGCATTAAGCATCTGAGACTCAAAAATAAGAAGAGTTTGCAGCAGATGAAGCTATCACGAGAAGCCCCCAGTGGACCCAAACACAGCAGAGCCCTTAGCTGGAGAAAGGATTATCCAGAAGCAAAACTGCAGGGGGCTCAGCACTTGGCTCCAAGTGTCTACATGGAGAACACCTCTAGTTGTTGTCCCCTCTTCTCAGAACTTCCATGGGCCTACAGGATCAACCAGGAGGTCCAGGTGAAAGTCGCCAAAGATGGACAGAAGGCAGGCTGTCACTCTGACAGAGGGAAGTCTGCTATACCTGAAAGGGCTCCGCAGCCCAGCGTGACCTCACTCACCTGGGAACCCGTCATCATCAAGATCACCCAGGCTGGCGATGCTCTCCCCAAAGTGTGCATTGTAGGCACCATCCCCATTCAGGGTCAGCTGCTCCTCCAGGGCTCCCTGGGAAACAGGATGGAGGAAAAAGTGGGGTAAAAAAAAAAAAAGAAAACAAAAACCCAGGGCTCAGAAGGCCACCCTCTTACAGAACACCCATCAGCAGGAAACACCTGGGCAGAATCACAGGAACCCAAGCTTCTCTCTCCTGAGGGCAAAATGAGTCCCTCGCCTGTGCAGCAGGAAGATCTCCCAGAGCCTGAGATGCATCCTAGAGGCCAGGGAAATGTCACGTTGACAATGACTACACCCTCCCATCCTACTGCTCCACAGTCCAGCAAGCCACCTACCTGCCTGTCCCCACAGTAACCCCTCAGCCTTTCCTATGACATAACACTTTCCCCAAAGTTGTTTTCAAGGGGTACACATTCTTTTTGTTTTCTCCTGTGCCTTTCAGTACCAGTTTGTAAAGCCATTTTGCAGAATGTGCGTTATTAGCAATCTCCACAGATGCGGTCATGGTTCAGAAAATCCAGACACCCAGTAGTTTCTGGTCAGGGGGTGAAGGGTGGTAAGATACCTAGCTGTGCTTACTGTCATGCATGGCTCAGATATGAAATTCCTAAGCAGCCATTAACAGAAAGGGTCAGGGATGCATGGTGGCAATAAAAGATATCCAAGAATACGCACTCCTCCCCCAGATCATTGACATGTGAATACCAGAGGATTCAAATGCAGTCTGATATTTTAAGGCATAATATTTAAGCTTTCCCCATTGGAGAGGCACTGTGGACACACCATACACCCACACACCATCCCATGAGTGTCTGGCTTTTGTCGTGACAATCTTTCCCTATGAACACAACCTGCAATGTAGAAACAAAGATGTGATGATTTATTGAGTCAATGAAACTCCCACCCCAAAACACAAAAAAGCTGTCACTCAGTATCTATGGGGTATTGGTGCCAGGACCCCTCGGATTCCAAAATCTGATGTTCAAGATCTTTATACAAAGTGGTTTGGTATTTGCATATGACCTATGCATATTCTGTGTATTTTATTTCTAGATTACTCAAAATCGAATGCAATGTTAAGACTATGTAAATAGTTGCTGTACTGTATCATTCAGAGAATAATGACAAGAAAACAAGTCTGTACACAGTCAATACAGATACAATTTTTTGTGCACGTATTTTCAATCTATGGTTGGTTTAATTCAAGGATGCAAAACCCACAGATAGAGGACCAGCTGCACATGACTTCTTCCTAGCCACGTGATGGGAAAGAGGAAGGAAACACCAGCAGCTGATTCCTTCTACACACCAAGTACTGTCTATCCATCTCATTTAGATCTGCTGTCCCTTCCGCTTTCACAGATGAAGCAAATTGACGGACTCATTATAAGTCACCTGTCCACATCACAGGCTTGGAACCGGCAAAACTGAGATGCAAACTCAGGCCCATCATTTTTTCCCCTTTTCCATACTGCCTTACAATCATTAATCAAATGGAATAAAGTTAAGCAGAAATACTAATCATAAAAAAAGTAGGGTAACCACGTGGCATGCAGGCATGTTGGGTGAGGAAATTTCGGGGGCCAGGGAACTCACATGGTTGCAACACGCCCACAAGAGGTCTGGGGGAATTATGCTCCAAGCTCCCACCTCCTTGCCAGGCACCATGGTGCATGCCTGCAATCCTAGCAGCTTGGGAGGCCAAGGCAGGAGGACGCTAAGTTCAAAGCTAGCCTCAGCAACTCAGCAAGACCCTGTCTCTAAATGTTTTTTTGAAAATGGCTGGAGATGTGGCTAAGTGACTAAGTGCTCCTGACCCTAATCCTAATCCATCCTCCCAAGGAGTCTGCAATCACAGGAAGCATAAGGCTTAACATCCTCTAGCTGGCCCTTCCTTCCTGGCATCCACTCACCTGATGGAGTTAAACATCATGCTCTCTCTTCGCTAGCATCTTGGTCACTGCTTAACAGTATGTTTTTTGGGGGAGGGGAGTGCAACCAGGGATTGAAGTCAGGGGCACTAAAGTACACCCCCAGCCCTTTTTTGTATTTAAAGACAAGGTCCAAGTTGCTTAGTGCCTCACTGTTGCTGAGGCTGGCTTTGAACTCGAGATCCTCCTCACTCAGCCGTCCGAGCCACTGGGATTACAGGCATGCATCACTGCACCTGGCAGATTTTGTATTATGAAAGATTGCAATGTATTTGAATCAAAATCAAAACCTACCTAAGCACCACCAAGAGATCTGTTATGAACATTCTCTGTGTACCACATATGTTAACGTTATTTGTACACATAATTCTCATCTTTTTTTTGTAGTTGTAGATGGACCAAATGTCTTATTTTTATGTCGCGCTAAGGATCAAACCCAGTGCCTCACACATGCTAGGCAAGCGCTCTGCCACTGAGCTACAGCCCCAGCCCTCATCCTGCTTTTTAAAACATTAAGTATTTTCTCATGTTACCTAAGGTGTGGGACCAGAATGTGTTTATTGATCCACTTCCTTCTCATTAAGCACTCCAATTCTAAATCCTGAAAGATGTTGCTTTCTCGTGGCCTCTGGCCCTCACTGGTTACTGCTCTGCCCTCCACCCACCGAAAGACCTTCCTTTGGTTACAGAGGGATAAAAGCAACCTGTTCCATCCCATTCATGGTTTTGTACAATTAGGGACATCAGGATTGCAGCCAGAGGCAACTTCATCAGCCTCCACCCTGAATTAGAGGTCTTTCTGCCTCACATTTCAACCCACTTGCCTAGCCCTCTGCTGGGAGTCCTGCCCCAGCCCAGCCTGCCTCTTTCCTCAAGATTCCTCCCAGCTCTCATGTCCTCGGCTTCCCCAGAGCACATGTCTATATATACTCCCAGAAAGGCAGTATAATCTAGAGACAAAACATACTAGCTCCGAAGCCAGCTTACCAAAGTTTGAATCCCAACTTCACCTCTATTTAGCTGTGTGATTTGAGGCGTGTGATTTGAAGCATGTGACTTAACCTCTCTGGGCCTCAATTGTTCATCTGAAAAAATGGGAACCCTGGATATCATGTGTATATCACACTGAAATCATTCACTAAAATGAGGAAAATAGTCCCTGGTAGAGTGTCAGCATTCGAACAGTCATTAAGAGCCTTCCTGGCCCCTGCATGTTGGCTGTTATAACACCATATGTAACTCTCCATTAATGGACCATTAAGCTTCTTCAAGGCAGAAATTATGTCTTTACACCTCCTGGGTAGTGGCCCAGTGCATGTCCAGAGAGTGCTCAGCCACTTCTGGCTGGACAAGTGTCCGTTCCCCACCCCCACATTGCCCAGCATCGTACTCACATTTCCTCTGTTGATGTAGACGGTGACCTGCCCCTCATCTCTGATCTCAGAAAACATGGGGGCCCCCACTAGCAGGTCAGAGAGGCCATCCTTGTTCAGGTCAACTGCGCATAAGGAGGAGCCGAAGTAAGAGCCCATCTGCAACCAAGTCGAGGGCAACACAGCGTTCAGTGTCTGCCGCACACACGGGGCCCGCGCTCTTCCTCTAGTCTGCTGGCTTCAGATATGTCTGCTCCCATCCCCTCAGAGGTAGTGACAGCTGTGCTGGCCACAAGGCCAACAGGGAAAGGCCAGCTCCCTGGAGCCTTCTGACCCTCAAGACACCAAAGCTCACAGGCTTTGGTCTGAGCAGCAGGCCCCTGTCCTGGACCCCATCGAGGGAAGGCTAATAGGTCAGGCCCTGGAGGACATAGCACTATTTTTTTTTTTTTTAAATGAAAGCCAAGATCACAAGTACACGTTACAACCAGGAGAAAGTGCCCCACATCTCAGACATCTGACAAGGCCAAGCTAGCACAAGCATGGAATCTCACAACACAAGGTGGGCATGAAAATGATTGTTACAGGCCAGGTGCGGTGGCGCATGCTTATAATCCTATCGGCTCAGGAGGCTAAGGCAGGAGGATCACAAGTTCAAAGCCAGCCTCAGAAAAGCAAGGTGCTAAGCAACTCAGTGAGACCCTGTCTCTAAAGAAAATACAAAATAGGGCTGGGGATGTGACCTGGTGGTCGAGTGCCCCTGAGTTCAATTCCTGGTACCCCCACCAAAAAAAAAAATGATTGTTATAGGGGGAAATTTGTTATCCTCCCCCAACCCCACCCCCATTGCTGTGTATACAACAGACTGGTCAGGAAGGAATGAGCTGAAGAGACAGAAAAAGGCACAACTTGAAGCTCATTGGATGAGGGCACAGAGCCAGCTTCTATGGGCCCTTCCTCAGGCATAGATTCATCCAATACCAGTGGTTTTAAATCCAGAGTCTCAAACCCAAACACCACTGGGATCCGGGCAGGCAATAGAACAGGTGTAAGAAAACCTAACAGTGTAAGTGTGCTTACAGGTGGCAAAGGACACTTGTCCTCAGTGTCTAAGAACAAGGAGTGGAAGAGACTGCAGCAGGCTGGGGCCCACAAGGCAGCCGCTTATTTTCCAAGAAAAGCCCCAAATCCAAAATTTTATTCGAAGTGCCTGTTTTATAAATGCTGACAATTTATTTGTATTGAAAATGACAAATGAACACTCTAAAGGCCAAACAAAAACGTGTGCAGGCAGCCGGGCGTGGTAGCGCAAGCCTGTAATCCCAGCACTTAGGGAGGCTGAGACAGGAGAATCGTGAGTTCAAAGCCAGCCTCAGCAATGGCGAGGCGCTAAGCAACTCTGAGACCCTGTCTCTACATAAAACACAAAATAGGGCTGAGGATGTGGCTCAGTGGTCGAGTGCCCCTGAGTTCAATCTCCAGTACCAAAAAAAAAAACAAAAACCAAAAACGTGTGCAGGCTGTGACCTTTCTGGAGACTGCTAGTTTGTAACTTTTTAAAAAGTATGTCCTTTTAAAATAAAGGACAGGGCTCTGGCTCTATTGACCTGAGGAGCACTTTCTCTTGCTGTTGGAATTTGTTGACAGTTAACTTAGGGGAGGCGGAGAAAGGTGAGAGCACTCCAATCTACTTCCTACAGCTCATGCTGGCCCTGGAGGGCTTTGTGGTGGCTACTCAACCTTTCCCATTCATGTGACAAAGCCAATTCCCCCAATCTCCAGGAAGGAGGACATCGGAAAGGTTTGGGGGAGGGTGGGGAGGATAGAAACCAAGTTGCCAGTCACTAATCCAATGGCCTCACCCATCTCCCCATCTGAGCTTTAGAAGGAACTGGTAAGACACAGGCAAGGCCAGCAAGAGCAAAGCCAAGAGCTGCTCTCTCTGGCCGAGCCCCAGGGGAACTGTTTGCTTCATTCCAGTGGGCTGTTTAACTTGGCATCTTCATGGATGTTAAATCAGAAATCCCTGTAGGTGAAGTTTCCTATCTCAGTTTTGAAATGCAAACACATCTCAGTTAATTCAATACAACCTCAATACAGCTATGATGGGCTTTAGGGTGAGCACCCCTTGACCCCATCTCTCCATCAGTCTGGAAGTACAGGGGGGTATGTTAACATCTGAATTGCACACATATTCATCATTTCTATGTGCACTATTTGTGGGATGTCAACCAATAAAGACCAGAATCGGTTTTTCTTTTCTTCTTCCTAATAGTAAGTCAGGATACAGGACAACCTGACCAAATTCTAGGCAAATAAAAGCTCGAGTGTACTGGGGGCTAGCTGAGGGGGAACCTTCCTCTCTGGGTGTGGCACAGAGGTAAAGGCAAAGCATCCTTTGAAAGCCTGGGGATCATGTCCTCTCCCTAGGAGATAATAGAGAAGTCAGAGCAACAAGAATCTCATTTCCTCAGGCAAAAAGCAGAGTAAGATACATCAAGAGAGGTAATGGCCTATTTCAAAATCAGAAGGCTGATGAGATACGCAAAGCAAGCTGGAGAAATTGGCAGAAGCAAGTGAAAGCCAGAGAGCCAGGAGGGCGAGGCCGGATGAGGGGGAACTACAGAGCAGGGCAAAGGTTCTGGAAAGACAAGGCAGATGGCTGAAGAAAAGGCAGATGGCTATGCAGCTGGGCGGTAAATATCTGGACCCTGCCGTTCCCTGAATCAGAAAACCTAACACATCTTGTCACAATCAGGATGTTCAAGCAGACATGCAGGCCTGTCCCTGTTGGAACTAGATGGCATTAAGTCCTAAGTTTGGACAAAGGGAACTCTGGAAGATTTCCCTAAGCCCTAATTTGTCCCCTATAACCTGACCAACCTGGTGGCCATGGAAGTTATTATCCAAACGGGGAGGTTTTCAAGAAGGGGGTACAGTCAATTGCTCCTTAGACCATGACACCAGGACCGCAGGCGTGAATGAGGCCCATACTGGGCAAGGGGTGAAAGGAGAAGGCACAGCCGAACAGAAAGATGCTCAAATAATTTTATGCTTTCAAACCCCGGTACATTTTAGGGGAGGGGAGAGTTTGTACAGTAGACACAATCACCCATTCACTGGAGATTTTTGGAGAAAGATCTAAAATGTTAGGCTTAGTAGTAGTCACACCCACCATGCTTGTTGGGGCTGTTTTGATCCAGAATGGTATGGAGCTATTTCTTTTCTAACTTTAAGGGCAGTTGGAAAGTCTTTTCTGTAGACTAGCTCACAGTCCCTTTTCAATACTGTTGCCTCTGGGGTTTTGGAAATGTTAAAACAACACAAGTCAGTGTGGTTCTCAGGGGAATGCAGAATCAGTTTGAGGAAAAAATGCAAAACCAAGTAAGAGATTGCATTTTTTATTCTAAAGGTTATGACAACTATATACTAAGCATGCTTATTAAGGTTATTAAAATTGCAGTGGTGTGCAATGTTAGTCTCTACTCAGAAGGCTGAGGCAAGAGGATCACCTGAGTCCAGGAATTGGAGGTCAGCATGTAGTGAGACCCCCATCTCAAAAAAAAAAAAAAAATGCAAAAAAGGCCTACTTGTGAGATTTTTACATCTCAGAATATGGTTTACACCAGAACAGTGTGGAATGACCCCAGGCTGTCATTAAGTTTAGCTCAACAGCAGGGAACAGAACTGGGGCCAGAGGCATGTGGCCCAAGAAGGAAATGGTCATTTTTCCCCTCATTTCAGGATGTTAAGTAAAATCACCTGGCATTCACCTCTCTTCTAGAGTCTCCCTCCCACACCCCAGGCATCCTGTGTGTCTTCCCAAAGCCCATTAGGGCCTCCAACAAGACTAGCCTCCAAATTGCACCACACCCCTCCCAGCCTTACCTGCACCCCCTAGAGCAGCCAATCTCAGCCAAACCATCCCACCCACCTAAAGCCACACACAGTTGTGCAGAACTGAGAAGCCTGCAAAGAGTGGTGCTTAAGAATCAAAAGACTCTCTAACCAGCTTAATTTTAGCCTATGGTGCAGTACAATGGAATCCTGTAGGAAACAGGAGCAGGGACAGGGTGGGAACAATATATGCAGATGAACCTTCTCCAGGACTCTGGTCAGGCAGCTTCCTGAACTATGTCTATATCAAGGTTCCAAGAACTGGATAACCTCTGGATTTTCTTTGTGACAATGGTTCTCCCAGCAATGACAGAGGAGGGCAGAGGGTGCACGAAGAGGGAGCAGCCTTAGGCTGGTGAGAGAGACAGTGAGCCCCATTTGTCCACTTGCATCCTTTAAACAGGATCACTGGTGTCTAATGGGCTTGCTATCTAAACCTAAGGCATGAGGAAAACAATCTAGTTAGGAGGGAAGAAACGACTCGGCTGTACCTAACATCTCTGGAGGCACAGAGGAGAGGCAGATGAGAGGGGACAAAGGTGAGAGGTAGAGAGCAGCAGAGACGGAGCAGGTAGCATTTGGACAAAGTGTCTAGACTGTGGCAACCTTTTAAAACATGGTGCTGTAACTTGGCCATGTATAAACTCATTTTGCTGCATGATAGCTCCTAAAATGAGCATGAATCCCATAAAGCCTGCAGGTGACACACAGGCAGAGCTGTCATGTAAGCACAGGGCACAGGCAAGGTTAACCCAATTTTCTAAAAGGAACCTGCTCCCACATGATCTAATCTCTCCAACAACAAAAATTCACTTATAACAAGAACCTCACCTTTTTACCTGATGCCTGAAAAATCTTAATCAAGGTGCCTGATCTTCGGTCCACTCTAAAAATATAAACCTAAGGAATGAAAACAAAATAATGGAGTTAGGATGGAAGCAATAACCGATGATATTGAACAGCATTTTCCTCGGGGGTAGTCACCCAGCCTATGTCTTCCACTGGCTGATTACAATGAAGACATCACAAGCTCTTGTCTATCCAACCCTGCCCAAAAAGTGTCCTTCAGACTGGAGGCAGACATGTCACTGGCTCTGCTCCTGAGCCATACAGTCTGGAAGCCAGACTAATTACTAACAACCAACTCGACACTCAGGAGGAAAAAAGGCTTTTCTTCTTTAAAATGGTCCTTCAGTCTCATTAGTTAGAGCTTTAACAGATATCACAAAGGAAGACAAAGGGACAGAAGATTATTTTAGCCAAAGTTATTCTGCAAAGTGATTCCACGTAATATTAGAGCCATAGAGTCTACATGGGTAAATATGAGTTTAGTCTAGGAAATGCAAAGCTAAGCATTAAATAAATTCCTGAACTGTGGAATTTCTCAGCTGTTAAGGCATGGGCATTTAAACAACAATGAATCTCATTGACATTTAAATTTCTAAATACACCCGGCTATGAACTCCTTTTTTCAAGTTACATCTTATGGAAAGACTCTCTCTTGAGACACAGGGTAGGGGCCTCTCCACTGGGATAAGGAACTGCCATATTAGTGTGAAGGTTTTTGCATCCTGATACAGGAAATGAATACCAAAATCCTGAAAGCCAGAGTCCATTCTGGGGTCTTTAGAGAGCAAGTCTACATGAGCCCTGGTCCCTGGGAATGTGGGATAATGAGCAACTCTGTCCACTACAGCCAGTTTCCCCAGTGCCTCTCAGGTCATGCAATTGAAAGCAGCATTTTTCTGTTAAGTGGATCCAGGACTCCTGTCAGGCTCTCTCGGTTGTAAATAACCCTCCTTGCCTTCAGACCTGACAGGGGCCATGCGGCATCACCGTTATCTGAAGGAGAAACAATATGACTGAATCAAGTTTTTTTTTTGCAATTACTGGGAAAAGAAAGTCACTGTCATCAGCACAGAGGCATCTGTGAACCCAGAGGTAAGCAATTTTGCCACACAATGGAGAAGCCTAGCGGCAGACAGTTCCTCCCCAGAAGACGCGCCATTGATGCAGAGACAGCCCTCAATGTTCTTCCTTCCACCATGAAGAGAGGAATTCATGTGACTCAGACTTGAAGTTATCAAAGTTCATGTGCATGATTTCTTATCCGCTGGCTCAAGACCCTGGTTTATCTGATTGGAACTCTATCCCTAGCATCACCCTAGGGGAGGGAGGCACACCCTACGGAAATAGGAGCAGTAGCTTCTAAGCCCTTTCCAGGAAGGTCCACAGAAAAGACCCTCACAAACATACCTCAGTCATGCCCATCAACTGGACAGCTCTCTAGCGCCCCAATATCCCTGACAGCCTGGCTGCAGGGTCCCAGCAACAGTGGTCTCAGCCTATTTGGGCCTCCTGAATTCAGATCCCACTTCATCAAGCCACAGAAGAGACAGCTAGACTACCACAGGTCCAGCCCTAGGGCTTTGGATCCAAAGTTCACACCACTGCTCAGTCTTCATCAGACAAAAATGCAGATTCCTTACCCATACGGACCTCCTCATTGTATGATTCCTATACCCTGAAGCTGAAGAACAAGCATAGTTCCCTTGGAGACCATGATTCCCAAAGTGAGTCAGACAGCCTAAGACCCACATGTCTGTTCTACACTCTGGACAGACTTTAGAAAAAGTCAGACCCACATATTGCTAGAGCAGCCTTGGGTTCCACCAGTCTTGGGAACCCAGTGTTCATTCTAAAATACTGGGGGAAATAAATGGGAATCCAAACAAACAAAAACCCCTGAAGATAGCTGGGACTGTGCCTGTGCCTGATTCCATTTAGTCAAAGCCAAATGTGGAAAAGTTGGGAAGGTGGGGAATTTAAAGTTGGATAGCACTGAATGCTATTCCTTGGAAGAGCACCACAATGCCAAGGGGAGTCTCAAATCATTCATTCTCCCTCTCACAATCATTAGTTGCAAAAAAAAAAAGAAAGAAAGAAAGAAAAACTCATGAGAAAACGTGCAGAGAACAAACAGTGTGAACAGTATTCACACACTCATGATGCTTTCAGGGGCAGCAACTCTCCAAAGTTGTTGGAATGAGACTATCAAAGGGTTCCTCATGATTTTGCCTCTTACCCGCCAGTCACCCAAGAGAATATTTTGGTCAAAGTCAGTTGTCACACCCCTCCTCTACCTGATCCCAGGTATGTCATGGGCATTTCTCACCTTTCCAATGCCTTCATCCTGCGGGGCACCTCCTACCACATCAGTGGTAGACGGGTGAGAGAAGTGGCCAGCGGTCACTGCATAGCCTAAACAGGATGGATGGAAAACCAAGGACAGGGTTGAAGGAGGTGGCAAGAGAAGAAAAATACACATTAGGGGGAAAAAACTTTCTCAAGCAAGTTTCATTATCTGGGCAGCTATGGTCCAGTTATTCTTAGAACACAAATGGAACCAGGGAACAAATGGCAGCTCTCTGTTTAAATAGCACATATGATACAAAGCCACATTCACAAGGACACTGAGGCAGAAAGGAGTGTCAAGTATATTCTCTGGGACTGTGCTAAACAGTCTTTTTTCTTTGAGATATAATTTTCATAGAGGACATGTATCTGAAGTGTAGACCTTAAGGAGTATGTACACATGTACATAACATGCAACCATGACCTGGATCAAGAAAGTGCACATAAACCAAGAACCGCAACCCTGGAAGGTTCCTTCATGCCCTGTTCCAGGCAATCCCCAACCCCATAGGTGGCTATTATTCTGATTTTTATTACTATCAATTAGATTTGCCTTTTCTAAAATTTCATGTAATATAATACCCTTGACACTCATCCTTGCTGATGCCTGTGGTAAGGGGCTGTCTTTTTCATTTTTAAGTAATGTCCTACTGTATGAACACACCATATCTTTCTCCTGTGGCTGAGCATTTGGATTGTCTCCAACTTGGGGCAAGTAGAGCTGCTATGAGCATTTTTATACATCTTTGGGTGACATTTATTTTAATATAAAAACACTATGAAGAATGCATGATCGTTTCTTCTGTTTTACAGATTTGCAGATAAACACGTCCAAATCCACAGTCTAAATGTCTCCTGCCTTCTGAGGGCCTTGCCGTCAGGCTGAAAGCACTCCTCTGGCCAGCGGAAATGCTAGACAAGTTGCTTGCCCCATGTTCCTCTGTTCTCGCCATCATCCTCAAACCCTAATGCTGTGATGAGTTACTTAAGTTTTGTGATGATTCATATCATCCGAGATCTCCATATCGTGATTATTGTCCTCCATGTGACCAATTTCTCTCAAATTGATGGTTCACATTTCCTGAGTATCATGAGAGACATTAACCCTCAACTGTTCCCTGCTAACCCTTGCAGCAGATAAGGGGCTCTGTTTTGTACATAGGGAGAAACCACAGACCCCAAGGTTCATAGCACTTGTCTCAGGCCCTAAAGCCACCATCCAAACTGGGCTCTCTTCTGCCCTGTCTTCTGAGTCAGCATGTGTTCAGCTCTTGCCGTACACCAGGCACTATGTGTACCAACTCCTGAGAATGAGAGAAACTCCTGCCTTTGAGGTGCGCACAGCCTAGTGAGGGGTTTGGTACCAGTGGCAGGTGCTATTCTGGAAGCTCACACAGGGAGGCCAGCTCAGCCTTTAGACCCTGCCTCAGGAACAACAGGTGTATACCCAACTCTGCTTAGAAACCACATGACCTTGGCAAGTTATGTAATGAACTTTTAGTTGCTTCACCTATGAAGCACAGATAATAGCAACTTCAATTTCAAAATTAAAAGCAGTAACATACAAAGCCACGAATAGATTAAATGTTTAATAAATGACAGACTGAGGAGCTATGTGAACACAGTAGCAAATGTCTCAAAGACTTATTAAAGTACTGTTGGGTCTATGATGCCGTGTGGCACACTAACGGTCAGAAGTAAAAAAGCGAGTCACCAACTCCCTGTCCCCATCTAACAGATTCCAGTGACTATGCCCAAAGGGTGGCACAGCCTCTCCCATTAGTCTTATATGTACTGAGTGTGAAAAAACATCATTCTGTCACTATGAGACCTTCCTAAATATAGTTCCAATTCTAGTCCAGAACGGCAGCACACAGGCTGGGCCGAGTCCTATGACTGTCCTCTTCCTAAGCAAACAGTTTGTTTTTAAATGGGCATGGTTTATGTTCCAGCATTTTCCTTGCCTGATGGCTGCTAAATTAAATTGTACCCATCTTCTTTCTCAAGACAGGGTTCAGAAAAGAAAATTTCTAAGCCTTCAATTAAACTTCAACCTAAGGTTGTCACCGGTCATGATAATTTCTAGTTATTATTTCTATTTGTAACTAGGAAGCACAGACTCCATCTCAAGGAATGTCCAAAGAATATGAGGATTCTATTGAACTCACTTTGCATCTGATCATCTGAACTTGAGTGATTGCTAAAACAAGGAGATAAGACAGCTGAACCTCCAGAGAAGGCTTTTTAATTAAATGAGTTTTAATTCAGCTCCCTCTGCTGTGTGAACAGCTAGATGTTCAGGTGTTCTAGATAAAACTAATTGGGAGAGAGATGGAAAAGTAAAAGCCAACCAACTCTCCCTTCCACCAATAAAGCAATAACCAGTAAGGTCAGTGGTAATGGCTATTTCCCCCTCAGCATGCCTCTCCCCCCAGCTACTCACCCAGGTATGTGTACCGTCTGCTCATGATTGCTTCGTCATTCAGCTTCAAATAGGTGTTGTCCGTAAGGTTCAGCACTTTGACCGTCCCAGCCCAATAAAATGACCCGGGAGCGCCCATCACCACCAGCTCCTATCGGAAAAATCCAAATGTAAACCGGGAAGCTCAGGAAGGGATTAAAAGATGTAGTGAGACCAGTGTCACACAAAGGAGAACTCAATCCTCACCAAGGATGTTTTTTCACCTTATCCATAAAATACCAGATTTGCTGGCATTAATGGAATCTATCGTCCAGCTAGTGTGATCAGGACTGAAGAGGTGAAGTTTACTGAGCAAGGGGACAGAATCAGATACACCAACCACAGATGGGACTGCACATATTTCCTCCACTTTACACCAGGATTAAACACGGGAATGGCAAACAACAGGTGGTATCCTAAATTGCAGAATTCCAGGGAGAGTGCTCATGCAAAGATAGCAATGCCTCACCTAGCCTCTATTCAATGGCTCTGGCTGGCCCATAGCAGGGCCTCGCAAAACTGCACTAATGCCCTGGGGAAATCCTGTCCAGGGCTCACCCCACCCCCTCTTCTCAGGAATGGTTGTAAAGATGAGTTTTCTGGCCACAATGACCCACCCCAAGTTCAGACGGACAAAAACAAATCAAAAAAGCCAACTAAGGGAAGTTCATAAACTAGAAAAAGAACAGACCACAGGCAACAGACAGTAGCCCTATTAAAAATAGACTCCAGAATACAGAAGACACAGCTTTCAGCAATTATGGAAAAATGGTCCTATGTAACAAGCCTGTGTTACAAAACCATCTGACAATACTAACAATAATCCTAAATGCTCCAAAACAGTTCAGTTACCTTGGGAAGTGAACAGGGATATCTGCATGTTATCTGCAAGATGATGCACCCTTTATTGCACCACTATAGAAACAACCTGAATGTCTAACAGTAAGCCTTCGAAAGTATAGCACATGCATTCAACAGAATCCAATGCAGTATTAACAACGCCATAGAAGACCTAATGGCATTGAGATGTTTACAAAGTGCTGTTAAAGAATATACAAAATATATATGCTGTTGATGTTTTATAAAGGAAAAAACAAATGGATATGTGCACAAATTCACAAAGACCAGGTGAACAGGTCACAAAACATTTTCCCCAGAGTAACCAACTATGGACATCTTTCGCTCTCTAGACCTCAAAGTTTATCTCTGTATTTTTAAAAATTCTAGAATAGACTTTAGAATAGACTTTTCCAAGAGCACAGGGCTCAGGGAAAAATTCAACCTGTCAACTGTTCCAAACATACCAGCTCCTCTGCCACTCCCCCTCAGACTGTAAGCTTGGGACACTCTGCTCTTTGAATCTGCACTCTTGCAATGCCCTCATGCTTCCTCTGCCTGGCTAACCCTTCTGCAGTCTGCAAAGCCCAGCTGAAGTGTGGGAGAACCTCCAACCAATGTTGATAGGAAAGAGTGCAGGTTAGGAGGCCACTCACAGAAGGTACCAGAATCAGAAAAAAAAAAAAAATGATTCTATGGTGATCAAGGCAGAACAGTACTAAGAGGGGCAGTACTACCTGCAAAGGGGCGTGAGGAATTTTCTACAGTGGTGGAAATGTTCTCATCTTGAGATAGAAATGACATGAGTGTATATTTATCAAAATTCATCAAACTCTAAATTTAGACGGGCGTGTTATTGTATGTATTGAACATAAAAGACTTGATAGTTAAAAATTCTAGAAAGTGATTAGACACTGACCAGATTACAAAAATGCAAAGTGACCAGTGAGATGACATTTTACAAGTGTTTCAATGAAGTTGCAAGGACTGGAGCTGTGCTGGGCCAAGAGGAAGACAGTTGAATGCGTTGGAGGGTTCTGTCATTCCTTCCACAACAGGGAATCTGATTACATTTTCTGAAGTATCTACATTGCCAAAAGAAAACTTATTTGTCCAACAAAATTAATTTTTTTCTGTGCTGGGGATTGAACCCAGGGGTGTTTAACCACTGAGCCACATCCCCAGTTTGTTTTTTGAGACAAGGTCTAAGTTGCTTAGGGTCTTACTAAATTGCAAAGTCTGGCTTTGATCTTGTGATCCTCCTGTCTCAGCACCCCCAGCTGCTGGGATTACAGGCATACACCACCACACAAAATCATTAATTCTCTTATTCAACAGTATTTACTGAGTACTAGTATGTATGTAGGGATTGTGCCACATACAAAGGTAAAGTTCCTTTGCATGACATTCTTAGGATAAAGCAACATGGAAAACTACAAGATAATTATATAGGCTGATGAAGGCTGCTGGTTTCTGACAAGCCCCTGGAGGCTAGTCCCTGCCAGAGAGACCCGAGTTTCTGATAATTTATAAAGTCAAAGGCTTCTTGGGGTACAAGAATCTGCAAAATCCAAAAAATTGGGGAGAGAAAGATAGAGCCCACGGGTAAGAGGGTAAGGCTTTGAACGAGGCACTCTGTCAATCGGGGAAAACTGTGACCATGACTAGAGTGTGAGTGGAAGCCAAGTCCCTCACTCGATCCTGGCCTGAAGGGCTTGCTTTCCACTACTCAGGAAGGCATAGACCAGGCTGTCAAAGAACACTTCATTTAAGGTTCTGAGATTCACACCCCCTCAAAGGGGGCTGCTGCACTGCTAAAATAGCCCCAGAGATCTCTGCTTTCTGCACTCAGGACCTGTCACTGGGAACTCAAGGGGGCACACATTCACCCACTCCCTCTCCTTACACTTGCCTGCTTGGTGTAAGGGACTGTGCTACTTCTAGAAGGCCAGGAGAAAGACAAACCATCGGTTCATTAGAGGACAGAGACTTTTTTTCCTGGCCTCTAGTTTGGAAAGGAATTTGCAGTCAGTGCCCAAAAAAAAGAGGGCGCCGAAGAATGTCATGAGTGATATCCTCAACGCCAGTTGTATACACAGCGTGGAGCGGTCTCCTTCTGCAGCTTTTACAGGCCTGGAAAGGCTCTGCAGGACACTAGGCAGTGCACATGCTGCTTTCTGATTTAGATTAATCCAGGATAAAAGTTGAGAAATGCATGCCTATTCTACCTCTGTGGGGTTCTCTCACATGTTAGAGAGGACAAGGCAAAGTAATGTCATTCCTTAAAAACTTTTAGTTCTTAAAAACAAAAAGTTCTTGTTTTCTTCCCCTGTCCTCTTAGGGCTCACACCATCTTTCCCTTCAATCCAAATTGGATAAACTGGGACCAAGCCCACGAACCTCGGGCAGGGCTGGGCTGGGCTGGAGGGCAGACTGTCTTCTGGGAAATCCCTTGTATTTGGCTACTTCTGTTCACTTTGGATGATGTTCTAGTGGTGTTCACAAGTGTCAGGAAAATGTGATCAAAGCTTCGTTCTCCATCTTCCAAGGAAGAGCCAATACAAGTATCACACCCCAGAACCCAAGCTTCCTGTCAAACAAAGGCACCACTGCCTAATCACATCAGGAGAATCCCATAAACAAACAGCCTGGGCCTTCTCCCAAGGAGCATCTCCAGAGGCACTGGGGCCCCTGGGTGTGCCTGGAAGAAGCCACAGGTTCTTCTCTATCCACTGCCCAGAGGTGACCCCAGGAAGGCAGAAGAATGCAGGGATCTACAACAGAAGTCTGTGCTCAGGAAACTTCCACCCAATGGTCTTCACTGGTGGGGTCGGCCCAAGTCTTCTGTTGGTGCTTAGAAGTATCTGTCTCCTATTATGCTAGTCTACAAAAATAAAGTCCCCAGGAAATTCTCATCCTCAATGATGGGCTACAACTCACGTGGTATCTATAACTCAGAGAGCTTTGATAACCTCAGGGTCACTGACCCACAAGTCAAGCAGGCACCTTGGGTTAGAATGTTTGGGGTCAAATTGGCTACATTCAGGATGGTAGGGAACTCATCCACCTTAGGAAGCAGCAGTGCGCCCCGAGAGGGGACAGATCAGCTCACAGCAAAGGCAAGTGACGAGGTCAGCAGAAGGGCAGAGGAGGGAACAGTGCCTTCTTGACCCCTTCAACCACATTTCCTGCTCAGCGGCAAACAGCTGAGGTTCCAGACATGAGGCAGGCAGTGAGTTCAAAGACCTCCCGTTTAAGGAGGCCAAAATCCTGGGAACCAGAGTGAAGGCCAAAGCCAGAACAGGCCAAACAACAGCAGGCCGGGGTCAAAGGACTGAGTAGCAGGGGGTTGGGGCGCAGGAGAACCCATTGCTCTCTGTATACAGTGTCCCCACTTGTTTGTACTGAGCCCAGCCAGCACATGCCAAGACCCCGAGCCTGGGATTTCAACAGATCCCCTCAGTCCCCTGGTCATCCCAGGCTTGCCCAGCCACCTGGCCTTCCCCTCTACACCTAATATCCTCCCCACTCCTCCTACCCAGCCCCATGCCCCGCTTTTCCTGACTTGGCAGTGGGTGGATTTCTGTGATGAATCAGTCCTCCTCCCACCATCCAAGGTGAAGCACCTCCCCACAGCCCCTGCTCAGCACTCTCATCCCCTCAGACCAGCAACAGCCAAGCCTAACTTCCTACCTCAGACTGAGGTCCAGTCCCTATGTCCAAGGAATCTTATAGGAGCAGCTATAGCACCTCACACTTGTATCTGATCCAGGGGTCTTCCTCCAGGGTCCTTTCCACAAGGGGCATCGCCCTTCAGAAACTTGACTCAACCTCCTTCCTCTGCCCCGCAGTGCTCTAGCCATCCAGCCCATGGACATGTCCTTAGTATTCTCTGACGACCCTAATCATTATTTTAAAAGTGTCACCCTACCCTGCCCTGGCTAGAATACCACAACATGGCTTCCCATCTGGCCTCCCTCAGGACCATCCTGATCCAAAGTCCGGGCACACTCAGCCCAAATAGCCTTTCTTACAGCACTGCCATCAATCATGTTGGTCACCCACCTCTGAAGTACAACAGTTCCCACTGTCTGCTGGATGGAGTCATACTGTACTAGATCTGCCAGAGGAACAATGGCCATGGCAGTTACACGGCCTATGTGCTGAGAGGGAATAGAGTCAAGTCAGCACATGGCAGTATGGTCTTTCAAATTAACGGAGAGAGAAATGGTTCAACAGACCAGCAGCGTTAAAACAACCACCTATGTATTCAGGAAAACAATACAGTTTCTACTATGTACAAGATACAACTATTTCAGAAGGATTGAAGATATACATCTTTTTTAAAAGCCTGTAAAAGTACTAGAAGAAAATATAGGTGAATAATTTCATATTCTTACAGAGATATCCTTTCTAAGTAAATTCTAGAATCCAGAAAAAGCATATTTGACCAAACATGAATGTGTAACACTAGTACAACAGAGACGCCCAGCTGGGCGTGGTGGCACATGCCTGTAATCCCAGCACTTTGGGAGGCTGAGACAGGAGAATCGCGAGTTCAAAGCCAGCCTCAGCAACGGCAAGGCACTAAGCAACTCAGTGAGACCCTGTCTCTACATAAAACACAAAATAGGGCTGGGGATGTGGCTCAGTGGTTGAGTGCTCTGGAGTCCAATCCCTACTACCCCAAAGAGAGAAAAAAAAAACTGATCAGAAATCTTTTGCAATAAACAAGAGATTAGTGTTGAAAGTATTTAAGTTTCTAAAAATCAGAAAAATAAAATCAGAATACTGGACTAAGAATAGAAAGGAGCAATTTCCAGAGAACTACAAATGGTCAATATCTGAGAAAGACAATTACAATAATCAGCTAATAGGACATTAAAAGATTACTTTTTCCAATGACAAAAATTAAGGTTGGTGAGATAATGGGGCAGATGTAACAGAAGTGAGAAAAGTATCAGTTGTCAATCTTCCTGAATGGACTAAAATGTATCAAGTTCTGAGTACTTCTAGACCCTCCTACACCTCTTATCCATGCGCTTGTGCACAGAAAGCCAGGCGCCAAACTCCAGCACAGAGTGTGTGGCATGTTCATACAGCAGCTTAGTCACTGCAGCTGGAGCCAGTGGGCTGGGGAGGCCAGGCGAGGCTGGAAAGGCAGGAGGACTTAGGAGGCCAGACGAGGGGAAGCATCTGGATTTTATTAGAAGTGGACGGGAAGATACTGGACAGTTCTGAGCAAGAAGCCACGACACTTTTCTTCTGTGTAGAAGATCCTAGAACTCATCTGTCAGGAGGAAAGGGTGGAAGCAGGCTAACAGGAAGGCTCTGCAGTGGGCTTGCGGCAAAACAATTGCAGCTGAAATTTGTGGAGTGCCAGAGGATGTGGAGAGGAACGTGTGCTTGCATGATAAGTTTTGAGGGTGAGGGAAGTGGACGTGCTGGTCGCTGATAGCAGCGAGATGAGAGGAGAATTTAAGTTTCTGGCCTCACCAGGTAGGACAAGTGGTAGTGCCATTCACAAGATGTAGGGAAGAATTCTCTGGAACAATCACAAAACACCTGCATAGATGGACATAGGAATTGCTGGGGGTCGGGAGGGAAGGACCTCATTTATTGGTTTGAGTCAAGGATGATAAAATGTGACTTTCTACCTTTCATTTTTGCCATTCACACACTATGTTGCCTACTGTCTATTTTCTCTGAATTCAAACAGCCGTTTCTGAGAGCAAGGTGGCCAGTTTCACTCCGGACTTAGAAGGGACGCTCTGCAGCAGCTTTGGAAGCCTGACAGCGCTGTGGGTCCTTACTCCTCCCCCAGTGTCCTGGAGCAAAGAAGGGGGAGCAAGGTGGCCTCAGAGTCAAGCCCGTAGGCCAAGATGTGAAGTCTGGGTTTTAATCTTCCCTGTCACGTGAAGCCAGAGTCTGAATGAGAGGTTTGACTTTGAAAGAATCCTTAGGCTAGAGTGCAGAAGACACATGCAAGGGTCAAGCATGGGCACAGCCTGGGGAGGAGAGAATGTTCTAAAATTAGACGACGGTGACAGTTGTGTGACATTGTGAATGCACTAAATGTCACTGATCCCCACGCTTTAAAATGGTTAAAGTTGGGTATTTTTTGCATAGATTTCATGAGTATAAAAAAATGGACTGGGGACACCAACTCAGGGCCAGCATATCTCCAGGTGAGGGTGGTGGCTTTGCCAGACACGTGTGTTGATCATGAGACCACAGTGGCAATTCAGAAAAGCTGTACTTTGGGATCCATTTTGAAAGTTCAAACAGTAAGATTTCAGAAGAACTAGAAATATTTTTTATCTGACGTGAGGGACCACAGGGACAACAGTGCCACTTCCAGAGCTCAGCAAGGAACTTCGCATGTGACAGGCAGTCCTAAGAATGTCCAAGAAACAAGGAGCAGAAGCAAAGAGCAAACTTACAGGAGACGAGAATGAAATAAGAAAACAGTGCCTAAAAATGTACTACAGACATCATACTGCTGCTGGCAGGGCACACTCAGGGTCCTTGAGATTTTGAGAAAAGGTCTAGAGTTGTACGTAAAGTTGAGTCTCTCCACCAAGAGGGCCGCTGTGAGATAACATGCACATATTTGACAACTTCACAATTGCCAGCACCGAGGCACCAGCTGTCTAAATGCTGTCTCACTTAGGGGCACCTAAGCACTGAGCCACATCCCCAGACTTTTTTTATATTTAATTTAGAGACAGGATTTCGCTAAGTTGCTGAGGCTGGCCCTAAACTCACAATCCTTCTGCCTCAGCCTCCCAAGCCACTGGGATTACAGGCATGCACCACCATGTCTGGCCCTTGCATCCCCTTTAATCAGGTTCTTCAATAGGTCTCAGCATCAAACTGACATGTTTGGAAATCTGAGTGGCCAGGCCACTGGCCTCTGCCCAGCCAGTGCTCTCGACTAGGTTTAAATAACCACCCCCACCAATGTAAGAAGCAGAATCAACTCACCCAAAGCTTGAGTGTCCAGGACACTAATAGTCCGCCTCCAGAGGTCACCAAAATCACAAGAAGTCAGGAAATGAACACCAAAAAGAGGCATCCCAGGCAGAACACTCACCTCAGTGAAGAAGCCTGCTATCCCAGCCTGGCAGGAGCCGTGTTCCTCTCCATACTTCTTCTTATACTCTGGAGGGGGAGAAGGAAAGCAGCAGACCACAGACATGTCAGTGTGTGCCAGCCGTGTATGGAGCCAGCCACTTTCCCCAGTGCCGTGATGGGCTGGGCCAGGGATGCTGACCAGACCAGGGCACAGAAGGAAAGTCTCAGGAATCCACCAGACCTCAAAAATCCAGGCTCTGATGCCATCAGGTAGCAAGGCTGCCAAGTGCCCCAGAGAACTTCCTCTGCTCATGTGGGGGAAAGAGCAGCAGCAGCCACAGTAATTAAGTGGGAGGCTGGTGACAATTATTTCAATTACTTGAGAAAGGATCAAGATCCCTAGTGGGCCCGAGGAGCTGAAAACATGACCCAGAAATGGAATAATGTGGCCATCCCAGTGTGGAATCCTCTGGAAGGAGACCAACCCTTCCCAAAAGACATTCAGTACAGCTAGAAGCAGAATGCTTCTGACATCCAACCAGAAATAAGCCATTCCCCCGTGGGCTAAGGAAGAGAGGTCTCCCAGAACAGTCCCCAGCATGTGGTCCACTGTCACTCATGGTCAGAGGTGGCAGGCATGTGTATCCCTGAGTGGAAGCAAGATGGGCAGATGTCCCTGGACCAAAAGAAAGCCAACGGATAATCTCCATTGTCCCGACACTCCCCCAAAATGGGGGCACTCCATTGCTCTTATTTTTACATTGACAAGAAAGAGGGGAAAGAAACTTTCCATGAGTGTTTAGTAATGCCAGGCTTTGTGGTATTACCTCCACTAAGCATCATTTCATTGATTCCCCTATCCCTGGGAATCTGTCTATTTGTCAACAGGCAATACTGAGGCTCAGAGAGGTTAAATGAATGGCCCAGGGTCACCCATAGCCAAGCCAAAATTTTGCAAAGTAACTTCACAGAATCAAAAGTGGTGACTGGCTGTTTGAAGTCACTTCAGGGCTAAAGACAAGGAGGGAGGTTCAGAGTGACTCAAATTAATCACATGTGACACTGAAACATTGCTGGATACCCTCAGGCTGGGGCTACCCAGCAAATAACCCAGTGACCTTCCTGGGGTCTTGGCAAGTCTCTAATACCATTAAAAGCAATATAATTATTTTTGAAACACAAAATAAATAATCCAAAAGAACAATGAAGCTGTGATTGCAACACAGTGCCACTTCCTGCAACTCAGTGTCTACTCCAGGCAAAGCAGGAAAAGGGCCCTGGGGAAATAGGCAGAGTAATGCAGTTTCTAACAACACTCACCACAGAGCCTAGTAACATTTTCCAGTAAGTGGCCATTAACTGACTGCTCAATTACAACAGAATGTCAATGAGGGACTCCTCTTCCATGAGAGGGTGCAGTCAGCTCCTCCTACCTCGTCCTGGGACTCTAAGGAAAACTCCCAGCCCCATCAGAAAGCAGCTCATCAAGCAATGGAATCCACTTGTCCCAGAAAAATCTTGCACCAGGATTGGAGGGGAAGGAGTTGTACAAAGAATTCAACCTTGTATCAAAGAGCATGGGGACTAGAAAGATCGAAATGTCCCAAAGTAGACAAATGATACATATTAAACCTGGGAAGGTCTGGCTAAAAGCTCACAGTGCCACTGACTCCAGAGGTAAACCTCCAATTAGAACTCCTACAAAATCAAATGAAGAAAATTAAGACCCCCTAAAGCTGAATGAAATTACCTTGCCTGACACCAGTTCAACTTCATGTGGCATGAACAGGAATTATGTGGTGCTATGGTTTGGATGAGGTGTCCCTCATTCCTGCGTTAGTGCAGGAATGTTCAGAGGTGCAAGGATGAGATTATGAGTGTCATAACCTAAGCAGTCCATCCTCCTTTGAATGGACTAACCAGGTGGTGACTGTAGACAGGAGGGCGTGGCCAGAGGGGTCATCGTCCCTGTAGCTCCTTCCTGTCCAGTCCCGCCCCGCGCCCCTGCTTCCTGGCCACTAAGAACAAAACAGCTTCCTTGTCCTTCTGCAGTGATGTTCCTCCTCAGAGCAATGGGCTCGAGTGACCATGGACTAGACCTCTGAAACCATGAACCCAAATAAACTGTTTTTGGATATTTTTTTCACAGCAACAAAAAGTTGACACATGGAAATCTCATCTTTTAAAGCAAACAGTCTTGAGGTCTCTTTGTGACAGGAATTGCAAACATTTCAACACCTTTCTCAACCTTTTGCCCACACTGTGCTGGATTTCTGTATCCTGCAACGGCACCTAGAGTTTCTGAGGTGGCCATGGTCTTAATGGAAGCTGGGAGTGCCCCACTCCTGGCCTTACCAGCACCCCTCCATTTTATATGTGAGGCTCCAGTATTCAAGGAGTTTGGGATCCAAGGAGGTCCTGAAACCAGTCTCCCCCATACACCAAGGGACAATGTCACATAAGCTTATGCTAACATTCTAATATCCTAAAAAGCTTGATTAGAACAAAAACAACTTGATTCTTCTTGTATAGATCTGAGACAGCAAAACAGAGTTTGAGAATAGGGATGGGTAGAAAAACAAGGGGCTGCCCCCACACCAATCCCAAGAAGCATAAGTCACACACCCTGACTCCACTGAGAAGCTCAGAAATGCAGGGTAGAGGGACCCAGAAGGGGGTGGGGGACCTCCAATCTCCTGTTTCCAGGAAGAACTTTGCCTACACAAACACAAAGCCATGGGGCCCAGCAGCTGGCTGCTCCTGGGCATGTCCACTCAGCCTCCACATGCCCCCAAGGTGACAGCCCAGCAGAAAGCACTGCAAAATGCCATCTCCCTCTCCCTATGAACAAAGCCTTTATTCACTTCAAAGAAACAGAGGGGAACTACGCCTTGCATGGTGACAGCAGCTCCTGATGCTATAACAAACCTATTAAGTTAGGGGAAACTGAATCTGGTAAGCAAAAGATGAAGTTGAACAAGGGACTGAGAAATATCTTGGAGGAACCAGGATTAGATGGAAGAACTCTTTGCCATGGGTGGGTTTGAATTACTTGGCCTGTGTCACACGCTTCAATTCATTAAGTCATGTGGCTCCTCGATTCCAAGAATGGTAGTATCTTCCTTGGGTTAGCTGCTGGTTTTATTAAACTCTGCCTAAACAGAAGGCAATTCAAAAAGGAAAAAAAAACAAAAAATACTGATTCCCAAATGTTCAGAATCCGCAACTCAATGCATGGAGTCAACACTCACGAATTTTAATTCACTCAAGAAAGCCAGTGATTGGGTGCAGTCACTTCTGCACCCTTCCTAAAACTGGGATATGTCAATCATCTGGAAAGATCCACATATGCACAGCATACTACTTTTGAAAAATCCCTATTATATTTGACAAAGTTTTATCTTTCAAAGCCAGTCTTTTTAATACACTAATTTTAAAATAATTTCTTCATCATTCCTTAGCTCAGCTACGGAATACCAGGAAGAAAATAGCTCTCCAGTCTTAAATTATTTCTAAAACCAAGGAGAGGCAAATAACTGCTCATTAAACAGCAATTCAGACAGCCATCTCTCTAATAAAAAGGGCATTTAAACACACACACAAAAAATGAAGGGCTAGGGTTGTGGCTCAGTGGCAGAGTGCTTGCCTATCATGTGTGAGGCACTGGGTTTGATTCTCAGTACTGCATATAAATAAAAAATAAAGGCCCATCAACAACTAAAAGAGAAGATAAAACTACCCATTAGGGGGGATCTCTGACCAAATGAGGGGTGGGGGGAGTAAATGATCTCAATTACTAGGTTAGAGAGGAAGAGAAGAATTTATCAGAATAGTTCATGATTAAACAATGAGCACTAAAAAGCAAATCACACCAAACAAGAAATCTATAATTAAATGAGAAAGAGGTTTTAAAGGGGAAATGATCTTCAGAGAATATCTAGTAATTCTAACCTTACTCATTCATTTTATGTCAGTATGCAATTGCTCATACAGAACAAGTCATTTATTTAAAGCTACACAGCTAATTAGCCTCAGCCCTTAGGAGCAGGGGCTGCTCACCTCCCACCTACTTCTGCCACACAAACATGCTGCATAAGAACAGGTCCAGTCCTATCATTCTTGTTCTAAAAAAAAATTGTCTATCAACAAGATAGACAAGATGAAGTCTGATATACACCTATAATGATATCATACATTTAAAAGGAAGGAAATTCTGATACATGCTACAACACGGATATTTCCTGAGGACACCATGTTAAGTGAAATAAGCCAGTCACAAAAGGGCACACACTGTGCGTGTTATGCTTTGAATGTGAGGTGTTCCCCAAAAGCTCATGTGTAACACAGGAGAAATGATTGGGTTGTGAGAGTCTTAATCCCCTCATGGGGATTAACTGGTAACTGAAGGTAGGGTGTAGCTGAAGGTCACTGGGGATATGTCTTTGGGATATAAATTTTGTATCTGGTGAGTGGAATCTCTGCTTTCTGATCAAGTGAGCTGCTTCTCTCTGCCGCACACTTCTGCCATGATTTTCTGCCTTATCTCAAACCCTGAATAATGGAGCCAGCCTTCTATAGACTGAGACCTCTGAAACCATGAGCCCCTAAATAAAATTTTCCTCCTCTACAATTGTTCTGGTTGGATCTTTTAGTCACAGCAGCAAAAAACAAAAAAACAAAAAAACATCTGACTAAAACAGCGAGACTCCACTTATATGAGGTTCCCAGAATGGTCAGAGTCAGACAGAAAGGAGAATAGTAGCTGTCAGTGGCTGGGGGAGAGGTTAGTGTTGCATGGGTACAGACTTTCATTTGGAAAGAGGAAAGTTCTGGAAATGAATGGCGGAGAAAGTTGAACAATGTGGATGTACTTAATGCTATAGTACTGCATGCTTTAAAATGGTTACAAGTTTTATACATCTTTTTTAACAATAAAAAATGACAAAAGATTTTTGTAATTATTAGTTTCATCCAGAATCTAGCAACCCATTTTGTCAATTCTCTATTTCAGAACAAACAACAAGCTACCTTACAGGAACATAATAATGTATTTTCAACTTTATATACACTATGTCACATTTCATCTTTCATAGAAACTGAGCTCAACAGGGATCAGTACATTTCAATGAGAATCCCAGCTTAGAACCAAGTAGAATTCAATCCTGTAACAGAAGCTAAAAAAACTCACTGGCACTAAGACACGGACAGTCAAACAGCTGTTGAGACATTAATACCAGATGTTCAGAGTAAGGAGATACCCGGGACACAGAGCAGATCAGCTCTAGCTACATTTTATCAAGGTAAGGGCAACACCTGTCCCTTCCCACCCTGTACCTAGAGGACTTGCCCATGGATTGTCTAAAAGAGAAAAACTAAAATATGGCTTAAGTAGTCCATAGTGTAATCTCCTAAATACTTAAAAGATTATGACAAAAATAGATTTTTCTCTGTAATGGGTCACAGCACCTAGTCATCACAAAGAAAACCAACATCCTGCCAGGCATGGTGGCACATGACTGTAATCCCAGGAGCTCAAAGCTGAGGCAGGAGGATGGCAAGTGCAAGGTCAACCTGGGCAACTTAATAAGACCCTGTCTCAAAATAAAAACTAAAAAGAGCTGGAGACGTAGCTCAGTGGTAGAGCACTCCTGTATTCGATCCCCAGTGCTGGAAGCAAAAGAAATCTCAACAGAACAGATAACACAGATTCCTACTCTGGACTTAAAAGGTTCCCGACTCTTCCTATTTAATAAGCCTATGACTTTTACCAACTTCCCTGACCTTCAATTTTCTCATCTGTACAATAAAAATACCCCCAAAATGATGTGTTTACACAGTAAAATTCTGAGTACCCAGCACACCACCTGGCACCTGGCTATTGCTCGATTGAAGTCAAGTAAATCTGAATCTGCTAGTTTCTCAAAGACCAAACCCCAAGACACCCTACACCACACAGGCAGTTTTCAGAAGAAACTCAAAATGTGGGCATCTGTTTGGGCAATACTAGAAGATGCAGTTCAAGCAATTAATTTCACACAATGCATGGAAACATGTTTGAAATATAGAACATTGTTGCCTAAGACAAAGTCCTTGGCGCCAAAGGGAAAACTTGATGGGGCTCCTGAGCCACTACTAGAGACCCTGGGCCACTTTCCCTTCCCTCTCAGGTTCTTCTCCTTAACTGGTCATAATGCAAAACAGTATCCTTTTCTTTTTCCATTTGCTATTTTTATTTAAATGAGATAATGAAAGCTCTTGGGAAACCATAAAATCCTATGTAAATGTAGAGGTCTTTGTTTAATAAAAATTTACAGCGGCTTGTTTCTGGATTTTTAAACAGATCAACACAGCCTTTGATGGTTCTCTCCAAAACAAAACAACAAAACCTCAACTGCTTTTCATTTGTAAATGGATCGTGATTGATTTTTACCCCCTGTGGAGCCACAGCCTTTAACATTAAAAGGGAAAAAAATTCACATTTGAATAAGTGATTTATTTCCTTCCCTAGAAATGATCACTGTCCTGAGAAATGCAAAAATGCCTTAGAAATAAAAAGCCAGCTGTTCTGACAAGAACATGATATAAAAATATTTGGAATCAATGAGTCAATTTTTAAGACATCACAAAATTTGATAAATTCAGACCCCAGCAATTTTCAAATTTGAGAACATTTAAACATAGCATGAGTTAAACCTTAGATCATATGTAGAAAGAGGGGAAGAGAGCTTACCAAAAACATTTTGTGAATATGATCAAAGGTATTTAAGTAATTACAATCTTTTCAAGGGCTCTTAAAATCATTTTAACGATACCCAGATTTCTATTCTTCACTATCTATTCACTAAAGCAGACCTGTTAGACATCTGAGAACATTTAAGAATGTTCTATCACTTAGAAAATTTATTAGGACTGGGGTTGTGGCTCAGTGGTAGAGCCCTTGCCTAGCTTGTGTGAAACACTGAGTTCAATTTTCAGGATCCCATGTAAATAAAGGTCCATTGACAACTAAAAATCATAATTTACTGAGCACATACTTGGAGCCTGAAACTGTTCTAAACACTATATACTTCAAATACCTGTGTGTGTATACACACGCACATGTGCAAGTACAGTACCGAAGACTGAACACAGGGGTGCTCTACCACTGAACTACCATCCCAAATTCTTTAAATCTTGCGATAGGGTTTTGCTAAGTTGCTGAGGCTGGCCTTGGATTTGCACCCTACTCCCTCAGCCTCTGAGTCACAGATTATAGCATCCAGCAAATATCTCTTCAGTAGGTATTTATCTCCCCACTTTATAGATGAGGACACTGGGGCTTAAGGAACTTGACCAAGTTCACCAAGTCTGAAAATAGGGGCATATAGGTTCAAACACTGGAATGAATGGTAAAGTCAGATCCTGTAAGGTAGGTCTAATACATGATAGCACCATAATTGCCTCTGATTTCTTTATCCATGTTCTCTCCTGAACACTTTGTTAATTTAGCCAAGCTGCTTCCAAATTATTCCATACTCATGAGATTTTTCTGTCACAATAAAAAGATGAGCTGTTTACAGTCTCACTCCTGCCAAGTTCTGGCTTCTTGCCTCAGTGGGCTCAAAGGACAAAGGATAAAAGAAATGTCTGTACTTGATTTTATCACATGCACTGACTTAACTTTGGGGAATCTTAAAATATCATGGCCTGGCAAACAGCACCTAGACATTTATAGTGCTCACTCCAGTTTACAGAGTTTTCCCCACATCATCCATTGAAGTTCTCATCTTCTCACACATGATACCAAACAATATATGGGAGTAAAGATACCATTCTGTATCACACAACAGATACAGACTAAGTTTGTACTGAAGGGCATGCACCGTGAGTTTATGTCCTAAACTCATTTCCCATCCCCTCTACGTTTCCTGGTTCTGACAGGATATTCTGGTAGCCTCTCCCATCCAACCAGAAACAGGAAGCACCTGAGAAACCATGAGAGAAAGATCCTTGTACCAAACCAAAGACCAACGAATGCAAAAGCTTGGGGCTGGGGATATGGCTCAGTGGCAGAGTGCTTGCCTGGCATGTGAGGCCCTGGGTTCAATCTCCAGCATGGCATAAGAAGAATTCAAAAGCTTGAGACATTTTTGGAAAGGTTTCTCCACACTTGGAGGATTTGTCTAACCAAACCAACCCTCTGGCCTTCTAAAGACAGCCACGGTTCTGTACATGGTTCATATGTACAGAACAGCCAGTGGACTTCCTGAGCACTTTGGCTAGCATTTTCTCATAAGCTCCTCACAATAACCAAAAAAGATAAAAATGGAGGCATGATAGTTTCCACACCACTGCAGGACCCAGCAACCAGTCCAAGCCACAGAAGCAGCACCGCAGACGAGCCAACCTCAACCAAGCTCCCCCCACCAGTCCCTCCCATGTCTGTCCACTACTGTGTAGCAAGAGCATCTGAAGGGAGCAGGCCCCTCTGCCCCACGCCCATGGACACCACCACCACCAGTGGATTTCCACCACCCTCTCTTCCATGGCTGCAACAGGCCACAGGCTCTAAGAGGGTTTCATTTTTTTCTGTTGTAAAATGAAATAACCCTTTCTGCTATTTTGTACTTGGGTGCAGCTGGAGCTTTTGGGGAAAGGTACTCAGCAGTACCCACATGGGCAGGGAATGGTCCCCCTTTCAAACACTGTGTTCCCTCTTCTCTTCCCTGCAGATAGGGGACTTCTGGATAGCCAGAACTATGTTACTTGGGTTTTGACTATCTAGTGCCTTCCAAACACTTAAAATTAAGTGGACTCCATTCCTGGGACCCAAGTCAGTCACCCTTTAGTTTAACAATCTCGCACAGCATATCTCACACAGGTATACTGCAGTACGATCAGTGCGCACACTGAGCATTTAGTATATTAGATATAGCCAGACGCTATTCTAAGAACTCATAGGTATTAAAACTTAGTCCTCTTCATGCTCCTTGATGTAGTAGAGCAGCTTAACTCATCTGAGGACACACTCTTAAGAGCAAGTGACAGAGCTGAACTTGAACTCTGGCTTCCAGGTCCCGAGTCTGTCTTCCAAACACCACACCACTTTGCCTGTCCACTGTGTGGCATGTGAAACACAGCAGGAAATAAAACTCGGGCTTGGGCAAGTCTCTGTACCTCAGTACAGAGGACTCGCCTAGGTGACATCTGAGGGACTGTCGAACTCTAATACTTCCGTTGTACTTAACCACAATGTGATCTCCACCTGGAACAGAGAGCTTGCGTCACTGAGATTTTCCACATTGAGAAAAATAATGGTTGCTTTAAGAGCCAACGTACAGCACGGCGTGGTGGCATAAACCTGTAATCCCAGCACTTAGGGAGGCTGACAGGAAAATCACGAGTTCAAAGCCAGCCTCAGCAACAGCGAGGCTCTAAGCAACTCAGTGAGACCCTGCCTCTACATAACATACAGAATAGGGCTGGGGATGTGGCTCAGTGCCCCTGAGTCCAATCTCCAGTACCCCCAAAAAAAAAAGCCAACGTAGGTTTGGTTTAGACCACAAAACAGGCAAGTAGCAATCTCCAAAGCCAACAGCAAACTGGGGCCTGACACCCACCCCACCTCCACCAGCACAGTCCTCTAGAGAGATCCAAGCATCTGCCATCCCTCTCCTTTATAGGACCAAGAACACAGGAACTTTTTCTATCCCCCATGTTGCCAAGGGGTTGGTTGCTCTTATACCCCAATATTCCCCACAGTGGCCCCACTCCTGTTGCCTAGGCCACAGGATGTATTAGGATATGGAAGTGTGTGTTCATGGATAAAGAGGAATGGGTGGAGGCAAAAATCATCTTGCTCCTTTGTTCGCTGGCTCCATTTGGCTGCCACGAAGTCAAGGAAACAGCAAAGAGACCTGGGCCCATCCCACAGCTGTGTGGCATGAGGAATCTAGGTTCTGAGAAGAGCCCTGTCGCAGCTGTCACTGCAGAACAAGCATGAAGGCCCCATGAACTTAACATTGATTTCTAACTCATATGACACATGGGCTCTGGCTGCAGGTCTGTTCCACATGACTCCACTCTGGGACCAGCAAGCTACGTGGGATGATGCGCATGGCCAGAAGCACTGAGATGAGTGGGTGCAAACACGCTGCCTGGAACCCATGCACTCTGCTGTGCATGAGGGGCGCACACAGCCAGCCCAAACTGACCCTCCCTGCCTCAGCGCACACGGGCATCCACATTCCTGCCAAGCATCACATCAGAACCCCCAGCAGAGGAAGGAGGAAGACTAGCAGAGCCTCACTGGGGAGCAACGACATGCAAGATGGTCACACTCCTCTAACCTCATGATTCTACCTTTGAGATAGTTCAGTCATCTTTGTTTTGTGAGGGGTTTTTCCATGTGGAATTTTTTTTGTTTTAATTATACATGACAGAAGAATGCATTTATGCACTTTGATATATCAGATGAGGTATAATTTCTCATTTCTCTGATGGTACATGTAGAATCAGTCATGCAGTCCTATGTACATAAGGTAATGTCTTTCATTCTATCCCCATATACTCTCCCCTCTACCTAATCTAAGGTAACTATTCTTCCCTAGTGCGCCCCCTTATTGTGAATTAGCAACCATGTATCAGAAAACAGTCTTTGGTTTTTTGGGATTGGCTTACTTCACTTAGCATGATATTCTCCAACTCCGTCCATTTACTAGCAAATGCCATAATTTTACTCTTAAAGCCAAGTAATATTCCATTGTGTATATATACATTTTCTTTATCCTTTCATGTATCAAAGGACACCTAGGTTGGTTCTATAGTTTAGCTATTGTGAATTGAGCTGTTATAAACATTGACATGGCTGCATCACTGTAGTATGCCGATTTTAAGTTCCTTGAGTATAAACCGAGGAGTGGGATAGCTGGGTCAAATGAAGGTTCCATTGAGTTTTCTGAGGAATCTCCATACTGCTTTCCATAGTGGTTGCACCAATTTGCAGTCCTACCAGCAATGTACAAGTGCGCCTTTTTCCCCCACATCCTTGCCAACACTTGCTCTTGCCTATATTCCTGGTAACTGCCCTTCTGACTACAGCAAGATAAAATCTTAGTTTTGATTTGCATTTCTCTAATTGCTACAGATGAACATTTTTTTCATGTATTTGATTGATTGTATTGGCTTTTAATTCTCAGTTTAACTAAAAACTCCAAAACTAACAAAATGTCTCTAACTACTGGGACACAAACTGGTTTGCCAAATCAGATACAAAATTCAAAGCCAACTCTACCATTTACCTATTGCCTGAGGACAATGGGCAATTGACTTAGTGTCGGCTCCCTTACCTGTAACAGGAAAATAGGGACACAGTAGCCAGTCCGAGTGGCCCACCATGTGTGATATAGCTTGATGAACTGCCACCACCTTCCATCTCTGTGCCTGGGTGCTTTCCTAACCCATGCACGTGGCAGGAGACAGTGTGGGGTGGATGTAGACCTCAGGGAGGCTGACTTGAAGTATTTTCCACATGGGCCCCAGCACCGCCCCCTCAGGGACTGCACCCCCATTGCACACAGTGGTGACTTACTAGTTGGCCCATCTTTCATGAGCTGCCTTCCCTTATTTCTCATTACCCTACCCCTGCATTGTGTCTTCTAGAATTACTTCTAAAATAATTTTTTTTCCTTTTTTTGGGTACTGGGGATTGAACTCAGGGGCACTCGACCACTGAGCCACATCCCCAGCCCTATTTTGTGTTTTATGTAGAGGCAGGGTCTGAGTTGCTTAGCGCCTCGCCGTTGCTGAGGCTGGCTTTGAACTCGCAATTCTCCTGTCTCAGCCTCCCTCAGTGCTGGGATTACAGGCTTGCGCCACTGCGCCCGGCTCTAAAATGATTTCTAAAATAAGCTTGTAATCAAACCCAAGTGAAAAAATTTGGGGGCGGGGGGGTGTAACAAATGAGGGAATGTCAATAGTCCCCAGACTAAACCTGCCTCCAGCTGAACCCATGGCTGCTAAATAAAAAGCCATGGTGGACGCAGGTATATATGGACATTCAACCCCAGCTCCCTCTGCAAGAGGCTGCTGTCCTTTTTGCTTTCTGGTGCTTATGTGGCATGCAGAGAAACCACTGGCGACAGCAATGGGTCCCCTTTCACAACACGTTTTTAGTCCTACTGCATGACTAGTTTGGGTTCAGTAATCACTGCCTTCATTACCCATGTGGATTCTTTTCCCCAGTCCGATGAGCTACCCAACTAGTTGTTCAGAGGCCCTTCCCTTTCCATCCCAGAAAGAGGAGGAATAAGCTGGGCAGTCACAAAAATCCTGATACATTATCTCAAACTATCCACCCTCTTTATGATGTTATTAATGTCATCTGTTTTTAAGATGAAAGTTTTCTTTTGACTAGGATGTTACAGAAAGAGGGCTAGAGCTCAACATGGCCCAGTCAGAGTCAAACAAATGCTCACACACAGAAAGAAAGGTACATAAAAATGGCTCACCTGCACAGAGGGGTTTGCCTTCTACAAGGATACTGCTAGTTGTTCTGTGGGGGCCACATCACAGAGTACCCTGCCTGGGCCAGCCACCCAAGTCCTCAGAGGGTCCTCCATGAGACAGGAAAATGCAGTTTTCTGACATTGTTTCTCAGAGACCTCTGATTCCACAAATGTGAAACCCAGGAAATCCAGGGAAGCCCAAGGCAGCATGGATGCAAGCCAATGAGCCTTGTGTCCGATCAAACGAATTAGGAGGGAATGAATTAAAAAATAGCCCAGGGCTGGGATTGTGGCTCAGTGGTAGAGCACTTGTCTTGCATGCGTGAGGCACTGGGTTCAATCCTCAGCACCACATAAAGATACTGTGTCCACCTACAACTAAAAAAAATATTTTTAAAAAAATAGCCCAGCACTTAGGGAACAGGTTCCAGTTCGCTGAACTAGAATAAGACCCTTAGAGGACAGACGATCACGGTGAAGAAAAGGACAGCAGTCTCTGAATCCCTTGAACTCAAATTCCACTAGACAACATAGTGATCGACTCAATTATCCCCAGTGCCCAGGCATTTGAGGTTCTTCTAAGCAGGCACCTGAAAGGACACATTTATTTTTCAGTACTAGAAACTGAACCCAGGAGTACCACTGAGGCACACCCCGAACTTTTTATTTTGAGACAGTCTAACAAAGTTGCTGAGGCTGGCCTCAACTGTTATCCTCCTGCCTCAGCTTCCCAAGTCATTAGACATACTTTGAGACCCCAAGTGTCCTTTGATGAGGAACTCTTGTGAAAGATGTCCCCAATTCTCAGGTGTCTACCTAAGTTCCAGGATCACATGACAAGACCTCAGACGTCAGGAGACAACCTCGAGTGGAGGTGTTACATTCCTGCCACAATGCAGCTTTGATTCCTGGATCTTCTCTACACCCTGCCTCAGGCCATTTGTCCCCTGGGAAGCCAGGAGCTTCTGGAGCTACCTGGCGCAGTAGAGATCACCTGGGCCAACCCCTCACCTGTCAGATGAGGAAAATGAAGTCCAGAGACAGTTTCCCAAGGTGCCACAGCCTCTGGCAGTGCCAAGACACCAAGGGAAATATTTGGACACTTGTTTGTCTGGGGTTTCATTAAGCATGGTAAGCGCTGTGGGCTCTGGAAGAGATAACAAGGCTGGGCAGGGCCTAGGACTGCTGCCCCTTTGTATCCCTGCACAGCCTCAGCACTAGAGGCCATCTGGGGACAAACTGTGCCTTCTCAGCCTGTGGGAAGCTGGGGAAGATGTATGGGGGTTGGCATGAAGGGAGTGGGAGTTTAAGGCAAGGCAGGGGCATGAGAATCACCCCACACACACACTCACCTTCATAGCAAGGGATCAGTGTCCTGCCTTTGGCCTGGAGGTTGGATGGGATGATGTAGCAGAAGCCATGGGGCAAGATATGGTCCGTTTCATAGTAGATGTTCTTCCACCGGTGGGCACAGGCCTAAAGGGACAGAGACGAGTGAGAGAAGGGAAGATACCCCCGAGAGCCACAATGCCAGGGGATTCTGTGAAAGGAGAGGAGCAGAGGGAGAAACTAGCTACCTCCTCTCCTGCCCAGACACACCAGGCCCTGCCTGCATAAACAAGCCGCTGGGAAGCTCCTGGGGGGCAGACAGATGATCATAGATTGACAAATGATAATCACAGCAAGTGTAAGCATAAGAAAGGAAAGAATGAGCCAGGCGTGGTGGCGCACACCTGTAATCCCAGCACTTTGGGAGGCTGAGACAGGAGAATCACTGAGTTCAAAGCCAGCCTCAGCAAGGGCGAGGCACTAAGCAACTCAGTGAGACTCTGTCTCTACATAAAACACAAAATAGGGCTGGAGATGTGGCTCAGTGGTCAAGTGCCCGAGTTCAATCTCCAGTAATAAAAAAAAAAAAAAAAAAAAAAAAAGGATTATGGAATAGAGAATCTGAGAAGGAGAAAGTTTCCATCTGGTGGTCAGGGAAGGCCTGAAGGACAAGACAGACAATCACACTGAGCACATGGAAGAGGGTTCCAGGAGGAGGGAGCAATAGGTGTGAAGGACAGGAGGTGAGCCAGACTTGGAGGTTCAAAAGAAAGAATCAAAGCAAGCAGGGCTAGTCTGGAGAGGCTATGGCAGGAGATGAAGTCAGAGGGAGCCAGGATATGGGGGTGGATTCTACAGACCACAAGGACATCTGTGACTTCAGCAGACAATGGGAAATCAAGGGAAAGCCTCACAGGTAAGTGGTTGATTCACGGAAAGATCATTTGGCTGCTGTGTGGAGGCTGCAGTGGGGCAGGAGAGGAAGTGAACCGCCAGGTGAGATGCTGCTGGCCTGGACCAGGATGGGCAGGGGGGATGTCTTCAGAATACATGCTCGAGGTAGAACTAAAGAGCCTAGGGAATGACCAGGCACGGAGAGCAGGAAAGGGGGACCTACCCACATTTAACTGTGCTTTTACCTGCAGAGGCACTTCAGCAGGCAGCTCCTCAACTAGAATTAAATGCTTGTTGATGGCTCATTTGTTGAAGTAAATTTACATACAGCAAAGTGCAAACGTCAAATGTACCACTTAAGCTTTGACAAAATGCACACACTCATGTCACCAAAGCCCTAACAAGACATCTATTTCCATTTAACCAGAAAGCACCCTGGTGTCAGAGTGGCTGGTTTTCACAAGCTGCTCAAGGAAGGCCTTCCGAGGAGGGACCAGAAACATGAACCAGAGGGAAGATTCGGGGCAGAGGGGCAGGAGAGAGCTTGGCATTTGTGAGGAGGCGAGGCCGTCCAGGACAGATAGAGCACCTTGGCCAGTTTTGGAGAGCAGCCTCAGTGCTGAGGACACACCTGCAATGAGATGCTGTGAGGAGGACAGTCCTCATCAACAGGCAGGGACCAAGCACCGGCAGGCAGAACTCACAGCTAGCCATCCTCCTGCCCCACAGAATGTGCCCCTGCCTCCCGTCCCAACGTGACAGTGGCCTCAGTTCTGTGTCTGTGCATCTATCTACATACCCCAACAATGCCAAGGACCCCCCAGAATGCACGTGTGCCTCGCCCAGCCCACCTTTCCTGGGCACACACCACCCATTTCTGTTATCAGTTTACCTCATTCTGGCCAATGGATACACAATCTTTAAAATACTGAATTTTAAAACAATGCTTTAATGTCTATTTCCTTTGAATACACTGGTTCCATGGGTTTTGTTTGCCATGCTTATGGTCCACCTTTAGACTTCTTCTGGGACTCCAGAAGATGGGCAAAGAGGGATCCCCTGGGCCTAAACCACAGAGCTAGCAAGTGTTACAAACCAGGCTGGAATCCAGTTTGTCTTGTCTCACTACAAAGCATTTTGCATCCGAGACTCCCAATTCCTGAGAAATCATCAAAACATACCCCTGAAGCAGGTCTGAGACTGATTTGTCCTCTCAGCCTTCCCCACTATCCTAGGACCCTGCAATAACCACCCTCAAGCAGAATGGGTGCTCCTGGACTATGTAAGGGAGCTCTAACAGGGCCCAGCTCTCCTGAGGCCATTCTAAAACCAGACCACTGCCTCCTAAGCAATCTGCTTTTGATCCCTTCGAGTCAACTGCCATCCTTGATAAGCCACTCTGGCTAATGACAAAAGAGGACACACTCGATGATTCTCAAAGCTGGGCAACCACACTTGGTCTCTTGCCTGAAGACATTAACTACAGAAATCTATTATCACTCCTACTGCAAACCACCTTCCTGCCTCACCACTTTGTATGATTCTGTGCTAAAAATCACGTTTCTCAACAGATGGAAATAATATGCCATAGGGAAATAACGCATCAGTAAGAAACTACTCCATACCCCCACCCCCAGAGTTGTCCCTTAGTACCCAAGGGACAGTGGCTCTAGGATGCCATTCAGAAACTCAGATTTGCAGGTGCTCAAGTCCCTTCTAAAATGGCATAGTATTTGCACATAACCTAAGCACACCCTCCTGTAGACTATCTCTGCCTTACTTATAACACCCAATAAGGTGTCAATGCTATGTACCAGTTATATTTTTAGCCAGGCACAGTAGTGCACGCCAGCAATCACAGCGGCCCAGGAGGCTGAGGCAGGAGGATCACAAGTTGAAAGTGAGCCTCAGCAAAAGCAAGGAATTAAGCAACTCAGTGAGACCCTGTCTCTGTATAAAACACAAAATAGGGCTGGGAATGTGGCTTAGTGGCCAAGTGCCCCTGGGTTCAAATCCCAGTAACCACCCCCCAAAAAAAGTTATTTTTAGTGAATGATTTGGAAAAAAGTCTATACATGTTTGCTACAGGTGCAACTTTTTAAAGATATTTTTGATCCAGTTATGTGAATCCACAGATGCAAAAATCCATGGATATCTGGAATATCAGCTCAGTGATTTTTTTAAATTTTCAATCCTGACTCCATTCTGATAGCTTGCACGTTGGAATCACTTATCACCCAATTCATGGGTAAATTAGTTGTAGTTTAAAGACTCAGCAAAGGCCAGGGCTTAGAGGGCTTACCATGTTTTACTGCATTTCTGGGTTGGAGAGGCAGATGTTCATCACTGCTGACAGCCAGCTGCACACTGACAGGCATCAGGAAGGACTTGCAGTATTTAATGTCTATGCAGTCTTGCAGTATATATTGTCTATTCTTATGTGCCATAAACTATTTAGGGAAGGACCTTGGAGAATTCCTAGTAGTTCCCAATACAGCATTTCACACTAAACAAAACTAAAATTAAAGCATTCTGGGAAGTCAGATCAAAATGCGGAAGGCAGGCTCCATGCAGGAAAACAACACAAAGGGTCTCTGAATGTAAATTATAGGAGGAAAACACTGCCCAGGGCCTGATTATCATTATGTACACACATCAATTTGACCCCTATGCTAAAAAATAAATTGAGGGGCTACCTGCAAAGTATTAATAACTCAATCTCTTCCACGAGTCATTGTAAGAGCAGAGCAGGAAGAACCGGAAAAGAACATTCTCTGGACACAGCAAGACCTACTCAGGGATGAAGGTGAAGTTCAGTGGTGGAGTGTGTGCTTAGCATATATGAGGCCATCCTGAGTTCAATTCCCAAGTGGAGCAGGGGGTGGCAACAGAGGACTCACTTAAAATCATCCTATGGAGGAGGAAGGCCTGCCACCATTCCAAATCTTAGAACCAGACGTATTTCAGTGTAGACGGGTTGTTTTTCCTCCCAAGGAATAAAAAGAGGAAGTAAAACCAACAATTTTAAAGGCCTTTTTTTCCTTGTATGGAAACAGCATGTACTTCCTGGGGGTGGGTGCCGAGCCTCTCCAGGTGGCTCAGCCACAAAGATCCACCCTACCCTCCTACATGCTCATTCGTCACGTACAGATGGCCAAAGCCTCTCTCATGCTTCCAGGTCCATGGCTCACAGTCAGCCAGGCCAGGGCCACTGAGAACACTGTGTGGTGTGTGCAGATCAAAGTGAGGCTGGAATGCCACAAGGCTCCCCTAAAGAAGTTCTCGACAGAGGAGAATGCAATGACTGAGGCAGCACCAGAAAGGGCTTGTGCGGCGCTGAGACTGTTACCCAGTGAATGTCCCCCTAGTGAACACTCATCAAGGTACGCTGATGGCTCATGCCCTTTCCTGCATGTGTACCAGCTCAATAAAGAATTCGTACTCGCACACGCCCCCACACACCAGGAAACAGAAGTAAAAGCAAAAAGGTACCCTGTGGCTTTGAAAGAGGTACACATGGGAAGCAGTCAGGATAGCCCTGATGGCTAGAAAGGAAACGGCAGAGAGCCGGAGAACACTGCTTTCACCCAGAAATGATACATCAACAAGCTCAAAATTATTTGTTATCGTCCAAGCCTTGACAACTCTGATCAAAAGGAAAGATACCGGGCTTGAACTTCCCGAGCCACCCTCTGTGACAAGCATCAGTGCCTGTGCTGGGTTCAGCAGCGGTTACTGCAAGAACTGATGTCTTTTTCTCTTGCCTGTTTCTTAAAACATCAGCTGCACACCGGGAAGGCAAGAATAAGTATGAGAAGGGGCTCGCCCCCCAGTCCTGATGCTGTGTTTACACTCGGGATCATTTATTTCCTGGGGCAAAACTGGAAGGTACCACACTGCTCACAGAGCCCAGATGGACAGGTCCAAGGCCCTGACAGGCTAGGTCTTACTCGAGCTCATCCAAATAATGCCGTTTGTCAATAAGAGGCTTCACTCCCTGCCACGGCTTTCCAGGTTCCCATCTGTTCCTTACTTTGAAATCAGGACCAGATGCCCTTTCAAAGCAGCTCTACCACCTCTCCCTCTTCGAACCCCACCTTGGAATCCACTGCTGTGCTCCCTAGGGACCTAGTTCTCATCCCCACGGCACCTCCTTCCTGGATTTTCAAAATGCATCCAAATAACACATCCTTTCTGGTTTTGATTTTAAAATAAATACTCGCCTCCCAGAAAGCTTCAGTGGGGAGAACGGAGACATTCAAGAAAAAGCAAATGGACCAAAAGCCTCCGAAACATAAATGTGGACAAGACGGCCACTCGTTGTACCTTCTTGTTACCTGCCATTTTACAGCAGTTTGTCTAGTACTTCTATCAATGACTTAGAATCAGCCACCAAGAAAAGACAACTTGGTTTCTAAATGTTCTAGCAAGGATGCTCAGGCCTCATATTATGCAGACACATCTTAAGATACCATTCCGAAGAGAGATGTCCTCCAGGCATGGAGAGTCAAAGTGGTCTCTGTCTCCAAGGGGCTTCCATGAAAAAGGACACAAACACAAAATAAATCATACATTATGAGGTAACAAGGTCATATTGAGTTTCTAAGGACACAAAAGATGTTGAGCTTACTCCATACAGGCTTCATGGAGGCAGAGCCCAAATTGGGAAAGGGTGGGGTGGGGTCAAGGACACAGGAGACTTAGGAAAAGCCTTTCCTAGCAAAAATGCACAAAATCCCTGAGAACAACTCATCAACAATAAAAGATAACAATTCCATTTAAAGATGAGCAAAGACTCAGACACTTCTACATAGTAGTACAAATGACCAAAAAGCAGAGGAAAAGATGCTTAGCATCACCAATCACCAGGAAAAGTGAACTAAATCTACAATAAATCATTATTTCAATGCCCACTGGGACAGCCAACATTTTTGTGAAAGGGGGATGGCTGGTAACCTGCAGATGTAGCTCAGTGGCAGAGTGCATGCTCAGGATACACAAGGACCCTGGGTTCAATCCCCAGTATCAAATAGCAAAATAAAAGTAGCCTGCAAGGATGTGGCAGAACCAGGACACTTGTGCACTGCTGGTGAGAATACAAAATGGTGCGGCCACTTTGGAGAATAGAATCGAGGTTTCTCAAAAGGTTAAAAATTAAATTACCATGTTATCTAATAATCCCACTCTGGGCAAATACCCAAAAGGATTGAGAATAGGACTTGGAGAAATATTTGTATATGCACATTTACAGCAGCATTAGTCACAACAGCCAAGACATAGAAGCAGCCGCCAGTGGATGAAAAGATAGACTTTTATACACCATGAAATACTATTCAGACTTAAAAAATCCCATCATATGCTGCAACAAGGCTGAAACTTGAGGACATCAGGCTAAATGAAAGAAGCCTGTCATGAGGATAAATACTGTGTGATTCCATTTATATGAAATCTGACAGACTCCCAGAATAGAAATTAGGAGCAGTTGCCAGGTACCAAGGGGAAGGGAATAGTTGTTCAATGGATAGTGTTTTGGGTTTCAAGATAGAAAAATTCTAGAGACCTACAGTACAAAGTGCATTTAGTTCATATTATAATATACAACATAAAGGTTACATTATGCTAGCCATGGGAGCACACACCTATGATCCCTACATCTCTGGGGGCTGAGGCAGGAGGATCGTGAGTTCAAAGCCAGCCTCAGCAACTCAGTGAGACCCTGTCTCTAATATATTTAAAAGGACTGGGACTGTGGCTCAAGGGTTAAGCACCCCTGGGTTCAATCTGTTACCAAAAAAAACAAACAAAAACATTGTAGGTTACATGTTTTTGACCACAATTGGGAAAAAAAGAGATGAGACCAGGGGCTGAGGCTGTAGCTCAGTGGTAGAGCGCTTGCCTAACATGTGTGAGGCACTGGGTTCAATTCTCAGCACCTCATATAAATAAAGGTCCATCAACAACTAAAAAAAAATGTTTAAAAATGAAACAGATGCCCCTGGATATCCCTCTCCTTCTCCAGCACCCATACAGAGTAGCTTACTGAATATATGATGTAATCAATGTGCAAGACATTAGAAAAACAGCTCTGCATACAATTAAATGGGATTATCCACAGCACCACTGTCTACAAATACTCTGCTTTGCCTTGACTTCCTTTGCCAAATCTTCCCCGTGGTCCCTCCCTGCAGCTTGAGTCCCCAGAGACAGCCCCCTTCTTGCAGAACCTTTGTCTTGTCCTTTGGAAAAGTCTCAGCCATATCAAGATCATCCTTCCAAGGGATGGGATTGTGGCTCAGTGGTAGAGCGCTTGCCTCGCATGCGTGAGGCACTAGGTTCGATCCTCAGCACCCCATAAAAACAAATTTAAAAAAATTAAAGATATTGTATCTACAAAAAAAAAAAAAAGGATCATTCCAGAAAGATGGTGGGATGAGATGGACATCATTGCCACAGGTACATGTACGACTGAACATATGTTATGACTCTACATCATGTAAAACCAGAGAAATGAAAAGTTGTGCTCCATTTGTGTACAATGAATCAAAATGCATTCTGCCGTCATGTATACCTAATTAGAATGATTTGAAAAAAATGATCATCCTTCCACCAGGCAGTGGCAACTCTGGAGGCTGAGGTAGGAGGATCACAAGTTCAATGCCAGCCTCAACAACTTAGCAAAAGTCCATCTCAAAATAAAAAGGGCTGGGGATATAGCTCAGTGAAAGAGCATCCCGGGTTCAATCCCAATACCAAAAAAAAAAAAATTATCCTTCCATGAGGAAATATCTTCACAGGAAAAGACTTGGCTCTGGGCTCAATGTCCTTAAAAGCATTTTGTGATATGCTGTTGCTAGGCCACTGCCTCCTCTCTTTTGTTCTGAAATACTTTAGACGGTGCTTTGATTTATAGATGGCTGGCTTCTTCCCTTCATTTCCCCACAACGGCAGACATGAGTGCTGGCCCTTCTGGGGCTGAATCCTCCTATCAAGGTCAGGCCACCAAGCCTGGAAGAATGTGACAACTGGCAAGGGTCCCGGGCCAGTGGTGACAGTGATTAAGGACTAGAATCCAAGGCACACAACAGGCCCGAGGAGCCTCAGGGGGACCTAGGACACAATGTGGGTGATGGCATCCAGCTGCTTCCCCCTTCTCCCCAGGGTCCTGATGAGGGCGAGATGCTTCATTGTGCTGAGGGGTGGAATCTGGATGAAAAGCTTCTTCCATGGAGTTTAGCACAAAATCGGGCTCTTTAGAGAGGACACAAACATTTTACCTAGATCCTCAAGGAAAACCTGCTTCCTGGGCTCAAATACACACAAAACCCTCCAGCTGGTGGCCCAAAGGAAGCCTCAGTGAGTGGCAGCCTATTTTCCCTTCTTAATCTTGTACTGTTAGAACAAAAATCTTCCTTAAGCATTCAAGAAAAGCCAGTGGCAGAAGAAACTTGTGAAGTCAAACAGTGGTGACCCCAGAGGGGCAGGGCACTGACTGGGAGGGGCACAAGGGCGCCAGCTCACATGTCAGCAGTGTGGCACCCAAGTGTATGCCAAGACAGATTCACCAAGCTGTGCTACAGTTGTGCATGTTAAGTACCTTAGTGTTGCATCTCAATAGAAAAGTTTACAAGAAAAGCAGGGAAACGGGCAAAAACCACCTCTGTGGCAGTTAAAGTCCTTTTTTGTTTAGTCCAATAAAACTTGCTGGGATGACGGAAGTATTCTTTGTGCTGTCCAATACAGTAAACAGTAACCATAGGCGGTTCCTGAGCACTTGAAGCGTGGTCAACGTGGCCAACTAAATTCTTAATTTTGAGACATTTAAACAATGTGGCTGCCTTACTGGGCAGCATAACCCTAGGCCATTAGGAGCCTCAAAGGCAAAGACTTTGTGTCTCCTTCAAAGCACATAATGGATCAGAAGACATCAAATGCACTTTGGAAGCCAAAAAATGATTAAAATGGCATGCATCTTAAGGCAGGCACAGTGATGGGCACCTGTGGTCCCAGCTATCAGGGAGGCCAAGGCAGGAGGATCACTTGAACCCAGGAGTTCAAGGTCAGCCTGAGCAACATAAGAATGTGTCTCAAAAATTTTTATAAAGCCTATATTTCGTAATGTAATACCATATAGGAACAAATAGGAATCAACTACTGAAGCCAGGTGTAGTAGTACATGCTGTAATCCCACACACTCATGAGGCTGAGGCAGGAGGATTACAAATTTGAGGCCAGCCTCAGCAACTCCACAAGACCCTGTCTCAAAATAAAAAAGGCTGGGGATCTGGCTCAGTGGAAGAGCATCCCAATACAAAAAAATACTGATACACACAACATGGATGAATCTCAAATCTTCAGAATACTTAAACAAGGGCCCATACTTGAGGACTACACTTATATGACGTTCTATAAAGAAGCTAAAATATGTAACCAATCACAGTAGTGGTTACCTCAGGGTGGGAGGAGTTGACTGGGTAGGAGCACAGAACTTTGAGGGACATCAATACTCTACAGCATGGTGTGGGAGTGACACAGGTGTGTGCAATTGTCAAAACCCAAAATGCAATCTTAAGATCTTAAGATTAAGATTTGTGTATTTTATGTAAATTACACCTCAACTTAAAGACATGCACACACACAAATTATGTAGTGAATGAGATTTACAAAGTTCTTTTCACATGTTTCGTCAGTTCTCAACACCCACGTCTCAGAGCCTTGTGCTGGACATTAACATTTGGCAGATAAAATAAAGGCAAGTTATTTGTCTAAGCAGTAGTGCAGAATCTGCAGCCTCAAAGCCCTTCCCTCTTCTGTGTCATCTAGCTTTCCCAACAGGTCAAAGTCACTCACGATCAGGGAACCGTCCCCTGCCCACAGCACCCCAGGAGCTCTTACCAACACCCGGCCATCGGCCTTAGGCTGCCGGGCCAGGCTCACCCCCATCCACTCATCATCCCGGTCTTCCCGACAGGTCTTTCCACAGGGTGTGCCCCGATTCTTCCCTGCAGAGAAAAGAGGAATGTCAGACTTGGGTTGAGGAATGATGTCCATTGGTCACTATTCAAAGGGTGGTCCACAGCACGGATGTCTGTTAGGTGTAAAATATGGGCCTTTTAACAAAATGTAAATCACATCCACTATGCACCATGCTTAATTCAATTTTTGTTTTCATAGCAAGACTCTCAATGAAGAAAGCAGTGCATGGATTGATGAAGCAAGCACCTTAATTTGTATTGTACCCGTAAGAAACAGTTGACAAATGAGTCATTCTGAGTGGCACCAGAGGACAGCTCTCCTCTCTGCTAAAGAAAATCAAAAGAACTTTTTATTTAAAAATAAATTAAAAAGTAAAAACGCTGGACATGGTGGCACACACCTATAATCCCAGCATCTTGGGAGGCTGAGGCAGAAGGATTCACAAGTTCTAGGCCAATCTCAGCAACTTAGCAAGGCCCTAAGGACTGAGACCTCGTCTCAAAAAAACAAAACAAAAAAAAGGATATACAAATGTGGCTCAATGGTTAAGCAACCCTGGGTTCAATCCCTGGTACCAAATTATTATAATAGAACTTGATGAAAAAGGGCGCTGGAGAAAGTAAGGACTTGAAATGATAATTAAAAAAACAATTCTAATTCATTGAGCACAGTTCTACATAGGTGCTCCACAATCTCCTCAAGGCAGTCTTTGTAGGATATGTATCTTTTTCTTGGTTTGACAGGGTGAGAACTAAGACCCAAGCAGCTACAGGGCATTCCCAGGAAATCCCAGCTGAGCTTTGAACACAGCCAGATCCATCCTATTCCAAAGATGTATTTTCCACTGGGCCGAAGTGAGCTTTTAAAAAACATCCAATCAAGCCGGGCGTGGTGGCTCACACTTGTAATCCCAGCACTTAGGGAGGCCGAGACAGGAGAATCGCGAGTTCAAAGCCAGCCTCAGCAACGGCGAGGCGCTAAGCAACTCAGTGAGACCCTGTCTCTACATAAAAAAACACAAAATGGGGCTGGGGATGTGGCTCAGTGGTCGAGTGCCCCTGAGTTCAATCCCTGGTACCAAAAAAAAAAAAAAAAAAAAATCCAATCATACTGTTCCCTACTTAAAATACAAGGCCTAAAATTGATTTTTAACATCCTTACCCTCATACATAGAAAAAACTCCCAGTATCTCACCCTGACCTGCTTAAGCCCCATATGACCTATCCCCAGCCCTCCTTTCCAACCTCCTCTGCTTCTGTCCTCCCCTGCCACACTGTGCTAACTCTGCTAACCCCTCTGCTTGGAGGTTCTCCCTCTCAGACCTGTCCAGCTTCCTGCTACGCATCTTCTAGTCATGTGAAAAGGTCCTCAGGAAGCCCTTCCTGTCTCACCAAACTAGATTAAATGGAGCACCCACTTTCCCTCTGGTCTTCTCTCACTCATTTTTTTTTTTTTTTTTTTTTGGTACCAGGGATTGAACTCAGGGGCACTCGACCACTGAGCCACATCCCCAGCCCTATTTTGTATTTTATGTAGAGACAGGGTCTCACCGAGTTGCTTAGCGCCTCACTGTTGCTAAGGCTATGTTTATGTCTCTTCTGACAATTACTATTCAAAGCCAAAATGACAGGATCATTGTTTTGTTCATTCACCAGTATATACCAGTATTTAATAACTAAAGTATTTAATACATGTTTGTGGGACGGAGAGATGACCAAAAAGTGGGTGAGTGATCAGTCCACCCTGGAGAGAAAAAGAGCAAAGTATGAAGTTGCAGAGCCCATGGAAACCTTGGCAGTGACATCTACCCACCTCGAGCCATGTCCAGTTCGGTGCATCTGCGGTCAGGATTGGTGTGGACACGACACTTAAACACAGCCCCGGGAGACTTCACTGAAGTGCTGTATTTGGAATCTGCCTTCGGTGCACCCACCAGGACCCTGCATGTCAAGAGGTAAAGGCATTCTGTCACAACCCAGTACTGAAACGAGCAGGCAGGTAGTTAAATCCTCACCCAGCCACGGGCGAGTCATCTGAATGCTGAGAAATCAATTGTGTGCACACGTGTGCACGGGGGTTGAGAGAGTCCTACAGTTACCCTGTTAGATCTTCTCTGGGTGCATCAAAAGTCTGAGGGCCTGGAATTGGCTCAGTGGTAGAGCACTTGCCGAGCACATATGAGCTCCGGGGTTCCATCCTTAATAGTAGGGAAGGGGGAAGAAGGCTTAAAGGATGGGGCCGAGGTGCACCTCAGTGGTAGAGCCCTTGCCTCACATGCACAAGGCCCTCAGTTCATACCCAGCACTGGGGTGGGAGGTGGGAGTGGGGGAAATCAAAGGACAGCTGGGTGGAAACGTGTAAAAACAAAAGGTTCCTATTCAGAACACAAACTCAGACAAACCCATAAGAAAAATACAAAAAAAGAACAATGAGACAAAGACCTGCTGAACAGGCACCTCACAAAATGAGATAACCAAATGGCCAATCAACACATGAGCAAGTGCTCCCCTGTATGAGTTACCAGATAAATTCAGATGAGATAGCACTCCATGCTCACTAGAAGGCCAAAACCAAAAAGACTGAAAATGCCAAGGGCTGGCAAGGATGCAGAGCAACTGGCACCTCCCTGTGCTGCTGGTGGGAGTATGAACTGCTAAAACCACTTTGGAAAACCAGTCATTGGTTTCTCGTAAGGCTGAGCACGTACGTTCCCTATAACCCAGTCATTCCATTTCTAGGAATACACCCAACACAAACGGGCTCTCCAGGGGGCATGCACAAAACATTCCCAGCTGAAAGACCCCTGGGTGCTAGAGTGGATAAGCAGATCTTGGTGCAGTCATGCCTTGGAGTTCTAGGCAGCAACGAAAAACCCACAGACATTCTCCTGCTGTGGCTGCACAGCCATGTCACACAGCAGAGTGCCAAGCAGGAGACGCCAGGTGCTATAGCTTCTTGCTCTGAATCCCTTTATCTCAAGTTCAAAAGCCGGTGAAGTTTAACTATGGCATTAAGGTCAAGAGAATGGTTCTCTCTCCAGGGAGAAAAAAGGGAGGGTATAACTGGCTTCTGGAGGTGGTGATAATGTTCACCTGAGCAGTGCTTATACAAATTCATAATTCATTTAGTTATATGTGACATGGGCACTTTCAATAAAAATCAGGAAATTTAAAGATGCCATTTCTCTTCTCTGTCCTCCTCTTGCCGCCCCCACACACGTATGGCAGTAATGGAAATTATGAACCATACCCCCATCCCAAAACAAACCAGAGGATGGTTTGCCCTCAGACAAGGACAGGAAAGAAGCACTGCCTGCTTCATTTGGAACTACAAAGCTGCAGGGCCAGGCCATCCCCAGCAGGGCCTTCCCTGGCAACAAGGAAAGAATGAGGCACCTCATGAGGAGGAAGAATCAGGTCTGAGCCTGGGTGGGTGCAGAACATGGGGGAAAGAGCAGTAAGTCCCCTCCCAATGGTACAAACATCTTGCCCTATGGTTTGGTGCCTTGTTTTTGGAAAGTCATCAACAGAACATCTACAGCAGAGATTACTAAAAAACACTAATTGGACACTTTCATACTGAGCTGTGAGCCATTTAGAAAAGTCTTCTACAATGAGACTTTAATCAAAATCCATATTGAAGTTCAAAGAATAGAAAATTCCAAGCCACTGTTCAATGAGAACATGAGTGACTCCATATCTCCAGTAGCCTGAAGAGACTCACCTGGCCAAGACATTACTCTCATGGAACTCATCCTCTCCCACATGCCTTGGAGGACGACACATCTTCTGCTAAGTATCTGTGGGGAGGTGTCCAGCAGAGACCGGAAAGATCCCAGACAGCCTCCCTAAGGATAAAGCACTCCCCTCACTCTGTCCTTAGAGTCACCTTCTTCTAGGGGTCTCATTCACCCAGTTACCCTACCCTGGCCTAAGAATGACACTGTTCTCCCACCAACACACTGGCTGGGAACACAAGGACTCCCATCCCACAGCAATCTGAGACCCTCAAGCAGGACTTCAGCAAAGACTGGCAGACATCACAAAGATTACCGGTGCCAGGGCTCATGGGAAGGCGTGAGGATCCCATTTTAATTTGCACTACTCCCTAGCTGAGCCTCCACACCTCGAACCCAAAGGATCCCTGAGAACACACAGGGAGGCACAAAGCACAGTGGCACACGCCTGTAAAGCCAGTCACGGCAACTTAGCAACTCAGCGAAACCATCTCTAATAAAATATTTAAAAAGGGCTGGGGATGTAGCTCATTGGGTAAGTACCCCTAGGTTCAGCCCCTAATACCAAAAAAGGGGGGAGATTCCCCCCTTTTCCTGCTTTCTCCACCAAAGGAATCTGTCAGTCTTGAAGGGTGTGTATTTGCTACCGTGAGGATGCCCAGCTGTAGTGTGACATAAGCTAGGCCCTCCACAGTCAGGGTAGCCCTGACTGCAGCCCTACCCACTTCAGCAATGCCCTAGGGAGTTCTTGCTGGGCAGCTCACGCTCCTCTGGTCTCACCAGTGGGCCATGGCTGCAGAATTTCCAAACAGAAGCAGGGCTGGAACTCATAGCCCTCTGGAAATCTAACCAAGCTCTTTCCCAAACAGACCACACTGACTCGCTCACCCGCACAAGGGCAGTTTGGCGGCCCTTGGCTGCTCTAACACAAATGCACAATGACACACAGAATAAAACTCCAGTGAGAAGAAACCACATTAAGAGATTAATTTCCCCCTTTGCTTCTGGGGCTGAGCCTAGAGCCACCGGGGTAAATTAAGGATTGTGCACTCTAACACCAGTTGTTTTCACAGGTGAGAAGAATTAGCAGTTGGACATATCAAAACTGCTGAAGCATCGCCAGCAGGCCCACATGTCAAGTCCTAGTTGCTGGGGACACAGCTTACTTGAAAACCTCAGGGTCACAGCACTGGGTCCAGAAATGCCCAACTCCAAATTCACATCAGCAGGGTGAATAACTGCCTTTTGTAATTCATTTTCTAAAAGTCACACACACAAAAAAGGTTTGGGGAGGGAGCTCAGTGGTAGAGTAGTTGAAGGCACTGAGTTCAATCCCCAGCATCAAGTCCCGCCCCCTCCCCCAAAAAAGTTGAAAAACTAAAATCCATCACGTATGATGGTTGAAAAATGGCTGCAAGAATCAATCTATTATGTGCCTGCAACTATCATTGCAACTCTGGAAACTTCAGATAGCATGACGACTCTAAATTTATAGATTCCTAAGTGATGCCCCAGCAGGCAGGGAGCCTGAGAGGTGAGCCCTGCTAGACCCTAGAGCCCAGACCCAGAGGGGCCAAATTTACATCAAAACCTAAAGGAGACATTCTCCTCCAGTTCCATCCATTTACCAGCAAATTGTGTGCACACGCATATACACTGAGAAAAATACACTAGAATCAAAATCAGAGGTCAAATGTTCTCACATGTGTGGAAGCTAGAGAAAAAAAGTAGGGGGATCTCCCCAAACTAGAAGAGGGAACAGCAGAGTAGAAGCCAAAGACCAAGGAGGGGGGAAGAGAGGAGGCAAAGGGGAACGACAGGAATAAAGTTGACCAAATTATGTTATGTGCATGTGTGAATATATCACAATGCATTCTAATTTTACATATAATGAACCAATTAAAAAAACATGAATAGAGGTAGATCAGGGAGAGAAGGGAAAGGAAAGTGATCATGCTGGGGAGTGAAACAAAACATGCATTTGTGGCTGTCAAAATGAACCCCACTGTTATGTATAATTACAGTGCATTAATTGAAAATAAAGTTTTTAATCTAACAGAAGGGACCTGATGAATGATAATTTCCTTCTAAGCCCAAGGTACTTGATGCCTCTGTATGGCTGATGGAAATGCTGATAATATCCCTCCAGTTAAAACTTCAAGTCAGCTGGCCAGATGTTTTCCCCAAATCCTGTGCAATGGAACATAAAGCTGGATATAGACACACGTGTGCACACATGCAAGACGCTCACGGGCGGCACACTGGAGCAGGCGCTTGCATCGGCATTTACAGAACCCTTTGGCTGGCTCTGCCTGAGCCGCTTTTATTTATTTTTTTGGTCCAGGGATTGAACCCAGGGGCATTTAACCACTGAGGCCATATCCCCAGCCCTTATTTTGAAACAAGGTCTCACTAAGTTACTTAATGCCTCACATAGATGCTGAGGCTGGCCTTGAACTCGTGATCCTCCTGCCTCAGCTTCCACAGCCTCTGAGATTACAGGCATGTGCCACCTTTCCAGCTGAATGTGGCTTTTCTGAAGTTCATTCAACTGGCTATTTGTCAGGCCAATCCCAGGAGATAGATTACAATGGCTCAGAGTTGAGGACAAGCCATGAAAAAGATGTCATCTGCTTTTTCTCATTGTCCTCAGTTATACTGACACTCCAACCACTTCAAACATCCCCCCAAAATCTTCCAATTCAACTAAGACAACATGTCTTTCCTCTATATGGTTACCATATCAAAGGACATGCGCGTCTCCAACAGTCTTCCGTCAATAAATCAAGCTGGTCCTCACTTCTACCAGCTCCTTTAAGTGCGGTCCTCAGACCAGCAGCATGGAGACCACCAGGCCCTGGATGGAAGTGCAGAATCCCAGGCCATTCCAAATGGCTAAACCAGAACGTGCACTTAAAGCAATCTGTAGTCTATATAACAACCTACACCGATGACAAATGACCAGGTTCAGTTGGAGCCAGTAGACTGCCCTTGACAAGTGAGGCTCTTCTCTCTCACCCCCAGTTCAAGATGCCACAAACTTCAAAGACATTTTGGAGTCCTCTCATTAGCCTAGGACTCTGGGTTTCTAATTAGGGCAATCAGTAGGTAACAGGCATTTAGAGCATGCATGCGGGTGCTGGGCAAGGCTGTGTTGAATTTAGTCTCTACAGCAACGAAGAGGATATACTATCCCCATATTAACCAAGGGGACACATTATCCCCATTTCACAGGGAAGTGACCAGAGGTGGTCCTTGGATCTGTCCCAGCCCACAGCCCCAGTAGCAGAGTGTATTACTCCAATCCTATCCAGCCCACATCAGCAAGGGAGGTAAAGGGAACCATCAGGGACACGGTGCCCCCTCTGGTGCCAGCCACTCACACATGTGACCATGCCTGAGAAAGTCCACGGGAGCCTCCATGGGCAGCTTTAAGGTTAGAACTTGAATTCGGAAGCACCATCAAATCAGAGGACAGATCAGGGTTTGGTGCAGAAAAGAAACTTTCTCTACCACCACCCCCAGCTCAAACGACCCAAGAAGTGGATTCTAGTCACACTGCTTTTCCAAAACACCAGCACTGCCAGCATGGTGTTAACTGGAGGGTTAAGCCCCTCTTCAGAAGTAGTTCATACATGTTGGAAACAGAGGCCCATCTGCACCAGTCACGCTCCTGAGAGTCTGATTTACTGCTCAAGCCATTCCTAATGGATGGCCTCTTGTGAGCATTCCACCTGGACACACTGGGCCACACCTCTGCTGCACAACAGCTGGGACCTGAGCCCAGGGTGACTGTATTCAGGTGTGTGCTTCTTTTATTCTCCCCCAAACTCCCTCCTAGTGTGGCAATTTAAATGCCCTATTTTTCAAATGAAGGTGCTTCCTCAATTTCCCCGAGTGTGGTTGAGTGGCTGCAAAGGTTCCATGCCAGCACCCACCTTGGTCTGAACTCCTCAGTCCTGTAAGTCATCTGGAAGTAAAGCTCCTGGAGAGCAGGTGGCAGAGAAAGGCTGAGCAACAGCTGCCTCCCTGGAGAGCCCAGGAAGTAACAGTGTCTAAAGGTTCCCTCCCTCCCCACAAATGCCACAGTGGCCACTCCACAGGACAAAATTACAGCCAGATCTAGGACAGCAACTGGAGATTACAAACTTAAAACTCATTAGGTTTGCTTTCATGCATTTGATCCCAAAGTCAAAGTTCTCCCTGGGACTCACATTTCAGTTACATGAGTAGAATCCAATCAGTTGTGTGTCCACCACAGGGAAACGCAAGGAATCCCTCCACATCCCTCGCTGGGCACAAAACAGCCAAGGCTTGAACAGAGGGAGGCTGGTGCCAGAAAGCCACCTCTGACCACATGGAGCCCTTCATTCCCAGAGAGATGGGGCACAAGTGACCAGAGAGCCTCAGTAGCTCTTCTATTTGAAGAAACTGAGGGTCCAGGTATTTAAGCAGAGGGCTTTCTAGGAGTTAAGGGCTTTAAACTAATGGTTCCACCTGAATTTTAAGCTTTGTGGGCCAGTTTCCCAGGGTGATGTGTAAGATGCACAGAGTAACATGAAGGTCAAATTCTGTCTCTATCATTGGCAAGCTGCATGACCTCCAAGTTTAACCGTTCTGAGCCTCAGTTTTCCTCTTTTGTAAAAGAATAGAAACAGAAGTATACCTAAGGATTCTTGTGATATTTAGGCAAGAGGATATTTATAAAGCACCCTACATGGTGCCTGTTATAAAAATATGGAAAGCAGTGTTAAAATGTTGGGCAGTGATAGGCCAAACACCTTGACATCACACTATCCAAGCTCTACCTCTTGGTAGTAACCCAGGAGCTCACAGATCTTTAGAACTATGGTTTCTTCTGATGTGCTAGGCAGCAATTGATTCAGACTGTTTATATCACAAAAATTTGGGGGTGTTCAGGATGATCTCACCACCAGCAACATTAGAAAAGCAGCCACAGTTCTGCACCTGCCCAGTGTCCCTGCCCTTTTCAATGTAACTTTGCAGCTTCTTTCATCAGGAAGTAGCCTGGGGCTGGGGTTGTAGCTCAGTGGTAGAGCACTTGCCTAGCACATGTGAGGCACTGGGCTTGATCCTCAACACCACATAAAGATATTGTGTCCACCTACAACTACTAAAACAAAAATAAAGGGTATAATCTGTTTCCCCCTTTTAATACCGGCCAGCCCTGCAACTTGCATTGGCCAACAGCATACAGCAACAGAGGCACAGTCTGGTCTTTGGACTTAAGCCTCAGGAGACCATGTGTGCTTCTGATTGTCCTCTTAGCACCCTGCCCAGCCACCATATATACCAGTCCAGGTGAGCCTGGAGAATGGAAGACACATGGAGCAGAGATGAGACACCCCAGCTGAAGCCATCTTAGACCAGCCAGTCGATCAACCCAGAAGTGGACCAGATGTGAGGGAGAGCCTAGCTCAGAGCAGAAGAAATGCCCAGCTGAGCCCAACCTCAACTGCCAGCCACAGAATCATGAGCTGACAGATGGCCGCTGGTGATAGGGTGGTTTATTACACAGCAAAGCTGATAACATAAAACAGATATCAAACAAGGGCATGCCAATTCTGAAGGGAACTGGGCCATGGGAACTCTATCACCCACCAGCTGCTCTCAAGTCTAAACCAATTACCCATGCCTGAGGTTGAACACTACTGCCACAGCTCCTTTGGCCACCTGATTTCCTTTCTCTCCCCCAAGGGAATCTCATCACCAGCCAGGACCACAAGCTTTCCTAATGGCCTTGATATGCAACAGGCAGGGTGGGGTGGTGGAAAGAGCCCTCAAAAGAGTGCCTGAAGTCACACTCAGGAGTGGGCCAGCCCCTCTCCAGCCATATGCCCTCAAAGTCCCCTGGCCTCTACCCCCATCTCTGGACAAATACAACAAATGCATGGTCCCCTCCCGGGACAGCAGTGAGGCACAGAAGGAAATGGCAGACAGCAAAGCATTTGGGGGACTATGGGCGAGTGGATTAGGGTCTTTCCTCTGCAAAGCAGAGGGCAAACAAAATGCTCCCAGCAGCAACATGGGGCACTTTTTCTTGCCGATTCCTTGGACAAGGGTTTGATACACATCTGACCCTGAGAACAGTCAGATCAACATTAAATTACATTGAGTTCATATCACAGTCCTGAAACGTCCTTCCTGGGTAACCTTGGACAAATGACTTGGCCTCTCTGCGCCTCAGCAGTAGTCCCCACTGCACCAAGGTGACTGTGAGCACAATACCGCTGGCACACTGAAAGCATTTCTAAAAAGCAGGCAGAAATAATTTTTACCGTGGGAACTGCAGACTGGAGTAAATAAGAGGAGGAAGAGGAATGTGATTATACAGGAAAATGCAGTGTTAGAGAATAAATGAAGCCGGTGGAGTTCCATGCCCAGCTGGGAAAGAGCAGAGGGGCACAGGAAGAGTCCCCTCAGCGGCACCTCTACCTCAGTCTCTACCTCCCTTTGGGGCTATCAATCTATTTCCAAGACTTATATGGAGCTGGGGATGGAGCCACAGTACCTGCTCCCTGGCTCAAGACCACAGAGAAGAGGCAGGCATGTACAGCTCTAGGACTGAATCCCACAGGTCTCCGAATGAAGGCCCTGCTATCACACTAAGTCAGTCTGGCATTAAAACAAGTGTTCTCAGAAACGTGGTTGCTCCCACCACCTTAGGAAGCTCAGCCTGAAGAGCAAATGGGCTGCTCCAGTGGACCACAATGTGAGGGAGGAGGATTTGTAACCCCAAATACCTGAACACCAGAAAAAGCAGGAACTAAACTCCCTCCATTCCAGCTCACTCCTTCACCTAGGAGGCTAACTCTCCTACCTCAAACACAACGGAAGTCCCTTTTGCTCACCTAAAAAGCAGACATTGGGGACCAGAGTCTGTGGTTCCAAAGACTCTACATTTTTCCCAGTCTTGGATTCACGTTAGCTTCTCAAGACTGCCTCTGGGAGCTGAGTTGTGGCTCAGTGGCAGAGCGCTTGCCTTGCAAGTGTGAGGCACTGGGTTCGATCCTCAACACCACATAAAAATAAGTAAACAAAATAAAGACACTGTGTCCATGTATAACTAAAAAATATTTTAAAAATAAATGACTGCCTCTGGTAAAAAGGAAAGTAGGGATATAACAATTCATTCTGCTTTGGTTTGTTGCCAAACCCACTTGGCTAAAACAATTTGCAATTCAGAGAGCTTGATGGCTCACCGTGAGGTAGAGTCCTGGCCTCAGAAGTCCCTCTCCTGCAACTTCTGACATCAGAAAGCTACGCCCTCAGAGTCAGCTGGAGCAAAGATGCCTTGAATTCCGTATGTGGGTCAGTTCCAAGGCCCCACCATCAAGTCTAACTCTCCACATGACATCCAGAGTGGTATGAACATAGATGATCCCAGCCACAAGGACAGGCTGGGAGCATACCTCCCAGCTTCCAAAGGTGACTCCTGCATAAGGAGTTCCTGGGCAGCCTGAAGGTGTACATCACCTCCTGCCTATCAGCAGGCAGGGGCAGTAGGGGACAGTCAGCTGAAGCCTCCAGATGCTGCCCCTTTCCCATTCTCTGCAGTGGTCGAGCTGAGGCACCCCGTGCTCCCAGCCCATCACTGGTCACGGCAGAGCATCACCATTTCCACCCAATGGTCTCCACTGGGTTAACAGACTCAGATCTACATTGCAACCTGAGGCTCTCTGCTTCACCCCCCTTTGTCATGCCACCCCCCAACAATTCTCTTGCACCCATTAACATCTGCTTCTTGATGCAAACCGACAAAGTCCCCAATAAATACACACAACCTCACAGGATAGAGTGTAATTCTAAGCCACAGCTCCCTAACTGGCAAACTGGAAACCACGTGCCAGCTTGTCAACCATTCACCTAAAGAACAAGATGCCTGAGGAAGCATTGACCCTCCCTAGATGCCCAGAAAGTACTATCTGATGGAAATAAAGTTTTGATTTTTAAAGTTACAAGCAATTCCCTCATAAGTCAAATATTTCAGAGAACACTGTGGCTGCTTTTAATAAATGCAAAAACATTTTCCCTGGACAAGTCATAACAAAAGTTATCAGAAGGAGACCATTTCCTGAACAGCAGCATGTCCACAGGGAATCGGGGCTGGCTGGGGCCCGGCCCTTCACACCCTCACACTGGGCTGTTAGAGACTGGCTGGAGGCAGCTGTCTGCTCACCCGGCAAGGCTCTGCCCTGGGCAAGACAGCTGCCTCTGCCCGCCGCCTTCAGCACCAGCTCAGGAAACAGCACCCTCACCACTTCTCAGCATCTCCAGGGAAAAGCCCCAGAAGACTGGAGAAGATGCCTTCTGGGTCCTTAGAACGCAGCCCACACACACGTGGTCCCTTCCCAAGAGCTTAAGAAACAGGCTCCATGAGGCAAATGAGGACTAGGGACAAGGTCAGAGAATGTCATTTCCAGAAAATGCAGCTGAGGAAGTGCAACTGCACCTTCCCCTGGGAACGAGGAAGTCAGGTAGCACACCCACAGGGAGGTTATGAGAAGGCAGGGCTGTTGCCAGCACATCTGGGTGTTTCTTTGCAATTGCAAGGCAGGAGCAGCGGAGCCCATAGCTCCAGATCCCCGCTTTACGAGTCTCTCCTCCACCCTCGGAGCCACCTGGGCTGTCTGAGAACCAGCTCCCCACAACTGGAGCCTATAACATATCTTAAATGTTGCCTGAGACACAAGACTAGAACCCCACAATTTTCTCATCTACCCAATTTGCAGGTGGACTTTAAATTCCTGAATCCCCACTCCTCAGCACAGAACAGACACTCCAGTGTCTAATGAAAAGAATCTATTCATCTGCCCAGAATTTTCAGATTTAAGCACCTCTGTTTGGGTTTTAGCACTCAAATATGCCAACGGTTCATTTTTCATTTAAAATCTTTTGACCCTTGTCTAGCTCTGACTGAAGTCATTGCTCTAAACCCGCACTGTCCAGCAGACCCTTCTGCAATGAAAATACCCTCTGTGTGGGCTATCCAAAACAGCAGCCAATAGCCACACGTGGCTACTAATGTGGCTAACACAACTGAGAAAGTGAATTGAGTTTTAGTTCATTTCAATTTAAATAGTAAGACATCTGGCTAATGGTGACTACCCTGGGCAGTCCCCAAAATTGTCCAGTTCCCCTTTACCCTCAACCTGAATGCAAATCAAGGACACATTCTCCTTGGCTCTGAACAGCCTATTTCTCACTGAACAATGCTCGATGTTCTCAAAGCAAAGTCAAGTGCGTCTTCCATTTCCAAGCACTTGCTCTGTGCCTGAGAGCAGCCGTCTCGACGTGTCCCGGGAGAGGGGAGCAGGAAGCACGTCTCCAGAAAGGAAGCCAGTGCACCCAACCACTCCAGGGTGTCTGGGGGGGGGGTGCACACCAGCAGGGCCACATTTATTTATATCACAGTGTTACAGCTGTCGGCTCTGCAGCTGAGGAACCACCAGGGAATGGGACAGAAATCAGCTTTGTCCGTGTTCCCTGGCACCTACTGCTGTTGTTTAAAGGATGCCAGAAGATGGCAGGGGGGAGAGAGGCAAGAGAGATGACCTCTGGGTAGGCAGACATACTCTAAGTGTCATTAGAAAAAAGGAAATTGAGTCAATTTCATGTTGCATCCGAACTGAGTGTCATCAGGTTATTGTGATCGAAATCTCAGTGCTCAGGGAGCAATGACAGAACCACCATCAAGTAAGCATTTGAGAGAAGCAGGGCGCAGGGCTCTGTTCTCAGTGGGATGTGGCCACAGGAGCCAGATTCAGCACCAAGGTTCAGAAAAGCAAGATCATCCCCAAGCTTTACACAGGCACCTAGCACCCACTGATCAGTGACAATTTCAGCTTGCAAAATATTGGTAGAAATGCTGTTACAGGATTAAAGTAGTGAGTTCTACCAGCAGCACATCCACATGCTCTGTGATAGTGCACAAGAGGGGTTCTCTGAAAATGTGCTATAGGTTGAATCTAGAATGTCCCCCACAGACCCATTTGTTAAAGGTTTAGTCCCCAGCTTGGCACTATTGGGAGGTGGTAGAATCTTAAAGAGGTGGGGCCTTGTACAAGGTCACAGTGGGATCCCAGCCCCATCCTTTTTGCTCCATGGCTATGAGGTGAACAGCTTTGCTCCTCCATGTACTCCCATTATCATGTGCAGACTCATCACAGGCCCAAAAGCAATAGGCTGGGAATAGAAACCTGAAACTTCTAAAATCATGAGCTAAGTGACACCTTTTCTCTAAATTATATCAGGTGTTTGTTATAGTAACAGAAAGCCAACTAACACAACAGGGGAACCCTCGGCTCTGCTACCCAGTGTCTGGGCTTTTCCAGTCCCTTTCAGCACATTCCCTATCCTCAATCCAATACATTGTTTCACCTGTAAAATGAGTAGTTAATTAGCACGAAGCAAACATGGTAAATCACCGGAGACCCAGTTAAGCAGCTGAAGAGTAATTTCTTCCAGCCATGTGTAATAGCACACACCTGTAATCCCAGCAACTCAGGAGGCTGAGGCAGGAGGATTGAAAATTTGAAGCTAGCCTCAAGATACAGGAGTCCATTAATATTTGTCATGGTTTCCTTTCAAAGTTTCAACACACCGTTTTCTTTTTCATGTCTAAATGGCTTACCTTCCTCACCTACTTGGTGATCACATTTTCCAGCACCACGTAGGTGTCTATGCTCGTCCATGGCATGACAGCAGCCTTTTGCTAAACTACTCCAAAACTCCAGTGCTGGAATAAATTAATACGTCCCTAAAGTACACGCTTGAACTTCACTGGCACTTTGGTAATTCAACAGATTGCCTTAAAACCTCCATCCTCTCTGACACAGCAATTCTAAGCCCAGGGATTGATTTGAAGGAAATAATTAAGGATGTCCGCAAGGATTTAGTCATAAGGATGTTTACCCCTGCTCTTGTTTAATAATTGTGAATAATTAGAAACAACCTACATGGCCCTGAAGTGGAATTAGAAGAGCCAGGGTTTAAGTATTGCTCCATATAAGAAAACAATCACTTAATCAACCAAGATTAAAAATTAGAGACTTAGGATAGATGCAAATTTCACAGGACCTGAAACTTACATTTAGGTCAGTACCTTGAAGAAAAGTTTTACAAAATTATAAGAAAAAAAAAAATGAAGCACACGGCCTTGGTGGGGCCCTACGCAGGTGAAAGGCCTTGGTTTAAGTTTCATTAGCCTCTAGAGAAAAGAAAAAGAGCAGAGATGTTGGAAGTCTCTTGCTTCAAAGGCCACAGCACCCAGACTGGGTAGCATGTTTAGCACAAAGTATATTCAAGGTCTAAGATGAAGACAAGAGAAGAGAGAGCAAAGGGAAAGGATGGGGAGGAACATATATGACAAAAGCATAAAGAGAATGGAAATGAAGAAAGGCGAAGCCTAAGAAAATAATTAAGGCAATGTGAGAGAATGACATGCTTCAAAAGGATTTTATGACAGTGTAGTGGGTACCTGAGAAGCTGCAGGGACCAGCACTCTAACACAAAGAACAGCTGGCTTAGCATCAGACCAGGAGAGGCCACTGGAGATCAGCAACCCAGCCGCATGGGTTCCCATGGACCCCAGAAAGAGCAGTCCCTCTGCTAGCTACAAGGTCTGGCCCCAATTACCCTGGTGCCAAGTTTAAAGCTAGACTATCTTTTCCTGCACTTGCCAATTGTATTCGCAACACACAGCTTTTTCTCATCCCTTCCTTAAAACAAAGCAAACTGAGCACCTTTTCTGTAAGGTATGTTCTTGACTTCTACCCACCTGTTCCCATCTGGGGAGACCTTGACCAGTGGGCCCATGCAAATCCAGATGACAGGAGCCTGGCCTCTCCCCCACTAGCCATGAAAGAGCTGCAGGGCACACCAGGCAGTAGCACCTACAGATTGCACCAATGCTCTGACTCACTCAGCTGCCTGCCCTTCTTCAACAGCCCCGCCATTTTTGACAGCTCTTCTCACATGCCCAGGGCCAAGGTCACAGTCTGGGAGCCCAGCACAGGCTTCTGGGATGTATTCTTCAACTGTTTCTGCCCAGGTTATGTCTGTACCAAATCCAAAGCCCACAGCAGACCTGGAGCCCAGAGAACATAGGAAAGGCATTCAGTCTTTGTTTGAAAAGAGGGATTTGGCAAGTGCAGGAAGAAACAGTCCAGTCTTAAACTCAGTAACTGGAATAAATGTTGAGGGCAGTGGTATAGAACTGGATAAGTGCTACATGAGGACTTTGAAACCTGGTTTTCTTGGAGGGAGCTTTCCTAAACAGCATGATTGTTAAAGAGCTGGCTGGTCAGAGTTCCCTCTTGAAGGAATGCCTAAGGATCCCTATCCACACAGCATCCTTTTCTATCGGCCTCTGCTCAGTCTAGAGCAGTGGCTTTCCAGCATACAAGAGTGCACAGGTGGCACTAATCTCCATCTCCCACCTGCCACACCTGAGAATGTTCACACTGATGACCAAATACAATCAACCGCCTCGCCCCCAATAGCTGTCACTTGGACCCACATGAAGGCATGATCCTGAAAAGAGGAAGAGGGAGGAGCTACTCACAGCCTCTCTGATGGAAAAGTAACCATGGAGTGGCTATTTTATGCCTTCTGGTTCAGAGGAAGTGGCCAAAGCGGGCACCAATCTCTTTAGTCCTCCCCCAATAGCGCTGGGCACTGAAACTCAGCACAGCTGATAATGCTTAATGAGAGCCCCTACCATTTCTTCGGACCCACTCCTCTGGACTGGGAAGCCAGGGTACAACTGGACTCTTTGGCCACTCCAAAAATCTAAGTTCTCCCAAGACACATTGTGGCGTTTGCCTCAGATGGTACATGAGATGATGCCCCAATCCAGACAAGTTTTGTCACTTAGGGTTCCTCCCTTATCCTTCCCTACATCCCGGCGCCTCTCGGATCCGCTTCCGCAGAGGGGGCCTCTGAGTCCACTGAGCCTATCCCGGAGGACCTCGCTGCCCCGACGACCCCACCACCACCACACACACAGCCCATTCCCCTCATCTCCAGGTTACTGTCTCCTGCATGCAGCGGCGCTGGAGGAACTTAAAACCATCCCCAAGAGTTGCCCTGAGGTCTCGTGGGGTTCCTGCGGAGTTCGGGATGCTCTGACCCTCGAAGGCAGACAGGCTAAGTTACTTTGAGATCCAGAGGGCGAAGCCGAGCCTGGCAACTGGAAAAGTTCCCCCGCACGCTGCAGGCTGGGACCCCTAGGGAAGCGCCGGGCCCGGCCCCCTCCACCTTGGGCGCCGGCCGGGACGTCAGCGGGGCCGGGACCGGGCGTCCTGCCTCCTCCCGCCTTCCTCCGGTCGCAGAGTCGCGCGCAGCGGAGACATTTAAATCGCCCCCTCGGGACCGCAGCGTGGAAGAGGCCGGAAAGGCGGCGACGGCGGCTGGCCGGGCCGGGGTCGGGGAGCCGGGAAGGCACTCACCAGCGCGTGTTGTCGTGGAAATGCTCCAGCACCGCGTAACCAAAGAAGGAGCCGGCGGGGCCCTGGAAGCGCACCGGGCGCTGCGGGTCGAGATTGTAGGCGCCCGCGGGGACTCCCGCGGCAACCAGCGTCAGAAGCAGCGCGCGGAGCCCCCCGGCGCCCCTCCGCGCCGCCGAGCTGCCCATCCCCTGCCGGCCGCCGCCCTCCCCTTTGCCCGAGAGCTGGGCGCTGAGCGCGCGGGCCGCCGACGGCCAGGAGGCTCCCCGGGGCGGGATCTCCGCGCTCAGACACGGGCGGGATGCGGGCGCCAGGCCCGCACCGGGACGGTGGTTCGAGAGGACGATGAAAGCAAGCACCCGGGAGGCCGCGAGCGGGCGGCGTCCGCAGTCCGGCTGAGAAGCCTCCGCGCTGGGAGAGAGCGGGTCCCGGGCCGGGCGGCGCTGGTCTGCAGAGAGGCGCGCCCGCGGGGTGGGCGGCCCGGACAGCCCGCGGCAGGACGGCGCGCCAGTGCCCCCTGCGGGCCGCCCTGGTAGGGAGCTAGTCCCGGGACGCCCTTAGGCGTCCAGTGTGCTCGGGATCCCCTAGGCGACCCATCCCTCGTCGCTGCGAGCTCTGCCGGCCCTGCTGGGTCTCTGTTTTTGTCCTTCCTTTCTTCAGTCTCACACTCACATCAGGCCCGAAGCAACCCAGCTGAAGGACAGGGTATGTTATAGCCCTGCCCATCAGCTGCTCCTTCATTCAGCTGTGAGATAACGTGCAACCAACAGGCGATCAATGAAGTCACGGGCTGTTGTTAATAACAATAATTAGCCACGTGGACACCAGCAGAGCGCCGCTGCCTATTCCACTCACTTGGTCTCCTAAGCCAGTGATTCCCTAAACGTGGTCTCGGGACCGCAGCACCGACATCACCTGGGAGGGAATTTGTCAGAAATGGAAATCCACAGGTCCCAATCCAAATCTGCGGAATCAGAAGCCAAGCTGAGGGGATTGGGGTCTTGCATTCTGTGTGCAAGCGCACGTGCGTGTGTGATTGGGGTAGAACGCTTTTCATTTTGCAAAACAAACCACCCATTAAACAGTAACTCCTTGCGTGGGATGGCAGGGTACCTCAGAGACAGAGTGCTTCCTTAGCGTCCAAGAGCCTCTGAGCTTGATCCCTAGCACTGCAACAAACAGAAATCCCTCCCCACTTCCCCCTCCTCTGGCAACCATCATTCTATCTTCTGTCCCTATGAATTTAACTACTAAAATTTGGGATTCCTACTGAATTGACTTTCCTCACTGCGAAGTTTTGCCAGTTTTGTGCTTTCCCTACCTGTGCTCTGCTTTTGGAGGCCGGGGGCGGGGAGCAAGTCATTTGGTAACTGAACCCAGGACCTCACTTGTGCTAAGCACACACTCTGATCTTTTTCTTTCTTTCTTTCTTTTTGGTACTGAGGATTAAACTCAGGGGTACTCGACCACTGAGCCACGTCCCTAGCCCTATTTTATGTTTTATGTAGAGACAGGGTCTCACTGAGTTGCTTAGCACCTCGCCATTGCTGAGGCTGGCTTTGAACTCGCGATTCTCCTGTCTCAGCCTCCGTAAGTGCTGGGATTACAGGCTTGAGCCACCGCGCCCGGCTTGATCTTTTTCTTTATAAATAGTCTATACCAGGCATTTCCTCATAGTGACTAAAAGCAAATTAGTGCAAGGACCTGGAGACGCGGAAATGTCCCTGGATTTTCTGGGTGGGCCCAGTCTAATCTTAAAAGCAGAGAACCTTTCCTAGCTGGAGTCAGAGATGTGATAATGGGAGCAGGGGTAAGGAGATGACCCAGTGCTGTCTTTGAAGAGGGAGAAAGAAATCCATAGGCAAGAGTGCAGGCAGCTCTAGAAGCCAGGAAAGCCAATATAATGGCCTTCTGAAGCTGCCTGGGAGCTTCATTTTAAGGAAACACACCCTGGAGACACCTTGAGTTTAGTCCAATGAGACCCAGGTTCTGTTTCTGACCTCCAGAAATATAAGATGCATTTTGTTGTTTTAAGCCAGTGTGTTTGTGATTTTTGTTGTTGCTGTTATAGTGGCAATTGAACCCAGGGGTGCTCTACCACTGAGCTATGCCTCATCATTTCTTATTTTTTTATTTTGAGACAGGCTCTCGCTAAATTGCTGTGGCTGGCCTCAAAATTGCAATCTTACTGCCTCTACCTCCTGATTACAGGTGTACATCACCACCCTGTTTGTGATAATTTATTATAGCAGCAATGGAAAACTAATACACCCACCTTCTATGTAAAAGTGTATATGTATGTTTCTTAAGGAAAAGAATACATAGATTTCAATAGCTTATTAAATGATAAGGTAGTTTTTAAAAGTTTAGGAACCATTGACCTAAAACACACTTATTTCTATCTTAATAAACTAAACTCTAAAGAGAATATCAAGTATAAAGTGTAGCACTGGGCTTTAATTTCACAAAACTGCAGCTCCCAAACCTGACTGTGGATCAGACTCCCAGGTAACCAGTTAAAAATACAGATTCATAAATACCACTCTGAGTCGATTTCTAGGCATAAGACCAGGGAATCTATATTTCACATGCCTCTCTGGAGATTTGCTAAGTAATCAGGTTTAGGAAACACTGTTCTACAGGAAATAAATTTTGAGATCTGCATTGTGGTCCTGAACATATGGCACCATGATGCTGTAGGAAAATCACAGGATTTGGCATCCAATGAAGAGGATTTAAATCCCACGTCTGACCAGCTGTGTGAGTCAATAAGACATGGACACTAATAAACATAAACCTATTGATGGGCTGCTTAGGGCAGCAATTTTTAACAGTAAAACTCTGAACGTTTATTAGTTATTCATATAATCTGACATCAAGAGTAAGCTCAATATCCTAGTTGCCAGAATAAGCTTTTCTGTCTCCAGAATGACTGGCAAGAGGGCAGAGATTCATTCTATTTCAAACCTGCCCATATAAAATAAAGATTTGCTTCCTGGGACTGTGCCTTCTGAAAACTTGCACCTCTTATTTCATTCTTATCCAATTTGCTCACTGAACTGACCACTCAATTCTCTCCTTTCCTTTATGAGAATAAAGAACAAATCTGAAATTGACATGGTGGCACATGCCTGTAAGCCCAGCAGCAAAGAAGGCTAAAGCAAGAGAATCACAAGTTCAAAGCCAGCAGTAGCAACTTAGACCCTGTCTCAAAATTTTAAAAAATTAAGTAAAAAGGAATGGAGATGTGGCTCAGTGGCTAAGCACCCCTGGGTTCAATCCCTAGTACCCACCCCACCCCCCCAAAAAAAACAGAAAAGAAAAAACAAGGTTTTCTGTTAACCTCAGTGGGTGCACACTAAACAGCATGCATAATTGACTCACCTATCACTAGCCTTCAGTTTCCCTGAGCACACTTGACTTCCGTGGTGATGAAAGCTGTTGAGAGTGTAGTTACCACAACAAGGCAAAACTAATGGTTTTGCAGCGGGAGCTCCCTCCCCAGCCCAGAGCAGAAAGGAATATAGAAATGACTAGGGACGGAAACAATGTTGGTTTTTCATAAGCCTTGAAAAAAACCTGAAGATTAATTGACCTATTTTTTATCCTTTCTTTCTTTTTCTTCTTTTTTTTCTGTTTTTCCTCTTGTGTATAAATTTATAGATTTTTCTCTGCTTCTCAGTATTTCCTAAACACTTAACTACTAGGTCAAAAGCAAGGAAATCTAAGGCCCTTAATATAAGCTGATTGACTTCATAACATTCAGGTCCAGAATATAATTTTTCATTACATTTTCATCACAGAAGCCTTAAATTACAACAGAAAATAACCCTTCTTCCCATCAAGAAGGCCATAGAGTGTTATAAGGCCCTGTTGCTTGGGTCCTGTTCTCCTGGAATGTCCTTCCCAAGGGGAAACTCATTTCTGCTTGACAGCTCCAAATGTGACTTTCCAACATCAGCTTTGGCTCCCTGTCAGTGCTCACCAGCAGAGCCCTAAGTGGAGGTCTAGACACTTATCAGTGGTGAAGAGAGGCTGGTTTGCAGAGACGGCACATGCAACCACAGAAGCAGGGCAGATGCTGGGGAAAGCTGACCAGGCTGCCAGCTGCAAGGCGGGCACCTTTGCTGTGTGCACAGGACACTTTATAGATTGTTTGATCTCAACTAAACTTCACAGTGGTCCAGTTAGGAAGGCACAGGCTGATTTGATCTCAGTTACCATGGAACCCGAAACCTTCCTATATCAAGGCAGTAATAAATACAGTATCCTAGTCCCAAACTCTTGGGGTCAGATATGTTTCTGAATTCCTATTTTTTTCAGAGTTTAGAAAATAATACAGCATACCCACCATATATTACATAATTGACCCATAAAACAAATAGAAATATTTGAGCATTCACACTTGTGATAGGCAGAATGCCCCCTCCCTTGCAAAGATGTTTATGTCCGGTCTCCAAAATGAGGTATACCTGAACTTATATGGCAAGAGATAGCAGATTTAATTATGTTCAGGATCTTGAGATGGAGAAATTGTTCTGGATTATCCAGGTGGGCCCAATGGAATCACAAGGTCCTTGTAAAATCAAGGAGAGTTAGGGTCCGAGAAGATGGCAGAAGCTGAAACAGAATGATGTCATTAGCCAAAAAAGTGTCTCTTGGAGCCAGGAAACGCGAGGAAATGGATTCCAGAAGGAGTGCAGCTTCCAGAAGACCCCTGACTTCCCAAACTGTAAGATAATAAACTTGTGTTAAGCTCCAAGTTTCTGGAAACTTGTTTTAGAACCAAATAGAAATGGATACAACATTATTATATAAGATTATCTTGGGTTCCAAATAATTTGGCTACCAAATTATTTTGGAAAAATGTTCAGTTCCCAGAGTTTTTGTCTTTTACAATTGTAAAAGACATCCAACCCCTGTCCCCACATGAGGAAAAAAAGAGACACAGAAAAACCAAGGTGACATACAAAAATAAATAGGAACAACCCCGTAAGTTTTATATAATGACTGAATCAAAGAATGCAGATGAACCACAGCACAATGTGTGGCACATAAGAAAGCCTTTATGAATGTTAGCTATCCTTCATTCATATTTTTCAAATATTTATTGAGTGATTACTATATGTTAGACACTGCTCCAAGCTCTGGGAATTAAGGAATAAGCAAAACACTAAAAAATACATTTTCTCTCACCAAGCTTACTTCCTATTGGAAGGTGATAAGCAATAAATAAGATATATAAGTGATCACAGAAAAGATGACATGGTACTAAATGACATGGAATAAAGAAAGCTGGACACAGAAGTGGAGGCAGGAATGTCAATTTTAAATAGAATGGAAGAGGCCACTGAGAAGGTGATAGTTATGGGGATATTTTAGTTATATTATAAGATATACAGAAATGCATGCCAAGGAAGGATAGTGTACATTTCTCTTTTTAAAAAAAATTTTTTTAGTTGTAGATGGACACAATATCATTTATTTATTTATTTATTTTTATGTGTGCTGAGGATCGAACCCAGTGCCTCATGTGTGCAAGGCAAGCGCTCTCTCTACCACTGAGCCACAACCCCAGCTCAGATAGTGTACATTTCTTATTAATTCTTTTGTTCTACTTAGAATTCAATGAGCTTCCTAACTTTAAGGATTGGCATCTTGCCTTGATTTAGGGAAGTTCTCAGCTCTTACCTCTGAATACTACCTCTCCCCGTTCTCTGTATTCTCTCCTTCTGGAACACTAATTTGATAAATTTTAGGCCTTTTTGCTCTATCATCCGCATCTTTAAAATTTTGATGTTCTGGGGCTGGGGTTATGGCGCAGTGGTAGCATGCTCGCCTAGCACGCGTGAGACACTGGGTTCGATCCTCAGCACCACATAAAAATAAAAATAAAGATATTCTGTCCACCTACAACTAAAAAATAAATATTTAAATAAATAAAAATTTTGATGTTCTCCAGGTTTTGCCTCTTTTGTTTCCATTCTGAGTAATTTCTTCAGTTGTATTTTCTTTTTTTTTTAATATTTTTTTTAGTTGTTGATGGAAACAATGTCTTTATTTTATTGCTTTGTATGTGGTGCTGAGCATCGAACCCAGGGCCTCACTCATGCGAGGCAAGCGCTCTACCGCTGAGCTACAATCCCAGCCCCCAGTTGTATTTTCAGTTTCACTAATTGTCTCTTCATTTATGTGTAACCTGTTTAACCAGTTCTTGGAATTTATAATTTTCATTATATACATATATGTGTATAACATGTTATACATAAAATATATGTATACACACACACACTTTCAGAAGGAAAGGGTACAGGATTGAGCCCAGGAACTTGCACCTACTAGGCAAGCAATCTACCACTGATCTATATATACCCAGCCCTCATTATATTTTTTAATCCAAAAATTCTAAATGGTTTTTCTATCTCTCTCTCTCTCTCTCTATTCTATCTATCTATCTATCTATCTATCTATCTATCTATCTATCTATCTATTTATCTTCTCTCTCTTCCTTTTTTTGCTGCAGTGCTGGGTATTGAACCCAGGGCCTTGTGTGCACTATGCATTTCCTCTATTACAGAGCTACATCCCCTTCCCTGTGGTCCTTCTTTCAAAAATGGCCTTGACAACTTTGATAATCCCCTGTTCCTTAATCATATTTTCAACATGTTCCTGAATGTCTTTAAATAAACTCACACTGTGTTTCTGATCCTTCAAATATCTATAGTCTGTACATGTCCTTCTCCAGCTTGCAGTTTCTGCTGCTTCTCTTGCATGGTGGCTTGTTTCCTTGTATATTTTGTAATCTTTGGCTGTGAGTTCATGTTCTTTGGAATTTTATCTTTGTTTAGAATATGTTCAGCCACAAATGATTTGTGTTTTTTTCTGCCAACTGCCCAGGGCATTGCTGATTTGCCACCATTTAACATAATGGTCTGGCTTTGATTTTTTTTTTTTTCCCTAAATGCATGTCATGACACAGGCCATGGTTTAGTATTCTCAAGAGCTACATTTTCCTTTTATTTATTTATTTTTTATTCCACCAAAAGTGAAGGCCAAAACAGGAAAGACTTCTGACCCTCTTTCTTGGTGGGGCAGTTTATCCTAGTTTATCTAGTCAGCTTGACTTGGGGCCTCTAACCTGACTACCCCCAAGCTTGGGTCCCTGGCTTTGTCTGCTCTCCCTTGCATGTGGGAGATCCACTTAAATCAAGATGTACCTGAGGCTAATGCTGACTTTGGCATTCACTATTTCTTCTAAATTTGAATTTTTTAATTATATACATGGCCTTTGAATATTTGCTTCATACTGTCCAAGCCACACATTTTTACTTGCATATTTAACTGAGTACTTTAGGTATTTGGTACCTAGAAATAGTTCCAGATATCTGAGCATTTATTCTGCCATAATGCCAAAAGAGAACCTGACTAACTTTAAGGTCATTGGATGACCTAATCATGTTTTTTAACCTGATTTTTCTATGTTATTTCAAATCCACAGAGGAGCCAGAGTAAATGTGGGGCTCTGGAATTTGAAGGTCAGGTCAGACTATTTTCACAAACACTACACACTTCACAAAACTAACCTCTTTGTAGTTCCTGTCTCTCCAAGAAGTAAGACCCACAAAATCAGCTCATCCTCTTGGGGCACATGGCATCTCATGCCAAGTCAAGTGTTCTCTGGAAGAGAACACTTCCTAAAGAACACTTCCTAACCCTAAAGAACATTTCACCTGGATTCTTAAGAATGAACAAGCCAGCCGGGCGCGGTGGCTCACGCCTGTAATCCCAGCACTTAGGGAGGCTGAGACAGGAGGATTACGAGTTCAAAGCCAGCCTCAGCAACAGCGAGGTGCTAAGTGACTCAGTGAGACCCTGTCTCTACATAAAACACAAAATAGGGCTGGGGATGTGGCTCAGTGGTCGAGTGCCCCTGAGTTCAGTCCCTAGTGCCAAAAAAAAAAGAATGAACAAGCCAGGTTATACTGTATTCATTATTTAGTTGAATCAGCACTTCACATTAACCTGTTGCAAAAGGGTAACAGTAATCTTCATATGCCTACAGCATATGCAGGGTAGACTCAGTTTCCTTAACAAGCCCAGTATGATCTGATGCATGTAAATTTTCATGCATCTGTATGCATATGTACACATAAAAAGAAACCTGGAAGTTTACCTCATATGTTAATAATGGTTAGAGCTGAGATTATGGGCTGTTTTTGCCTGCCTGCCTGCCTATCTATCTATCTATCTATCTATTCTCAATCTATCAACTATCCCTCCATATCTTTTGATTGTCGACAGTTAGCCTGAGTAGATGTAGAAGATGCTACCTCCATAAAGCCCAAGTCTCTAATCAAAATGAAAGCCTATAGGAAAGCATATCAGAAATAGTACACACAAAAACATCTGCTCTCCAAATGAGAAGGAAACTTGACCTTCACAGGAAAAGGAAAAGGAGCAGAGCCAAAGGCAGCCACTAGTATCCATCTACTGATGAGCCCAGCCCTGCAAACCCTGGCCTCTGTGGAGGGGCTCGACACCCACTTCCTGGGAAGGGATTTTGCCAACAGAGCCAAGGAGGAGGCTAGCCAACATGTGGAAGAAAAGTGGTCAATTGCCAAATGGCTCCTCACAGTATTTTTAAGGGAGGGAGAGCAAAATAAAAAGGGTCTAGCTCATTGGCATACCAGATACTCATTCTTTCAGTGATGGACACATAGCTCAATGAAATATTTGATTGCCAATTCTTCAAAAGTTGCTTGATCTTCCTTTTTATACATAAGACAGATGATACCTCACATGGTTTTAAAATCCAAAAAGTTCAGGGGAAGGGCAAATACTATCGCCAACTTTCAACTATAATAGCAGGCAGAGATTTAAGCAAATACTTTCCCACTAAAGTCTTCCATAAGCCAAAAGTCCAACTGTTATTATTGGGTGCAATATTTCCAACCTGTTTGCATGCTCAAAACTTTTTGTCCAGAAATCTAAATTTAGTGAAACTGCTTTAAGTAACAACCATCGATGTTAGAATAGACCTGCACACCATAATGCCAAGTTTTAAAAACATTCTCACCTCAATTTAAATATTAAAACTAGCCTTGTCAAAACATAAAAATACAAAATGATGATTCAGGCAGTGCCCGCTTTATGATTCTACTTAGGATTGTTTGACTCTACGATGGTGTGCTAGCAAACACAGACCACCATTCTGTTTCCCACTTTCAATATTCAATAAATTACATGAGAAATTCAACAGTTCATTATAAAATAGGCTTCCTGTTAGATGATTTAGCCCAAGCCCAGACTCATGTAAGAATTCTGAGAGTGTTGCAAATAGGTTAGGCTAAGTCGCAATGTTTGGTAGGTTAGGCACATTAAATGCATTTTCCACTTAAGACATTTTCAGCTTGCAGTGGGTTTATTGGGAGGTGACCTCAATGTCAGATGAGGAGGATCTATATTTCTAGGAGGCAATTTAGCCTGATACATGAGGACTCTGGTGTTTATATTCCAGTGTGGTGGCTTGTCAGGGGTATTGGCCAGCTCAGGCTGCCATAACGCACTACTACAGATTGGGTGGCATAAACAACAGAAATAAATTTCCTCACAGTTCTTGAGGCTGGCAGTGTGAGGTCAAGGTGCTAGCAGGACTGTCTGGTAAGGGCTCTCCTTTGTGTTGCAGATGGCCGCCTCCTGCTGCACATCAGGTGACCTCTTCTTTGGGTTTGCATGAGGCACTGGGAGAAAGCACACAAGTGAGCTCACTTGAGGACACTAATCTATCAAATCAGGACCCCACCTTTAAGAACTTAGTCCCTTTCTTCCTCTAAATACAGCCACACTGGAGATTAGGGCTTTAACATATAAATTTTGAGAAGATAAAATTTTCAGTTCAGAGCAACAGGTATGTGACCTTGAGAAGTTATTTAGCTTCTCCAGGTCTCAGTGGCCCTATTTGTAAACCAGAGATCACACAAAGAAGACAGCTGTGAGGATAAATATGAGATAAACATGAGATAAACTAAAATTAGAACGATACAGACATTAGCATGGTCCCTATGCAAGGATGACACTCAACTTTGTAAAGCATTCCATATTTTTTGAAATAAGCCAATCCCCCCCAAAACCAAAGGCCGAATGTTTTCTCTGGTATGCAGATGCTAATTCACAATGGGGTGGCGGGACTGGGGGCCACAGGGAAGAACAGAAGTACTCCGGATTAGACAAAGGGGGATAAACGGAAAGGAGGGGAATGAGAATAGGAAAGATAGTAGAATTAATCAGGCATTAGTATCCTATGTGCATATGTGTTTATACAACCAATGTATTTCTGCATGATGTACAACCAGACAAACGAGAAGTTATACTCCACATATGTATAATATGTCAAAATACATTCTACTGTCATGTATAGCTAATTAGAACAAATTAAAAAAAATAGATAAAGTTAAAAAAACATATAAAGCACATTGCAGAGTGTGGGGCACATGAGAAACAGTGATAAATATTAGCAATTTAATACTACACATGCTATTTATTTCACTCTTAAAAATAGCTATTTTTATTTGGCATAAGAGAAAAAAATCCAAGTCACTGTTCTAAGGTAACTTTTTAAATTTTCTTTTGTCTTTTGTTTGTTTGTTTCATGGTACTGGGGATTAAACCCAGGGGTGCTCTACCACTCAGCTACATCCTCAGCCCTTTTAGAATTTCATCTTGAGACAGGGTCCCATGAAGTTGCTCAGGCAGGCCTCAAACTTACAATCCTCCTGCCGCAGCTGAGATCACAGGTGTGCACACTCACATACACACAGGTCAGACAGATCCACTTCATATCATTTAGATGCAGTACAACATTCACAAAAATAAGCTGAGGAAATTGAACAAATCTGAAATTGGCTACCATAATGAAATGTGGCTAAAAACTAGGAATGAGGAGTTAGAGGTAGAGAAGGGGACAGGAGATGAAACTTTGAGAGAAATGGAAGGACAGTTCCAGCTTCTGTGTCTTCCATTAGCCAGACTCTCAGTAGATACAGACATCTTCAGGGAAGGACAAATCGCTGAACAAGGATTCTAGTTGTTTTCAGATGCAGGTTCTGGGCCCTTCCTTCTGTTAAATACCCACATGGGAAGATCTTCCCTCAAATGGCAGGAGGTATTGGATTTTAAGATATAGATACAGCTGCTACACCCTCTGGGCACATCCAGTTTATTCCAAGTTGTAAAGGAAGAAGAAAGAACATATAGTGAAACTGATGGCCCAGAATCAAGTTCGGTGACAGGAAAGGTCCCAAGGTTCCTGCCATGGAAACCAAAGACCCCGCTTCCACACAGAATTGGGGTTGAGGCAGCAAGAGTGACAGTGAGTCTGGGAGAGGAGACAGCCTGGTTGCAGCCATCCTTCCTGGTGGCAGGCTCACATGTGGTCTAGGGCTGGGAAACATCTGAGTCGGTGGCACCCGGGGCCAGGCCATGCTTGCTGAGGGGCAGCAGGGAGAGAAGACAGGCCCTCATGCCCCAGGGTGCATGCTGGCTGTCATGCAGGTGACAGGAGCAAGATACTGGGCCCTGGTCCACATGGCTGGGATGCCAATAGGCTAAGATGCACATGGGCATTGTGGCATCCTTTGGCCTCAGGTGGAGATTCAAAAGCAAGGTGGAAGGAACGGAGTCTGGTATTTTTGATACAACTAAGCAATGGGGGCTTTTTTCATTGGGGAACACCCAAGACATTTATCAAGAGAACAAGATGAGGGCTCAAGCTGTTCCATCAAGATGCTAAAAGAAGATGGGATCCTCTTTCATGCTTTAAGACAGAGAAGCAGCACACACTGGCCACTTATGTGTATGGAGAATGCCTCCCCGCCCCTTCCCCCTCAGAGTCATAAGCACTTGAGATAAGCCACTTCTAAATTCCTAACAAAAACTGTGGCATAATTACACTTACTGTGTTAAGCCACTATGTTTTGAGATACTTCCTTACATAGCAATAAACTGGTAACTTGTTACCCAGCAATAAACAACTAAAAGACCCCTCTTTGCCTTGCTGATGAGAGGGCGCTGGTGGGTAGAGCCACATGATAGACTTGGATTGCCACAGCTGCCTTTCTCAGGCCACAGGGAAGTTAGGGGGATTGTCCCCATATTCCTAATTGTGGGACAGCATTATGATGGAGGAATTGATCCAGCTATGGCTTGAGATTTGAGATCTGACTCCAACTCTGGATCTACCACTTACCAGCTGCCAGACACAATGCTAATTACTATACTTTATAAGGGACCCATTTCCTCATTTGCAGAAATGGAAACAATAGTACCTACGTCACAGTTATGAGGAGAAGTTAAATGGAAATGAACATAGGAAAGTTAACAACCAGACAGAGAAGCAACCGAACCCAAATGAAGATAGATAGACTATATGTATATACTGGATGCTCTGCCAGGGGTGCTCTACCCCTGAGTACATCCCCAGCCCTTTTTATTTTATTTTGAGACAAGGTATTGCTAAGTTGCCAAGGTTGGCCTCTAACTTGTAATTCTCTTGCCTCAGCCTCTCAAGTCACTTAGAGTACAGGGTGTGCCATGATGCCCAGCCTGAAAGTTGTATTTTTAAAGAAATTTAAAGCATGAACAACTAACACTGCAGCCATTTGTCCAGTCAGCGCTTAGCCTCATGTTACCAGGAGTCTTATGAACACAGACCCACACAGGCCTGAGAGAGAAGGCCCAAGCTCTCTTCCCTTTGGCTCTTAGCTTCTCTAAATTACATTCTAGATTATGACATTATGAGATTATTTCCATATTTCAAACATGCTTAAGAGATAAGCTTGGAGTTAATTTAGAATTGAAAACATTTTGTGGGAAGTACCTAGACAGCCCATTGGATATTGGCTATTTTTTGTCTGGGTCCCATCCCTGCTCTAATAGCCCCCTCCCTTTCCTCCTCTCCCTCCAGTCTCCCACCAGACTTCCCATTCTCAAACAGGCCTGTGCTCTCCAAATATATGAACAAGAGCAGAGAGCCACCAAGGTGGAGAAAGAGAAGAAAGCGGAGGCTAAAAGACCTATAAAACCAGTTGAGGCTCCACCTAAAGGTCAACGGGAACTACTGAGAAGTTTTTATCAGAGGAGGAAAATGTTCAGATTTCCATTTCTAAAAATGGTTGTGCTTTTTCCTCCGTAGGTGAGCCCCAGTAGACTTTTCCAAAGGAAATATACATATCAAAGTCTCAAACGAAGCTTTTATGGCGATGTGTAGCATAGGTGGTCTGCATACATGGGCCTTTGAATACCCAGAGATTCTTCTAGAGATGCTAATTTTGCCTATAGGTTCAGTTCAGGATGGAGGATTGAGCATCAGTTACAGCCTCCCTTCACAGCACAAGTCTCTAGAAGTGAGATAAAATATGGTTTTGATCCACAAGTACATTAGAAAACTAAAAGGGGGTTCCTTAGAGATGTGAAACCTTGAAAACCCCTTGCAATATGGAAGGCAGTGGAATCAGGTTCCTGTACTGAGGCATGCATGGGAGATGACTCCAAGGGCACTCAGCCTGGAGGTGCACCACTGGGAGCAGTTGTAGCTCTGAGCACCTGATGGGAAATTAGCTGGGGAGCCACAGTAGGAGCTGCCAGGTTGACAATCCCTGTCCCTGCTGTCTCTTGGACTAGGCGGTAGCAATAGAGATGTCTGCTTCCATGTAAGAGCAAGGAAGATATCCTTTTAGAATAGAAAGCCAGGATAGTGTCCAGAAGGCTAGTGACATCAGGGAGGAATAAGGAGCACTCACCCCAAGAACCCCTCCCCTGGTGTCTGGGTCTAACTCACAATATATACATCTATTAAAAGACTTGTATCTAGAATATATAAAGAACTGCCAAAACTCAATGATAAGGAAAAAATAACTGGGTATGAAGGCACATATCTGTAGTCCCAGATACTTGGGAGGCTGAGGCAGGAGGATCCTATGAGCCCAGGAATTGGGGGCCAGCCTGAGCAAAACGGTGAGATTCAGTTCCTTGAAAAGAGAAGAGTTAAAAATAAGTCAAAGATTTGAACACTTGGGTCTGGGGTTGTGGCTCAGTGGTAGAGCACTCGCCTACTACATGGGTGGCCCTGGGTTTGCTCCTCAGCACCACATAAAAATAAATAAATAAAATAAAGTTATTGTATCCATCTAAGACAAAAAAAATTTTAAAAAAAGATTTGAATACTTAACTAAAGAAGATATATAGATAGCAAATAAGCATAATGAAAACATACTCAATATTACTATCTGTGAAGGAAATGTAAATTAAACTAATAAAAGATTTAATATCACCATCCACCTCTTATTATGGCAATGTAAAGAGGTGGAAAGCACCTTTACAGTTTCTCTGAAAGTTAAACACACACTTAGCATATGATCTAATCATTCCAATCGTACTTTATCCAGAAGTAAGGTCTTACAAAGACTTGACCGCAAACATGGATGGGAACTTCATTTGCAATAGTTCAACACTGGAAACAACCCGAATGTTAGATGAACAGACACACACATTATTGCTTGTTCTTACAATGGAATGCCACTCGGGAATGTAAAGGAACAAACATGCAATGACATGAATGAACTGTGGCATACTAATACTGAGTTAAGTGACACAGACAAAAATAGTGTATACTGTATGACACTATTTACACAAAACTCTAGAAAATGCTACTCATCCATAGACACAGAAAGCAGATCAGTGGTTGTCTGACATCAAGAGTGGGATGACAAGAAGAATGAGAGGAAGGAATTACAGAGGGCAGAAGGAAATTTAGGGGAGTACTGGGTATGGTCAGCACCTTGATTGTACTGAGGGTTTCCCAGGATTAGATCTGTGTCAAAACTTATCAAGTTGTATTCTTTAAATATGTATAGTTTACTGAACATAAATTATACTTCAATAAGGCTACTCTGTGTACATGTGTGCATGCATGTATATCAAAATCTCTATCTGTATTGCCATTTCTCAAATTTCTTTGGCCATGACCCATGACCCATGACCTATGACCCTGCTCACCTGCTAGCTCGTGTCTCAGAGCTGTGGCCTATGCAGTGAGGCAGACCTGGGCTGATCCTGGCTCCACTTTCAAATGGCTGTGTGTCCCCTTCAGTAAGTCACTTAGCTCTCAGAGCCCCAGTTATCTTGTCCTTAAAATGGAGTGTGGTCAGGATGACATCAGTGAATGGCCAATACCTGCTCCACAATGTGGAAGTTTCTTGAAAACGTTATTTTTTAAATTTTTATTTTTGATACTGGAGATTGAACCCCAGGCCTCAGGCATGCTAGGCAAGCTCTCTACCTCTGAGCTCTTGAAAACTTTAGTCTACCAACCACCCCTAGAAATCAAACCAGCCATATTTACGGTTTTCCCCAAAGGCATTCCCTTTATTTTTAGCTAAGGAAATCAGCACTCAGTCATCTTGAGTCCAAAGGTCCAAAGGGAAAGATGTTGAAATGCTTAGCACTGCCCGGCAGGCCCATCTGCTCTGCATTAGCTGGCCTTCCTCTGTTTATTATTCCTCGTGTTAAATCGCCTCCAATTCTTGTGTGAAAAGTTCGGGCACACAATAACCTCTTTATCACATTTTCAAACTCTGAGCCTGTTCTGGAAAGTTTACACTTTTTCTCAATGCAATTGTTTTCATAGGGACTTGGGTTTCTGAAAAAGGCATTGGGAGTGTTTTGCTGGAAATGCTTATGTGTAAGTTTGATGCAGATGAGTATCACCAAAAACTGAAAATGAGAAGTCAGAGGAACTGGCCAGCACAGAGTGGGCCTGTGGTGGTCTTAACTATACCTGTGTAAGGGGGACCTGAAGCCCAGGCAGGTGGTTGGGAGCCTGGGCCTGGGCAGCACACTCAGCCTGTCTCCTTTTGGGGTAGAAATTGAGTGTCAAAGCGAAAAACAGAAACATGCCAGGATAGAGGTATACAATAAAAAGGGCACATGACTCTAAAAATCAATGCCTCATGCATGATAACAATATTGGTTACCATTCATTGAATAATGTTTGTGTGTCGTGGTTCACTAAGTACTATCTTATTTAAACTTCACAACAAGCTTATAAGATAGGTGTAGAATCAGTGAGGACTCTTTCAATCATGAGTGACAGGAAATCTACCTCCAAGGGAGTCACTACATGAAGGCATTTTACTGTTGTGTCAGTTAAAAGTCCAGATTCAGTTCTGGCTTCAAGTGAGGCTTGATCAAGTGGCTCCAAAAGATGTTTGCAAATACCCAGATCCTCTCTCTCTCCTCTCTGCCTTCTTACTGGCTTTTTCTTTGGATGGCATGCTGTCTGCCCAGAAGTGCTAGGCTCTGCTGTGGTTGTCACATGCCTGCGGCTGTTCCATACCTTACACTACATCAATCAAGAAAGAAGAAACAAGCCTTAGAATTCACTTCTCTCAGGGATCTAAAATGGATCATGTGTCCATCTCTGAACGGATCACAGTGATGGTGGGGGAGAAGGTAAGTAAGAGAAATTGATG